>JAGKQL010000064.1:2442538-2515199 GCA_018398635.1 Cyprinodon brontotheroides
ATCTAGAAATAAGTAAAAATTTCCTAAATTAAGTGCATTTACCCTTAATTTGAGCAGTTAAATGAGATAGTTTGCCAATGGAATGAGTAATTTTCCTCTTAAAATAAGATAATTAGATAAAATGCACTTGAAATGAGACAATGCAATAGTTTTTTTTCGTATTTTAAGTGTAAATTTTTTTGTTCCATTGGCAAAATGTCTCTTTTACCTCCTAAATACCCCCCAAAATTCACTTATTTTAAGAAAAAATGACTTATCTAGATTTCAATTTTTTCCAGTGCCCTGCAAAACGATCAACATGTCTTAAATTAAGTGTATTTAGCCTTAATTTGAGCACGTAGATAAGATACTCTGCCAATGGAATGAGTAATTTTACTCTTAAAATAAGATAATTAGATAATATGCACTTGAAATAAGACAATGCACTTGTGTTTTCTTATTTTAAGTGTAAATTATCTTGTTCCATTGGCAAAATGTCTCTTTTATCTCCTCAATTCAAGAACAAATGCACAGAAAAAATGACTCATCTAGATTTAGATTTTTTGCAGTGCCTCAGTCAGGATGCAGACTGATGGACTCCTTACCAGGGGCGGAGCTAGATGGGGGGCCATGGCCAATCATTTTCCACCCCTACCATTTATTTCCCTCTAATAGACGGTGGCAGCAGTGATGTTATTAAGAGGAATGTTTGAACTTATTAAACATTTTAATTTTTCATATATTAATAGTTACTTGACAACTAAAACGCTGCGGTTAATTATGCACATCTAAATACTATAATTATGGTTTATATGTACAGAATCCATGCTCTTTTTAAGACCCTAATTTTGTATTTTATGGGGTAAAGAGAAAAGTAGATAAATAAAATGGAAAAGATGTTTTCCCCAGACATTTTGTCCTCTATCCCTTTTTATTTAGACAGCATGGGTGTTTAAATAGATGCATGTATTTGTAAATAAAAGGAAAATAGCAGGACCGTATAGTTTCTTTATTTAGAAAATGTCTATATTTGTTGTGCTCGTTCCTGTTGGAACAGATGGACCCTTAGGTTCCGGCACCTTTCCGCTTTTGGCCCCCTATTAAATCTTTCTGGCTACGCCTCTGCTCCTTACTGCAGATTTCCTTCGCTTCCTGGTAGATTTGGTTCTCCGCTCTGCTGCCGCCGTTACCAAGGCGAGGCTGTGATCCTTTCTGGAGACGCCGTCAGAGAAATTGGACTAATTAAAAGTGAAAAATAGAGGCCATCCTGGGTCGGCCTCCCTGACAGATGTTCTCCTTTGCTTCTCTGATGAATGCTTCCCCGGGAAGGTTCATTAAATTAATCGCCCGCAGGAAGCTGAACCCCGCTGCTGCTGGAGGTGACTTTAATTAAGAGATGAAAGTCGCAGCCTGAGGCGTCGTCTGCAGATAAGACTCTGAGGATTCGCCGCTCTTCTCTAACTGCTTCGTTCTTCAGCAGCTTTAACTTTAAGCTTGATTTTCTGCTCAGATTTATTATAAAAAAACAAGCAGGTAGAAATGAAGGCCGCATCCGGATGACCTTTGACCTCTCAGACAGAATGAGCTCCCCCTCAGGTGAATAGAGGTACTGCACAGGACAGAACAAACCAAACACCATCTGATTGTATCAGACTTTAAAGGGTTAAACTGAGCAATTACACTAACTTTTTTATTTACTTTTGAATTAAAAAAAACAAAAACAGAAGTGCTATTCTTATTTAATAAAATGCACTGCAAAAATGATCTAAAAATGAGTAAAAAAGTCTAAAAGTTAGCGTATTTACCCTTAATTTGAGTATATAAATAAGATGATTTGCCAGTGGAATGAGTATTTTAACTCTTAAAATAAGATAAATAGATATTATACACTTGAAATAAGACAATGCAATAGTTTTTTTTCTTATTTTAAATGTAAATTTTAAATGTTCCATTGGCAAATTGTCTCACTTTCCTCCTTAATTTAAGAAAAAATGATTTGAGATTTACATTTTTAGCAGTGTGTTAGCATCCCTCTCCTCCTGTGCATCAGATTAACACGTCTGACTCTACATCTATGCTTCGATTTAAACCTATTATTAATGATTATTGATTAGAAATATGCAATTTTTCTAATTTTCTCATAACCTCAGAGTCTGAACTCATCAAACAAGCTGTCAGGATAAACTTCCCCGTTGGGCAAAAGCAACGAGGCAAACGGCAAAACGATCTCTGGTTGCAGATTAAACGTGGAACAAAAGGCTCCTCTGTTCTCTCACCTGGTTTTAACTGAAGGTTGATGTTTGTTGGGAGTAAAGGAGAAGCTTGCGTCGGGGGTCCGACCGCAGCCTGGGGCGACTGTAACGTTACACCAACTGTTAGTTTGACCTAACGGCCTCTTCCGCCCTGGCGGGCGCGTAAGAGTCCCGTGTGAAAGCCTTCTGTGGAGTGCTTAAAACCTCTTAACTTCTAAGTTCAGCTGGGCCCAGATCCATTTTATTTTGTATGTTATTTTGTATTACTTGAGCCTTTTAACTATTTTGACACAATTAAATGTTACTCTTTCCTAATTTTGGAAACAACACCTTGTCCTTTCATTTTAAGTTTGGTCCTCACACTGGGAGAGAAACCTTGGATCTAAACACCGGGAACCGACACCTTAAAAAAACCGTGGGTTTCCGAAAAATATAGTGAAAATTCTAACCAGTGTTTTAATTCTTTTAATTTGGAGCAACAAATAAGATGATTTGCTTGTTTATTGAAATGAGTATTTTTAATTTTAAACTAAAAATAATTAGATAAAATGCACTTATAATACATATCAAAACAATAAGCTTTTTTTCTTAATTTTAAATGTAAATTGTCTTGCTCTATTGCTAAAGTGTCTCACTTACCTCCTTAATTTAAGAAAAAATGATTTGAGATTTACATTTTTAGCAGTGTGTTAGCATCCCTCTCCTCCTGTGCATCAGATTAACACGTCTGACTCTACATCTATGCTTCGATTTAAACCTATTATTAATGATTATTGATTAGAAATATGCAATTTTTCTAATTTTCTCATAACCTCAGAGTCTGAACTCATCAAACAAGCTGTCAGGATAAACTTCCCCGTTGGGCAAAAGCAACGAGGCAAACGGCAAAACGATCTCTGGTTGCAGATTAAACGTGGAACAAAAGGCTCCTCTGTTCTCTCACCTGGTTTTAACTGAAGGTTGATGTTTGTTGGGAGTAAAGGAGAAGCTTGCGTCGGGGGTCCGACCGCAGCCTGGGGCGACTGTAACGTTACACCAACTGTTAGTTTGACCTAACGGCCTCTTAAGGGCGACGAGGCCTGCAGGAAATGAGCTCCTCTGTGAGAAAAGTAAGGAAAGCTGGAAACCCTTTAACTTAAGTTAAATTGGGCCCAGATTCATTTTATTTTGTATGTAAGTTATTTTGTATTACTTTTGAGCCTTTAACTATTTTTGACACAATTAAATGAAAAAACTTTTTCAAATTTTGAACACCTTTTGTCCTCATTTAAGTTTGGTCCCTCACACTGGGAGAGAAACCTTGATCTTGAACACGTCTGGGAACCAGACACTGCAAAAAACCGTCTAAAAATTAGGGGAAAATTCTTAAATTTAGTGTTTTTACCCTTAATTTGAGCAAATAAATAAGATTATTTGCCATTAGAATTTGTATTTTTACTCTTAAACTAAAATAATTAGATAAAATGCACTTATAATAAGACAAAATAATAGTTTTTTCTTATTTTAAATGTAAATTGTCTTGCTCTATTGCTAAAGTGTCTCACTTACCTCCTTAATTCAAGAAAAAAATTCGTTTATTTTAAGAAAAAAATGACTTATTGAGATTTTAATAAACAAGATAAGGAAAATAAGACCAGAACACTTTAGATAAGCTAATGAGGAAATAGTTAAACTGAAATCAAGCTCAGCCACTAAAGACCTATTAATCAGCAAACTACGTGTAGATTTAGCACAACGCTTTAATATACGCACACTTAGCAGATAACTTAGGCTTATTTACAGGTGAAATAATGGCAAACAATCACTCATTTAACTGCAATAAACACTTAAATATTACAGTTACTCATCAATGATGCACACTGGTTTGGAGAACACACGTATTTCCCGCTCTCTACCCCGTGTCGCACAGTGCGCTGGAAAAAATCAGTCATTTTTATCTTAAAATAAGTGCATTTACATCTTAAATAAGGAAACACAATTGCATTTTTCTTATTTCAGAGTGCATTTTTATCTAAATATCTTATTTTAAGAATAAAAATACTCATTCCATTTAGGCAAATCATCTCATTTACCTGCATCAAATTAAGGGTGACTTAGGAAGCAAGGAATGAAAGAAGTTTTTTACGCATAGTTTCCCTGAACAAATTTTTTGCAGTGTAGCTTCCAGCAGATCTCCAGTCTTTCAGCTGTTTAAAAAACTTATGGCAAACTAAAGTCTCATTAATGACTCCAATTTATTTGCAGCTTAAATTGATTGCAAAAAAATGGAAATCTTAATAAGTCTATTTTTTTTTTAAAGAAGAAGCATTTTGTTGTTAATTGAGGAGGTAATTGAAATCCTTTGCTAATGGAACAAGACAATTAACATTTAAGATTAGAAGAAACAGTTGCATTGTCTCATTTCAAGTGTAAATTATCTGATTATCTTATTTTAAAAGTCTGATTGCTCATTCCATTTGCAAAACATTTTATTTACCTTCTCAATTCAAGGTAAATGCACTTAATTTAAGAAATGTTTACGTATTTTTAACCATTTTTGCAGTGTAATAAGCAGCAATAACTGGATATTTGAATGATTCTCTGATCTCAGCTTCGAACCATCAACCCGACTCTCTCTGTGCTGCTAATTTATCTACAGCTCGTTAACGGCACATTGTTTCTAAAGCTTTAGGCTGACTTTTATTTTCGTTTTTAACGCTGAAGGAAAGAAATGAGTGAAGTTTGGGAGTAGAGAGCAGATTATAGTGAAATAAAGGAACCTGAGTCGGTTCTGCTTCCATAAAGTGGATCATTTGGACCGTAAAGCTCTGGGGAACTGGAACGTGCTTCTCTATCTCCGTCTCTCATTGAATCTGCTGCAGCTGATTGAAACCAGCTGCTGATTTCAGGTCCGACCGCTGCAGGAGAGATGCACTCAGGGTGAGATGAATGAGCTGGAAAAGATGAGAGACCTTCAGCTTGTGGGATTAACTCCGTCTGCCTCTGAAGATCAAAAGTTTTCTTCCCTTTAAACATCAGAACCATCAACAGAAGCAGATCGGAGCTCCTCGAACGTACAGAAGAATCCAGATAGGTTAGGTCTAAACTTTCATCCATCCTACTTTCCAACAAGATCCTACTGACACTCTCTGCACCTTTATGTTTGGTTCCAGCAGATAATCCCCAATCGGATCTCTAGAGCTCCAACAGGTCCAGATGTTGTCCAGTGACCCTCAGCTTCCTCACCTTCACCTGATGCCGCTGCTCCTCCTCCAGTTAACTGGAAGGTTTGGAGACGCTGGTGACACCAACACTTCAAAGCCCCACAGCTCTGGAACTGCTGCAGCTAGAGGTCTGAAATTTTCTGCATTTGTGGTTGACATGATGTAGAACGAATGGAATATAAGGAGACATGACTATCCTCAAGCATGACTTTATTACTGCTGTTCAGAAAAGACTTGATTATTTTCGAGAATAAGAAAAAAACAACAACTTTGAGTCATGTTTGAACTGATGCAGCTTGGTCTGTGTTTTACTCACACTTTTTCATTTATATTTTCAGAAACTAGAAGGTGTTAGCTTTCAATTGATGTATCACACATGTAATTTGGGATTACAGTTCCTTAGTTATTTGCTTTTCCATTTCGGTATGCAAAATAGACGAGAATTACTTCAAAAAGAGCTGGTTTTTAAGAGGATTAAACAGCATTTTGTAAGTTTTATGTATTAAAAACACTTAATGGATAAACATAAATAACTAAAGTAGGAAAAGAAGGAGTTTCTGGATGATATCCATGTGTGTTTCAAATAATTTCTCTCTCTTTTCTTATAGATTTTTAGCCAGAAAGATACAAGCATTTATTTCCTTAAAAGAACCAAAAAGATTTGTTTTTCTGTTCGGCTAAAATAAGAAACATGAAGGAAAATCTGTATTTTTTTTTAAAGCATGGTCCTTTGGCGTCTTTTCCCTGAGTAATGGGGACAGCAGGCAGGTTGTCCTCGCTCTAGAGGACACATTAAACCCTCCACAGTGAGGCTTTATAGCTCCAGGTTCAGACCCAACACAGTGTGAAATTAACTGCAGCTTTATCACCCTTTATCTCATGTTCTTTAATTAAATTAGAGAATAAAAGAAAAGCTTTAATTAGAAGGAACAGAACTCTGTCTCCTCATATCAGGAGGATAATAGCTAAAGGAAAAATAATGAAAAATAAAAAGTCCACCTGCTGCTGATTAAGCATCATTCAGGATTCAGAGGTTTTAGTTAATCCATCAGTTTGATGCTCAGTCTGATTCCTCCTCTGGTCCAGCTGAAAGGAGGCGATCATGGAGGTGAAGGGTCCTCAGCTCCTTCACTGGGCTCCTCTAGTGGCTCCTGGAAACATCAGGCTTCAGCAAAGTGGATCCGGATGACTCCTTCCATCTTCAGCTGGTTTGAGGTCAAAATGATTCAAGATTTAAAGGAAAAGTTTTTGGAAAATTCCCCAAAACCCCAGAGCTCCATGTCTGGTTGATGTTAGGAATCCAGTTTGTGTGAGATGTGTGTTATTTGTTCTCCCGCCACCAGGTGGCGCCCGGTTCTCGTTAAAACCAGCACCACACACCCTGCGGATGGTTGCAGCAATGCTCGGAGGATTTTTAAGCTGCTGACTGCCACTACCTCGGCGCTCCAGAGTCTTTGCTAGTTTTGGGTACTCTAAGGTTTAGCTGAGTCTAACTGAGCCTTTTCTCCCTGAGCTCTAATCTTGTTGTTTTGTTTTTCCTCTCTCGGCGGGAAGTCATCCTGCAAACTGGATGTTTGGCCTTCTCCCCTGGAAGGATCGTTTGAGCACCAGACTGAGCGGGGATTGTCTCCACACGCGTGCTGTTCAGTTCTCCTGGAAATCTAAGTGGCAGTCAGCTCCATTGCTCCTCAGGGAACCAACCTAACCTAAGTAAAACCTGTCCGCCCTCCAACGAGTCAACCAAGTTCTGGAATAACCCACACCGACTGGACTCTAGGAACAAGAAGAAGAGGTTTTCTTGCTTTGCAATTTGGATGAGGGAAACTAAGGGTTAAATGTTAAAAAGAGTTTTAATTATTAACTTCCTTTGGAGTAATCAGTAAGTCAGACTGCTAGCCCGACTTACTATGTTTAAACATAAAGTTTCACCTCAGAATATGGAGTCAGTCCCAGTTCCTTTAACTTTTAGGACCAATGTCGTCTCCAAGAGCAACGCTGTGGTGTTGCCACACATCTGTAGATCTAGCTGGGAAGCTTCCAGAGCTTGTTCAGTTCAGTTTGGCTTCTTACCTCCGTTTCATTTCCAACAAAAACATTCAGATCAGGAAAACAGAGCTTCACTGAGAGTTAATTCTCATGGTGGCTCCTCTTCAGGTTCTTATGATGGAAAACAGAAACTCATCAACAGCAAGGGAATCATTTATTTAGGGGGAAAAAACAAAATTTTAGGAGGATTTCTGGAGTAAACAGTTACCTCATGCTACGTTCACGCTGCTCTGGATTCCTCCCCTCCCCTCCTTCTTTCTCTTGTCTTACTTTGATTTTTTGCTATTTTAGGAGAGCAAATAAAGAGAAGCTCGTTATCATATGAGCACGAGTTTTCATTCATTAAAATTCACGGAGAGACTTCATTTGCACAAAAGCCTGAAGGGATTATTAGAGCTCCCCCAGTTCTGCAACATTAAACAGAGCTTTGTTAAAAACCATCTTCCATCCATTCCCTGTTTCTGATTTGCTCTGCACTCGCGTTCACTCTAAACAATCTGCAGATTAGAGCTTGATGCTTTGTTTTCATCGTGCAGAGAGTCAATTTGCTTATGTTGCTCATGGCAGCGGGAAAACTTCCAACCGCAAAGTTTGTTCAGACAACCACAGGAATTATTGCTGGTGAGGAAAGAGGTTTGATAACCAGGCCTCGGGGATTTTTCCTGAGAAAACACCTGACCTGCATGTTGCGTTACGTCTACGTTGATTTTAGCATTCTCTGGCTTATCAACCATCTATTTTCTGTCACACATTATCTGTGCTGGGCTCACGAGGGGTGCAGGTCCCTATCTCTGTCTATCACAGGGCAACATAGACACAAACAACCTGAGGAAAACATGCAAACTCCAACTCTTAATGCTACCCACTGCTCAAGTGAAGTGAAGTGAAACTATTACACATTCTCTCTATCTTCTATGTGATCGCAACGGAAATTATAAAAATTTTTTTCTGATTAACGCTAAATTCATTATATCACAGCAAACGTATTAATTTTAGGCATAAATAATGATGCATTGATCATTACATGCTGACTGAAGTTAAATATCCAATTAAATAATTAATACTACATTCAAAATGATAAATTATATTTAGAATTTTTATAGTTTAATGATTAATAGTCTGTAGCGTTGACATTCCTTTGCTGAAATGTCTTGGATCAGGTAAATAAGATAAGATGAAAATAGTGGCGACTTCAATCCTCTACCTGTCAGCCCGTGTCTGCGCTGCAATTTTTAAAAATCTAAATAAGTAATTTTTGCTTAAAATAAGTGCATTTTTTCTTCAATTGAGGCAATACAAATAATGTTCATTTAAAATCAGATAAAACTATTGCATTGTCTTATTTCAAGTGAGCCAATATCTAATTATGAGAAAATATTAGTAAATTTAAATCATACACTGGAAAAGCTTGATCCTGGAATATAAGTAAAGGGTGCTGCCCCAAATTTAAGTGTGGCCCCAATCTTAATTTGGTAAAGGGTAAACGAGATAATTTACCAATGGAATGAGTATTTTTACTCTTACAATAAGATACTTAGATAATATTTACTTGAAATAAGACAATGCAATTGTATTTTCTTATTTTAAATGTAAATTCTCTTGTTCGTTGGCTTAAAATGTCTCTTTTTTCCTCTCAATCCAGAACAAATACACTTATTTTAAGAAAAAAAATTAGATATCTAGATTTCCATTTTTCAGTGTATGTTTGTTGTTCCTGTTTTTATATATTTTTTACTATTTTTTAAGGCTTATATATGCTACTTCCAGAGAGCTGGAAGGGTATATTAAAATTTCTTTTTGTTTTACACGTGTGTAAACAAAATGACAAATCTGTCTAATCTATCTTATTTTTAAGAGTTAAAATAGTAATTCCATCAGCAAATGATCTTATTAACCTACTCAAATTAAGGGTAAATACACTTGATTTGAGAAAATAGTACTTATTACTAGATCATTTATGCAATGTGGATTTTTGACCGTTTGTCATCAATATGTTGGCAGGAAAACGAGGAGGAAAACCTGCAGAAAAAAAGAAGTTTGGAATCAAATCAGGGACAACTGCTAACTCCTTATATGGAGTCTCTTCTGATCCACACAGCCACAAAACTGCATCGTTAAGAAAAAAGAAAATCCTAAAATTCCCTCCTTGGGTTTTCTTTGTGCATCTGAGCTGAGATCGGTTTTAAATCTGCCTGCTTGTCTTTCTCAGCCCGTTATGTTCGACTCACACATGGAACATATTAACCCCGCCCTCGGCACCGCTCAGCATTCAATGCAAGTAAAGATAAAAATCCATTCTTCAGATGTTTTCTGTCTCTGCTTGAGGTTCAGACAAAGTCCAGTCTGTTCTGAATCAATGCTTTGGGTTTTATGTCAATGTTTTAACTGTTTTCAAGCTCGTAGACGGAGAACCGTACATAAAAAACATAAAGGAAAGCTGAAAGCAGCGGAGAACACAGCTGAAAGTGATCTTTTCAATTATCCAACATGGATTTGATGGACAGAAGGAGTCATGGCAAAGTCTCCCACTTTGACAATCATTTAAAATGTGGTAACCCCTCTGTACACTGCAAAAATTTTTAACCTAAATAAGTCATTTTTTCTTGACTTGATGGTAAATGTGAGACATTTTGCCAATGAAACAAAAAAATTTACATTTTAAATAAGAAAAAAAACAATTGCCTTGTCTTATATCAAGCACATATTATCTGATTATCTTATCTACCTGCTCAAATTAAGGCTAAATACACTTAATTTAAGACATTTTTGCTCATTTCTAGATGGTTTTTGCAGTGTAGTGCTCTATCTAGAGGTTGGATAGTGCCCTATAGGAATTAGGACTCACATTCAGTCTGTATCTGATGATCAAATACGTACATTTTGGACAAAATGTCGAATTATAAATAGAAGAATAACAAAAGTCCTTACCTTTTAGCTGTTCAAATCAGTCAGCCACTCGGAGTGATGGATTGTTGTGAAACGTCAAATATGGCACTATATCCATTATTTACATGAAACAGCATATATGTTTTTAATCATTTAGGAGATTCAGAAGGTTTCATACTGTTAAAAGGGGGTTTTTCCTCTCCACTGTCTCCGCATGCTCGGTTTTTGGCATAGCTGTAGAGTCATAGACACAATAAGTCGATGCGGTCAGCTGCTTTCCTTTAGATAGAAACTTTTTACCGATTTTTTACTGATTGAACCGTGTCACTAAAGCGACCGGAGATGATGTGAATTGTTGCTATATAAAAACTGAATTTAATTTGGAAGTTTGTCTTTTTTTAATGAGCATTAGAGCAAAACATGACGACTTTTGGTAAATAGGCTATAATAACATCTAACAAGTTTAACGAGATTCTCATCCTAACTGTTAAATGTGGAAATATGATGTGACTGAATTAAATCTCACCTTTAAAGATCAGTGGAGGAGAACTCAGAAACCTGATTAAATGAAGTAAAAAGTCATTTATTTAGTTAAGAAAGAGGTTTTATTGAGCTAATCACTTAGCATACAGAATCTAAGTTTGAATGTCTAACGAGCTTCTCTATAATGAGAAAGTTTAAAATAAATCTCACTGAGACTAACGGCTTAAAGCAGAACCTGGTAACAACCGGATCTTAACCATTATACCAAACGGGGGCCCTAACGAGCCTCTGCTGTCACTAATTACCGCTCCTCTGGTTGTCATGGTGACCAGAGTGGCGGGAAGGGGCCTGTGATGAAGATGGGCCGAGCCTGTTTGCTCAGAGTTACTAAATTCTGCTTTTAAAAGGAGACAAATGTTTGATGCCTGTAAAGGTTTTCCGAGGCGTGAGGACACTTGAGGTGCTGTTGGCTCTGAGTCTGAACACAGTTCTGCTCTGGAAGGTTCCAGATTCTTTAAAATCACAATCAGTTTTACAGTGAAGACTATTTACACACAGACTACATGTAAAAGTCCACTAATTACATCCAAACAAGCTCAGAATCCCAGTGATCCCACAGTGGGAATGTTCTGTTCAGAGACATCAAGGTGTCACCGGACTTTTCTACGTCCGATCTGGAAACCTGGTTCTATGTTGATGTATTGAGATGAGCTCCAGGTTTCGAAAAGGGATGAGAAAAGGTTCGGATCCAGAGGTGTCCAGCTCTGGTCTCTTAACCCGTTTCAGAAATTCAGTGCAGTGTGGACGTGTTCCACTTCCTCCTGTGTCCTTTTCATGTCTTCCGGATCCACCTCCTCCTGGAGGAGGCGTTTCAGAACGCTGAGGAGACGCTGATGGACCCTCCGGCCTTCTGCTTCGTCTTCCTCTGATTTATCCACGCCCCGCTCTGTTTCTGAGCATTCCTGCACGGCTTGCTGCAGCTCCACCTGTTCAACGCAAACATAGAGTAGAAACATAGATCAGACTCAGACATCATCTAGCTCCAATGCTAATAGGCACCACAAGTTCAGAAAGTTTCAGTCCAAAAAACATTTATGAAGCAAGTATTTTACCACTTTTTTTCAGTATCAGTGTTTATAACAAATTTTAACATTTATAAACCTAAAATAACATAAAAATCTATAAAAAGTTGTGAAACTGCTGCATTTCAAGCTAAAATAAAAATATCGGACCGTTGTTAGCTTCGAGCTACGCGCATTGATCATCTCAGCAGTGTGTTTCACTCTTACGAAAGCCGGTAACGCGGCTCTGCTTTATGAACCCCGCCATTTCTATCCTTGTTTGAAAACCTTATTTCATTGGCTGCAAAGCCAAACAGCCCACCTTCTCTTAACCAATCACAGCGTAGGACTCTATGAGGCGTATTATCGCTCTACTCGCGCGCGTCATTGGCTGACAGTCTCTGACTCAAATCGAGTCGTGCAAAGATCACCGGACACTTTTGTCTTGTACACTGAAAAAAGTGTAACATGTAGCTGTTCATTCAAACTAATGCTTTTCACTCTAAACTAGATAAAATTGCTTGATTTGATTGTATAACTCTTTCTTTCTGGATTTTTTGTGACATCAAGTTTGATTTAACTTGAACTAAATAAACGTAGAAAGGACCCAAAACAAAGTTTTTGATTTCTCTCAATATGTATATATATTTATTCATAGCCTGCAGTGTAAGTCCCAGACCATGACAGTGGTGCAGCGGCTGCCTTGCAGCAAGAAGGTTGCGGGTTCGGATCCCGGCCTGGGATCTTTCTGCATTGGAGTTTCTCCCTGTGCATGCTAGGGTTCCTTCTGGGTACCCCAGCTTCTTCCCACAGTCCGAAAACATGACTGTTAGGTTAATTGTCTAAATTCTCCTTAGGTGTGAGTGTGAATGGTTGTGTTGCCCTGTGATGGACTGGCAACCTGTCCATCATTGTTTGTAAGATGGGAAAATTGCTTTTGAAGTAAAGTCTAATGATATGTTAAATATCTAATTTGGTTATATCTAAATTAACTGGTTTCCAGGCAAACATTAAATGTTGTTAATTTAGTTTAAAGTAAGTATATTAGGTTGGTCCAATGTTTGGTTCATCAACTGAAATGTTCAGTAAATCATTTGGAACAGGGCAAATATTTTAAGTTGTAATATAATATAATATAATATAATCAGGTCTTAAAAAGCGATTAAATTCAGATTCAGTGAATTCAAATATTTTAGATGTGAAATCTAAAGAGTAAGAAGACGATGTAAAGAAACACACAACATAGCGGACAAACAAATGAGGAAATAAGTGTTATTAGCAAGATGCTAAGTATTAGCTGTGAACAAGCTAACTTTTCTGATGTCAAAGACGGACATTATGTGGTAATTTTCTCCTCATGAAATATTTTTATTACAAAAATTCTGGATTACTTTTAATCTGTGGACCCTGATGGACGAATGGAGTATAAACTATTGAAGATTGGATTTATAAAACGGCTTCTGGACGCCTTCAAAGGGATGTTGTTATGGCTGGTTTGTAGTGTTTACATTTCGACATGTTGCTATATTTGTGTTAATTATGCTTTGGTTTTCGCTGTGTCTATAAAATTAACTTTATGGGTGAATTGTGGAGAATCTAAGTTTTCCAACGATGTCTAACATGTCCTTATTGGTAAAAATGTTACCATTGTAATATTTATATATTCTGATTTATTAGTTGTAAACGCTTTGAAACGGGTTGCTGGCAAGCGGGTTGGTTTTGAGAGGATAACATCTTAAATCTACATTTCTATATCGTTTCTCCTGGGACCAATCGATGTACATTATATCTTTGCTGGGATATGCACAGAATATTGTTCCATCGATGGTTCTGTTTTCAGGTCTTTTTTAGGCAAAAAACAAAACAACTTTTAGGTTCATTACTGCCCCCACCTGGCAAGGAGTGCAACAGGTTCATCAGGGATGCAGACTGCTACTTGAATATTTGTTAATTACTTGAGAATTTGTGATTGGTGGCTGTAAATATAAAGTTGATACTCGTAAATGTTTGTTTTATTCCAATAAATATGTGATTTTCTAGCAAATTTGGGATTAAAACTCATAAATCTGCTCCCAGTCATCAGTGTCAGGTCATTCAAGCTTCAGTGAGAGTTCTGTAGTGTCACTGTTGTTGTTCTGGACGCCTGATCGTCACCAGTTCTGCCCTTGAACCTTTGAGCCCTCCTTATCCTGTTTCGGATGTGTTTGCCTGACTTGTCTTTGGACTCCTGCTGGTTTCTAACTGTGGACTGAAGCTGGACCTGCCTCCTGATTTCCACTTGGATTTCCCTTCGGTACCTCAGTCGTACCTCTTCAACACTGGTTGGGGCCTCATCTTCCCAAAGCTCCTGCCTTCCTCCCTCTGCTTGAGTCTGCTTGTCAACCAGTTCATCAATCTTCTAGGCCTCGGCCCCTATAACCCTCTGGGCGGCGTTCGCCATGTGCTGCTGTTAGCCATCCAGCTGGATTCTACTTCTTCTTCTGGACACAGACTGAACTCTAAAACCAGGTTACTGACTCACACGCTCCAAATCACTCTCTGACAGATTTACGTGGAGATCGCAGCCTTTGGTGCCCTTGTTGCTGAGTTTTATATCCAACGTATGTTAATAAACACTTTTGTGAATCACACTTTTCTGTTTGCTTTGAATTGTGGGTCCTCAGTTCTGAGCCCTGACATTTTCACTTTTTAATCGAATGTAGATGTGGATTGGTCATAAATCATGACGTCTTTTAAATGTCTTTTAAACCAATTTTAGCTCGGTGGGATCAGTCTGTCTGGGAAACATCTGCTCATGGTGAGATCCTAAAACATGGATGTTCTTTTGAAAGATGAGGTTTTCATCCCACCGGGCAAAAAGTGGTTGAAAAGACATTGTAAAGACGACATGATTTATGTCCAAACAACGACTAAGTGACAACGAAAAGTGAAAAGCTTTAATTTTCAGATCATTGCAAAGATGGAATCTGGGTTTGTAACGTCTTTTCAACGTCTATTATTGGTTTAAAGTTGGACAAAAGCAGACCAACTAAAGCCCAATATTCAACATGGTTTGCGAATCAAGATTAAGATCAAGACTATGACGGACAAACCAGATTTAGCCAAAAAACCAACCCTTACATGACGAGTGTCCAGATCTTCCTGTTATAAAATCTGCGTCTTCTTTTTCAGTCTGTAAGATGCTACTAAAACTGGCTGGTAAAACTTACCCAACTTTGGGACCAATACTGACCCCTGTCTGTCCTCAGTTGGTGTCTTTCAAATCTTGAAGGTCGAACTGACGATATCTGATCTAAACTGGGTGAAAAATGACCCAATTGTTTTCAGGAAAGGATCGCTAGTGGCTAACCCTTCTCCACACTGTCTGTCGCTGCTCGCCTGATCTTCTCCATAAAGAGGAAAAGAAGTCAAGATTTCACCTGAACGTCTTTCTTCTCATCTCTGAAGTTCAACCTCCTCTCTGATAAAACTCAGCCTGAATCTGAAACACTGCGGCAGGAATGAGCTGATTTCCCCAGAGAGTCGACTGAAGACTCTGAGGTCAGACGCCGAGGTTTGGTTGAATTGCAGACATTGACATGTGAACTCATTTTACTCTGAGATATTCTATTAATATGGTTGCTTCATACATCATTCATTAAGTCCAATTATTTATTAATTATAACCTAATATGAACCCAAATGTTAGATATCACAAATTAATTAAAGGTACAATGTTGTTTTGCTTTTCCAGCTGATAATGTCCCTAAATCAATATTAGATCATGTTTAGGTAACACAATCTAATAATAAAACTTTAAAACATTAAGTAATATGCATTTAATAATGTGTTGAAATATTGATGATTCTACTATTACTTAAAAACTTTTGATAGAAAGAAATCTTTTGTTTTCATTTTCTTATCATATTTTTTTTGTTACCTACAGAAATTTGTCTTCTCTCTTTATTTAATAACACGGAGTTAAATTGATAATTGAAAAATCGTTATTAATACACTTTTAAAGAAGATTACCTGCAGTGGGAGTCCTGCTTTGGCTCCGAGGAGTGATGGAGAAAACCACGGCTTAAATATCTTCTCACAAATCACCTACAGAAAGGAAGAAAGAACTAAAGGTGAATGAAGAAGCAGGAAACAACATTTTGTCTTTTTAAAACAGGAGTTTATTGGTAAAGAAACATAAAAAAATAGAAAAAACTATGTGAGGAATTATGCAGAAAAACTAATCAATGTAAAAGATTGAAAAGGATAAAAAAATAACAATAAAAGTATAGAAAAATATCGGTAATTGTGATAAATATGACGGTCGTAAAGGTTTTGATGATTTATGGTTCCGCAGAAATTTAATTCAGGTTTGATTCAAAAGGAAACTTTGAAGAAAACAAAAAGTTCTTTCTGTACAGAGATGATTGGCAGACAGCGGGTCATCGTAGGTCATCCTCAGGAGACACCTGTGGAGCGGCAGCCAATAGGAGAGCGGCTTGTCATCGACATGTCATCAGGTCTGGTCCTGATCCTCTCCTCTTTCTCTCTTTGTTCTTCATTGTCTTTGTTTTTTTTTTTGCATTTTTTTCTTTGATTAGTATATACAATTTTAACATCTTCTCAAAATGTATGCTAACCTACTTATTTTTCTCTTCATACATTAGACCTTTATGAAAAATTCCTTTTTTGTGTGTAACTTTATACCTTAGCTTTAGTTATATTTTAGGTCAGGCAGCTTCTCTGGTCTTTGGGAAGTTTTCTTTCTTTCTGTCTTGATTTCTTTTAGCTGTTTTTCATCCCCTTTGTCTCCATCTTCCCGTCTTTGTGCATCACTTACTGTCATCGCCTGAATAAAACAGCTTCACTCCGTCTCCTGTTCACACGTATCAATGCAGATATCTGGTATCATGAGACATGCGATACGGCTGCCGGCAGCTTGATGACGGTTCGTCTTCCCTGTCATGGTGATGCTGGTGATGACTGAGATTCACGGCCCGAATTTTTCCGTCAGGCTTTTAGGCCTCGGCTGGAGAAGCGGCGGCTGGAAGCTTTTTAAAAAAGTTTTATCATGAACTCTATTTTATTTTAATTTTTTGAGTTATTATTTTTTTATTATCATTTTACTCAAATGAATAAAATATAAAAACTGTATTTGTCCTAATTGTGGCCATTTTTGTCAAATTTTTGTAACTTTTGTGACGTAAAGTTCTATCAATTTCCATCATTTTTTCTTTAGAGCGTTTGAATATATTTAATTCATTTGGAACCAAAATATGAGAATTTCATATTTATAATTCTTTAAACATTTTGGTAACTTTTAGGTCAACTCAATTAATGTAAAAGATTTAAAATGTGCGTGTAGAGGAGACGGCCTTTGTTCGGACGATGTGACGACGGGAGGTTTCATTAAAAAATATTTTAATATATATATATATATATTTTTTATATATTTCTTTTTGACCATGTAATTATTATGATAATGATAGTTACATATTTATTTAAAATAAATTTGTTTCTATTTAATATTTTAAATGTAAAATAATGCAGTGCTAATATTTTGGATACATTTTTTTAAATCTAACAGTAGAACTGAAATTCAGGGTAAAAAACAATAAATAACCTTCAACTAATGTTGATTTTAAAAATATAAAATATAATTTTTTTTTCTATCTTATCAGTAAAGAACTAAAGCCAGGAAATATATAAAATATTCATTTATTTAATTTAATTAATTGTGTTCCTGTCTGTGTTTTCATTTGAACTCATTTTCAGAAATGCTGATAAATTCAATGAACAGAATTTTTTCTTCTGTTTTTTTTTTTTAAAGAATCATAAATAATAGAATATTACGAAGGATCCAAATATGAATCAAAGGAGATAAAATAAATAATTTTTGAGTGTTTTTTTCTTAATTCATTTAGTTATTAAACATCTAAAATGCTGGAAGTTATCATCCTCCAGTTTATCACATTGAAATGAACTTTTCTTATTTTATTTTTCCTCTAAGAAACAATAAAATGTTTTTTCAAACTAATTATTAAGAGAGGACCTATAAATGACTGGATCCATAAACAAGATGGGGAGGGGAATAATTTCTGAGAAGGAGCCGAATGAGAAGCAGGGATATCAGAACCTCAGGCTGTTTTTATATTTTTCTACCTTTAGGTCATAGATATGCTTTAACGTTCCTCCTGATTAAATGAGTTAATTGACTGTGAATTCTGATTGGCCAGCATGAGTCAGCGTCTCACCTGCAGGTTGGTGTTCCTGCGGTGAGGACTGCACCTGTGCTTGAGCGGGTCACACCTGGACGAACAGTCGAAGAAGTTGCAGTCGTCGTCGCTGCTGCAGTTCTGCTCCAGGATGTCTCTCATCTTCGGCTCGAAGAACGCCATGTCCACGTCGATCGCCACCACCTGCAGTCCCACACAACAGCTGATTACGACAAATTATGAGGAAAAAAAATATAAACATTTTTCCAGCGTCGTTGATAGAATAATGAGATTCTAAAATAAAATATGGAGGTGATTTAAACAGTAAGAAGCTTTACTGAAACAGGATTAAGAAAATATTCTGATCTAAAATAAAGGATCTGGTGAAAGATTTTATATATTAAACTAATATAAAATACACAGTATATATGTGAATATCATAATGTATTAATAGTTTGATGAATTAGTATTAGACTTATAATTAATCCTAATTTTGTGCCGACTGTAGGAATTGCCTAACTTTTTAATTACAGGATTATAAAGATTTTTAATATATAGCTTTTTATTTGTAGTGAAATTAATAAAAACTATCTTTAAAATTATATAATTAAACTCACATCAAGAGAAAGAAGAAAAGGAACAAATTATATTAGTAAAATGTGATTTTATAAAGATTTTATCTTTATATAAATTATATATAGTGGAGATTTCTTTTTTAGATTATTGATTTTTTTTTTGGTCTCCTTATATAAAAAAAAAATATTTACTATTTTTATTTATTTTAATAATTTTTATTAATATGTACCTGATGAAACAAGATGCTAAAGACTGTCTGTTTGATTTGAAGCTTAGATTAAATTTAGTTTGTTTTTTATCTCATTTCTAATTTTTGAGTCATTGCATGAATCATTTTTGTAAAATATGATGATATTATTTGTAGATTCTGGATATTTTATTGGTCATTTTGAAGTCTGGGTGTTTAAAATAGAAAGAGGAGAAAACTGGAGAGTAAAAGTTGGATGTAAAAAAAAAAAAAAAAAAGAATAAAAAAGCTGAGACTTAAAATTTGCTTTTACTTTTTGCAGGACTTGATGTCGTAAAGAGTAAGAAAAGCAAAAATAAAATAAAATAAAATTGTACCGACTGTTTTTAGTCATTGTTAAAGCAGCAAAGCAGCTGATTGAAAGAATATCTGGTTTGAATAAAACTTATTTTTTTTAAAAATACATTTATTTTCTAGAAGTTTAAATCATTGTGGTAAAAAAATAAATAAATACAGGAAAAAAATAGACTTAGTTCTTTATCTAGAGGGAAAATGTTAACTTTATTTCACGTCAGGGCTAGATGATAACAGCTTAAATCTTTCAATAAGGAAAAATAATCCAAAGACAATGATTTAGATTATATCTGGTTTGAATTTATACTAAGAAACACTTTTGTTTTTCTTTTTCTCTCGCAGGTTTTCCGAGCAGCTGTGAGAAAATCCAAGGTTTAGATCCAGCTCTAATTGTTGGCAGGAGCCTGGAGGAGACTTTATGTGGTGTAGACGGATTTATGGTCGAAAGAAACGTTAAAAAAAATGAAGCAGCTGCGAAAGTCGAGCTGAAAGTCTGTGTTTCATTTCCTCCGATTTAAAAAAAACAGTAAAAACCCAGAAGGTTCGGTTTTCTTTGCCGTTCACTGGTTTTCATTTTAAAGCTGAAATAAGCAAACTTTAATGATTAACTTTAACATTTCCATGGCTTTATTTATTTTTATTTAATTTCCCTAAAACTTTATATAAAAAAGTGTTAAAATCAGGACCAGAGTTTAATGTTTCTAATCTTCCTGCCAAAATCACATTCTTCTATTTAACAGTTTCTGCTGTAGGTCAGTGAATAAACTGAAGGGCCATAAAGAAGGTCATAAGTTTAATTTATAAGGTGAAAGGTTTTTTATTTGTTTATTTTAGATTTTAATGATATCTACGTCTTTGAAAAAAAAACAGTTTTGCATCTTAGGCCTGTTTTCGTTCTGTAGAAGTTTGCTTATTTAAGGCTTTCACTGCAAAAAATGGAAATCTAAATAAGTCATTTTTTCTTAAAATAAGTGCATTTGTTCTTGAATTCAGGAGGTAAGTGAGATACTTTGCAAATGGAACAATTTACATTTAAAATAAGAAAAAGCAACCGCATCGCATATTATCTAATTATCTTATTTACTACTACTATCTTAATCCTATCTACCTACTAAAATGAAGGGTAAATATGCTATTTATTTAACAAATTTTTACTTATTTCTAGACCGCTTTTGCAGTGTAAGAAAGATGCAATGTTCATATTACACTTGGAAAAAATCTAAATAAGTAATTTTTTCTTAAAAATAAACATTATTTTTTTTCCTGAATTGAGGAGGATAAAGAGACATTTTGCCAATGGAACAAGACAATTTACATTTAAAATAAGAAAACCATTGCATTGTCTTATTTCAAGTGCAATTTATCTAATTATCTTATTTTAAGACTCTAAACATTCATCCAATTGGCAAATCATCTCATTTACCTTCTCAAATTAAGGGTAAATACACTCAGTTTAACTTCCAGAAAAAACTGTAAAAGTGCATGAAAGCCTGAGTTCCTTTAAATCAAGACTAAAAAAACACATTTGTTTATGGGATTGCCTTCCACTGTTCTAGTTAAACTTTGAAAGTTCAACTAAAAACATACTTTTCTTTAGTAAATCTAAAATAAGTCTTTTTGTTTCTGCATTTTTTTATTTTATTTTATTTTTATTGATTTCTTTTTATTTTTTTTTATCCTATTTTGTAAAAATTGATTCATTGCAAACTTTTATCTTCCTCGTAAATTAAGGGTAAATCATGTAAGAAAGCACTTATTTGCATTGACTTTG
Organism: Cyprinodon brontotheroides; assembly: GCA_018398635.1. Taxonomy (NCBI): domain Eukaryota; kingdom Metazoa; phylum Chordata; class Actinopteri; order Cyprinodontiformes; family Cyprinodontidae; genus Cyprinodon; species Cyprinodon brontotheroides. Next base: position 2,463,530 of record JAGKQL010000064.1, read on the forward strand.
TACTGAATTGTGCTATACAAATAAATGTGCCTTGCCTTTTGCCTCTTGCCTTAGTTTAGGAAATTATAGGCCTTCTAAATTAAGCGGGTAAATATTTACCCTTAATTTAGGGAATTTGTTTTACTTATTTCTAGATTGTTTTTCCAGTGTATTTATTACCACATAATTCACCAAACATCATAATATTTAAAATGTTCCCACATTTATCTAAACGTTTCTGTAGATTGGATTTTTTTCATGAAGGTTATTCCTAAAAACTTCTAACATTTTTAGCTTTTCTAAATGTTGATTATTGTATTATTCTCATTATTTTCTATGAAAAAGGTGCAAATTTTACTACTTTCATTGTCTGTAGATAGCATTATCAAATGAAATGTTAAAAGTTTTTGTTATAATGAGCCAAAGCTGGTTGGCAGCTGAGGACTTGTTGGGAAAATCTGCAGGAGAACAGAAAAGTCTCAACTCTATAAAAAGGTGATTTCCTGGCGAGGATCCAGGTTTGAGTCTCCAGGCTCTGCAAAGCTGAAGCAGCTGAAGCACCCTCAAGCAGAGGGAATCAGGCTTCACAAGTTCTAAACTTCTCATGGAGAGTCAGGAAGGAACCTGAAGCTTTATATGAAGTAATAACAACCGCTAAATAACATGTTTTTAATGCAAAAGAAGGTATAATATTTTTTACTTCTTCATTTCTGGTTTATATCTGTTTTCAAAACTGAAGCTCATTTAATAAAAACTCAATTTTAGCACATATTGACCCGGATTTTACTACTTTATAATACGCAATTTGACCTATGGGATTATAAAACCCTTTAGGCACTAATTAGACCTTTAAGGAATTTTTTTCTCATTAACTTCAGCTTCAGGGAAACTTTTCTCTATTTATGTTTAATTAAGAGCTAAAATTAGACACATTTACCTGATTTTACCAAACAGTATGGGTGGAAATAAGCAAATTTGAAGCTTAAATTCAATCCTTCTTTGAAGTCAACTTATTGAAGTGATTTTTAATAAAGATATAAAGCTAACACTCAAATCAAGTTTATTGTTTGTTTGTTAAAAAATAAAAAAAATAACCACTGACATATGAGCTTTCCACTCATGCACAAGCCTGTTACTGAAAATAAGGTCCCCATATCACAGTCATATTTAGAGTAACTATGTCCTACATTTAGAATAGATGAAGTCTGGACAGGTTAGAAATTGTTAAGACCAGTATTTTATCTCTGCTCAAATAGCAGGGTGGAAAAAGTAATGAATTACATTTACTTAAGTTACTGTAAGTGAGTACTTTTTATGAGACATTTGCAAAGTTAAGAAAATATGTAATTTTTAATTTTACTTCGAAAGGTAAAAAGGGAACGATGTGATGATGCAGTGCAACATGTGGCTGCCCAGCAAAACGGAGCCTTTCGACTTTTAAAACATCAACATCCAATTTAGGAAAAAATGTGGATTTGTAAGTTAGTTAGACCAGAGATGGCAAAAGTACTCACTTTCCATACTTGAGTAAAAATACAGATACTTGTGTTAACTAAATACTCTGGTAAAACTAAAAATTAACAAAAGTACAGGCTTGTAAATTTTTACTTAAAGTATCAAAGTAAAAGTAGAAACCACTTTTTCATGCCGTTGCTCTTACATTTTAAATGGATGTCTGCCAATAGTGGACTAGATCTCCCGTTGTGTTCATTTTTCAATCATCTAGCCGTCCATGCTACGCTATGCTAACGCCTACCGCTAATTAAGCTGCAATGATTACGATTCGCCAATGAATACCGCCCGGGGAATCTGTCGATTCATCTTGTAGTGGAGATTAGCGTCAAATACTAGCTGAGATTCCCATCCAATTAGATTGAATTTGGTATTGATGTGCCGTGAAAAATAATAATGGTAACTCCTTGAAATGATTCAAAACTAAAGTGCCGAGACAATTTTTTAAAAGCGTGGGAGTAGAGAAAGTACCGTGCATATTTGTGTAAAAAATGTAAGGAGTAGAAGTAAAAATTACGCCATAAAAAATAAGTAGTAAAGTAAAGCTAAAAAATATCAGAAAAAATCTACTTGAGTACAGTAGCAAAGTATTTGTACTTCGGTACTTCCCAAGTTAGTCACAGGTGTCTGTTGGACAGTAGGATTGAAAATAGTTTGCACTTTATGGTTCAGGTAGTGACTGTCCTTGTGCTGTGAGGAAGTATGTTCTTTAGTCCAGCTGATCGTTTGCAGTGTGGATTTCCACTGAAATACGCCTTAAAAATCGATTAAAACACCAAATGCTCAATTTGATTCATGACTCAGCCTTTTTTTGCATTAAATAACTCCAAAGTAATTAAGTAACTTTTACCCAAATTACATTTAAATGAAGTAATAATTTACTTTTACTTGAGTACATATTTGAGATGGTAATTTACTTTTACTCTGAGTAGAAGTTTCTGCAGAGCAAAGATACTTTTACTCAATTACATGGGGGCTTAGTACTCCTGCAGGACTCCTTATTCTAGATGTTTATTTTTTGGAAAATTCCATTTGGGGCAAACCCAGATAACTTAATTTGCTTGGACTGCTTTTTTTGTTCTTCCTTTCTAAAGCTTGTTAACATTGTTGCTATACCACAGAAAGAAATGCATCAACCTTTCAATGCCACTGGGAGTCAGGGACGGATTTACCATTAGGCAGGTGCCTAGGGCCCCAAGTTCCTGGGGGCCCCATAAAACTCTGTTTACCTGTATTCCTTATTCATGCACATGAATAAATTGCTGTTTTTGATAAAAATCATTTCACTAAAATGTCATCAGAACGCTGATAAAATTAAGTGTGTCTCAGCTTCACCGAGTCAATCCTAACCCTAAAGTCATTCCTTTCCTTTCGCAGAATTTATTAATCGATTTATGTGTAATCTGAAAATAATTTCAGTAGTTTTTCATGATCTGTAAAAATAAATAAATAAAAATAAAAAGATCTGCATGTCGCTCATTAAAGAAATTCTAAACAAATAAATCTCATATCCTGTCAACTGGGCTGTAGAATCCTCTCCTTATAAATGATTAATTCTCTGTGAAAAAAACGCTTAATTTCGGTCTTCAACGGACGCTGCAATGTTTGTTTTTTAAACCGGATGTGTGTAACAAACTTGGTGAATGATTTTTATGTTGTTTTGGCGTACCAGCCACGACAAAAACCCACTAAATCACGGAAAAAAACTGCGCTCTTGGATGTAAGGAGAGCTGAGACAGAGGAAACTATGCAGTGCGTATAACTAATTATCCCACTCAATCATCCACCATTGAGTACTTGTGATTGGCTTACAAGTGAGCTCTGTGATTGGTTGCTTCCCCTGGTAAAAAAATACATTTTTGTATTGATGCAAGTAAGGATAGTCTAAGAAAAATCACACACACATCCAGTGAAGTTTGAAGACCACTGGTACTGCAATGTAATTTACTTTATAATTGTTTATGGACCAGAAATGCTTTGGCGAATCATGTGCTGTGCATGTGTGGATCTTGTATGCTTGCGTGAATTGTGATGTGTGTGTGTGTGGAGATTGTCCTGTGCAAGTATGAATCACATGTGTGTATTTGTGAAAATTGAGACCCATTTAGCTCCATCAAACTCACCGTCAGATCCTTCCTGATTGCAAAGTTCTCTGGTTTGATGTCACACAGGTGCAGCTGGTGGGTGAAATCGTTGTCAAAGTGCCACACCATGTCTAAGAAGCTCAGGGCGATCTGATGCACCATCTGCCTGGTGGTCCACCTTGCAGACGCCCCAGCCTGGCTCTGATCCAGCATCCTGGGAACAACCACCTCCTCCATGGAGAAGATGTTCTGGTCCCACGTATGTCCGGCTGACAGATACTCGACAGCGTAGAAGTGACCGCAGGAGCCCAACACCTTGGCCACATGGGGGCTGAGGTCCTGCAGGACTCTGAAGAACAAGGAGGGAACCTTTAAATGGGGCAATATGATACAAAATGGACTGTTTTTACCCTTTCTAAAATGTTCATTTGGCTTTCTTTAAGCAATCATCAACATTAGTTCACTTTACTTGCTAGAGTAGAGGGTTAGCGGAGGGTTAGGAGTTGAACTCTCTCCTCACAATGGAGGATGGAGCAGAGGATCAAAACTACACCTTTCAAACTACCTCAGGAGAAAAACATGGAACAGACGTTGATGCAAAACCAGAACCTGCACATAAGAACATTTTCCTTTGGGATCGATTCACAGAGTGCATCCACAGTTCCACAAACTCATTCCATTGATCTATTTTACCTCTTTCTTTACAAATTCTGTTTTCACTAACTATTCTAAAACAATAAGGTGATAGCTTTAGTGGTGCTGAGATAGGATCCCAGTTTTTCAATGACCTTTGGTCCCTTCCAATGACCTTTGGTCCCTTCCAATGACCTTTGGTCCCTTCCAATGACCTTTGGTCCCTTTCAATGACCTTTGGTCCCTTCCAATGACCTTTGGTCCCTTCTAAAGATCTTTGTTCCCTTCCAATGACCTTTGGTCCCTTCCAATGATCTTTGGTCCCTTCCAATGACCTTTGGTCCCTTCCAATGACCTTTGGTCCCTTCCAATGACCTTTGGTCCCTTCCAATGACCTTTGGTCCCTTCCAATTACCTTTGGTCCCTTCTAAAGATCTTTGTTCCCTTCCAATGACCTTTGGTCCCTTCTAAAGATCTTTGTTTACTTCCCAATGACCTTGGTCCTTCTTCTAAAGATCTTTGCTTACTTCCCAATGACCTTTTGGTCCCTTCCACGACCTTTGTCCCTTTCAATGACCTTAGGTCCCTTTCAATGACGCTTTGGTCCCTTCCAATGACCTTTAAGTCCCTTCCAATGATCCTTGGTCCCTTCCAATGACCTTTTGGTCCTTTCTCAATGACCTTTTGGTCCCTTTCAATGACCTTAGGTCCCTTTCAATGACCCCTTTGGTCCCTTCCAATTACCTTTTGGTTCCTTCTAAAGACCTTTGTTTCCCTTCCAATGACCTTAGGTCCCTTCCAATGACCTTTGGTCCCTTCCAATGACCTTTGGTCTCCTTCTAATGATCTTTTGGGTCCCTTCCAATGACCTTTTGTCCCTCTCAATGACCTTTAGATCCTCTTCTCTAATGACCTTGTCTTTCTAAAGATCTTTTGGTCCCTTCCAACGACCTTTTGTTTCCTTCTACCAATGATCTTTGTTCCCTTCCAATGACCTTTTGTCCCTTCCAATGACCTTTTGGTCCCTTCCAATGACCTTTGGTTCCTTCTAAAGATCTTTGGTTCCTTCCAATGACCTTAGGCCTCTTTCAATGACCTTGGTCCCTTCCACTACCTTGTCTTCTAAAGATCTTTTGTTCCCCTTCCAATGACCTTTTTGGTCCCTCTTCTTCAATGACCTTTGGTCCCTTCCTTAACATCTTTGTTCCCTTCCAATGACCTTTTGTCACTTCCAATGACCTTTGGTCCCTTCCAATGACCTTTTGGTCCCTTTCTCAATGACCTTTGGTCCCTTCTAAAGATCTTTGTTCCCTTCCAATGACCTTTGGTCCCTTCTAAAGATCTTTGTTCCCTTCCCAATGACCTTTTGGTCCCTTTCAATGACCTTTGGTCCCTTCTTCCAATGACCTTTGGTCCCTTCTAAAGACCTTTGGTTCCTTCCAAAGACCTTTGGTCCCTTCACAATGACCTTTGGTCCCTTCCAATGACCTTTGGTCCCTTCCAATGACCTTGGTCCTTCCAATGACCTTTTGGTCCTCTTTCAATGACCTTTTGGTCCCTTCCAATTACCTTTGGTTCCTTCTAAAGATCTTTGTTCTTCCAATGACCTTTTGTCCCTTTCAATGACCTTTTGGTTCCTTCTAAAGATCTTTGTTCCCTTCCAATGACCTTTGGTCCCTTTCAATGACCTTTTGGTCCCTTCCAAAGATCTTTGTGTCCCTTCCAATGATCCTTTGGTCCCTTCTTCTAAAGATCTTTGGTTCCTTCCAATGACGTCCCTTCCAATTACCTTTGGTCCCTTCCAATGATCCTTTGGTCCCTTCCAAAGATCTTTGGTCCCTTCCAATGACCTTTGGTCCCTCCAATGACCCTTTGTCCCTTCCAATGACCTTTGGTCCCTTCCAATGACCTTTGGTCCCTTCTAAAGATCTTTGTTCCCTTCCAATGACCTTTTGGTCCCTTCCAATGACCTTTGGTCCCTTCCAATGACCTTTGGTCCCTTTCAATGACCTTTGGTCCCTTCCAATGACCTTAGGTCCCTTCCAATGACCTTTGGTCCCTTCTAAAGATATTTGTTCACTTCCAATGACCTTTGATCCCTTCCAATGACCTTTGGTCACTTCCAATGACCTTTGATCCCTTCCAAAAACCTTTGATCTCGTCTAATAAGCTTTTCACAGTCAGAACCAAACCATTTGAACCCAGGGCTTTTGTTCTGACTTACTGTTTTACACATTTAGATACTTTAATCTCTATCCGGGGAAAGATTAGATTAGATTGGTACATTGTGTTTATCAGCAAACATGACAATAAAAACATTATTAACCTGTAACCAGGTTTGAATCATAACATATCTACATAAAGACAAAAATATACATTTTAAAACCAACTGTTATACTTTAGGTTGGTAGAAGAGAAATAGGAGATTTAATAAATGTTGGTTCTAAATGTCTTCTAGATAGAAAATAATAACTGAGGAAATAATAACTGACTCCACTCATGGTTTCTCATCATGGCTGCTGTTTACCTGAGGAAGGTGTACTCCTCCTGCTGAAGCAGCGACCACAGAGAACTCAGCTCTGCTCTGGAGTAACTCCTCTCTCTGATTTTCAGTTTCTTCCCCCAAAGTCTGGATAGAGTGCTGCTGTTTCCTCCTCCTCCCTCCTCATCCTCGCCATCCTCAGACAGACCCAGAGAGTTTCGTACCTGTGATCAGAAGGAGGCAAACCGTTAAGTCTGAAAGAGAGCAAAGAGTCGTTCAGCTGAGGTGACTCACCTCCATGGTGGCGTAAAAAACCACATCGAAAGCCGACAGTTCCTCTCCTGCATCCTGAGGAACAGAGAAAATAGATGAATCCATGAACATATAATCATTTTTCTAAAGGATTACTTCATGTAATTGGTCTCATTAAAACAAGAAACGTTTGTGTATTTCATTCTGACATATTTTTAAATAGATAAACAAGAAAATAGTTAATTATTGACTGGATTGATGCATTGGAAGGAATTTACATCTCAAATAGTCATTGTTTCTTAAATTGAGGAGGTAAGTGTGAAACTTTGCTAATGGAGACAATTTACATTCATATTAATTGCATATTATGTAATTATCTTATTGTAAGAGTAAAAATACTCAATCGATTGGCAATCATCTTATTTACCTGCTCAAATTAAGGATAAATACACTTAATTTAAGAAATGTTGACCTATTTCTAGATTGTTCTTGCAGTGTGATGCTTGGTCCCAAAAGTCTAAAAGGTGTGGCATGATTTTATGCTGAATCTTCTTTACTTTCTTTACTTTTATTAAAATAAACTTCTTAAATAAATTTCAGTGGAAGCAGCAAAGAGTCAAAGTGTATCTTTGGAGAAGCTGCAGAGTTTCCCAGCTCAGGTACACTGGAAAAAAATGTCATTTTTTCTTAAAATAAGTGCATTTGTTCTTGGACTGAGGAGGTAAAAGATAAATTTTGCCAATGGAACAAGACTATTTACATTTCAAAAATAAGAAAACACAATCCTGCCATTGTCTTATTTCAAGTGAATATTATCTAATTATCTTATTTTAAGATTAAAAATACTCATTCCATTGGCAAATTATCTTATTTACCACTCAAAATAATGGTAAATACACTTAATTTAAGACATTTTTTCTCATTTTTAGATGGTTTTTGCTGTGTAGAGTGAATTAAATTGTCCGGGAGGATTGCCATCTAACTGCAGAGCTGAGTCCCACGTGGTTTTTAGTCGTACAGTGAGAGCAGGTAGATCGCAGTGTCACAGTGTTTGAACATACATAGTAAGCTGCAGTGTTGTGGTCAAGACCACCTAACCCGATACCAAGACAAGACCAAGACTTTTAGGGTCCGAGACCAAGTCAAGACCAAGACTTTTAGGGTCTGAGACCAAGTCAAGACCAAGACTTTTAGGGTCTGAGACCAAGTCAAGACCAAGACTTTTAGGGTCCGAGACCAAGTCAAGACCAACACTTTTAGGGTCCGAGACCAAGTCAAGACCAAGACTTTTAGGGTCCGAGACCAAGTCAAGACCAAGACAGAGAGAAGTGGAGACCAAATCAAGACCAAGACTTTTAGGGTCCGAGACCAAGTCAACACCAAGACTTTTAGGGTCCCAGACCAAGTCAAGACCAAGACCGAGAGAAGTCGAGACCAAATCAAGACCAAGACTTTTAGGGTCTGAGACCAAGTCAACACCAAGACTTTTAGGGTCCGAGACCAAGTCAAGACCAAGACAGAGAGAAGTGGAGACCAAATCAAGACCAAGACTTTAGGTCCGGTGGACCCAGTCAAGGGTAGCACTTTTAGAGTCCCGAGACCAAGTCAAGACCAAGACCAGAGAGAAGTCGAGACCAAATCAAGACCAAGACTCTTGAGTCCGAGACCAAGCTCAACACCAAGACTGTTAAAGTCCTAGACCGAGTCAAGACCAAGACCTTTTAGGGGTCGAGACCAAGTCAAGACCAAGACTTTTAGGGTCCTAGACCAAGTCAAGACCAAGACCGAGGGAAGTTGAGACCAAATCAAGACCAAGACTTTTAGGGTCCCAGACCAAGTCAAGACCAAAGAGCCAGTCCAGACTGCAGTCAGCAATTCCAAGACTTTTAAGGTCCAAAACCAAGTCAAGACTCAAGACCTTTAGGGTCCGAGACTCCCAAGTCAAGACTTATGACTTTAGTCCTGTGCAGAGACCAAGACCAAGACCAGGGACAGTCGAGACCAAATCAAGACCAAGACTTTTTAAGGTCCAAAACCAAGTCAAGACTAAAGACTTTTTGGGTCCTAGACCAAGTCAAGACTCAAGACTCGAGGGAAGTCGAGACCAAATCAAGACCAAGACTTTTAAGGTCCAAAACCAAGTCAAGACCAAGACTTTTAGGGTCCGCAGACCAAGTCAAGACCAAGACCGAGGGAAGTCGAGACCAAATCAAGACCAAGACCAGCGCCAGTATGTGACAATAAAATGTGAAACATAATCAAAATCACAAAAATTGATCTAAAAGACCCACATTCACATAAAAACACCTACATATTTATTTAACACACAGAACAGGAATAAACATAAACATCTTTATTTAGTACTTCTGTCTATTAATCACAGAATGTCAAACAATTAATCAAAGTCGATCAAAATTGTATTTTCTCTGCCGTTCATGAACAGTACATACATTTTATGTTGTTTTTAAATGTGCTATTTCAAAACAATGTGCAAAATTCTGTAAAATGTGTAAAACTGAAAAAAAGCCAATCATTTCTCTTGTTTCTCTCTCATACAGATTAAAGCTATATTATATAACTTTTCTTACCAATAAATCTATGTCTGTCACCAAGTTGTGAAAATAATGAGACAGATAATTTGTTGAAAAATAGATTGATCTCCAGACTGCATTTACCAATAGACTATGTGAGGTTGCTCAGATTTCTGGAATCCAAGCACAATAAAAAGAAGGATCTCAAAGAAAACTTATAATATTCTGATGATTAGCGCAGGATTTCCACAGTGCATGTGGTCTTTAGACTGGTCTTTGAAATAAAAATGCCGAAGTCCCAAACAAGCGTCAAAGTCCGGTATCAAAAATGCGGTCAAGTCCGAGATGCAGACCGGTATACATCAAAAAATGTCTCGAGACCAAGACCGATCTCGAGTACTACAACACTGGTAAGCTGTGAATCCTGCGGTTTCATCGTACATTGCAACGAAAAAAAATATCATACAGTATATGCCAGGCTTTATCGAGCTATAGACGTCCTTTTTTTAATTAATGAATTGTAGTTATGCATGGAAAGCTAACCTTAGACACACAGAAGGTTTCAGTAAAACATGGTGGTGGCAGCGTCATGCTGAGGTCATAACTTTAAGTCTAAAACTTTCCACTACTTCATAAGTTGGTCTGCCAGAGAACTGCAGAAATAAGAAGACTTTAACCAAAGACAGCGAAGCGTCTGAGCAGCGCAGACGTCACCTGGTAGTCCAGGATCCCCAGCGGCTCGTAGGAGGAGAAGTTCTCCAGTTTGGATTTCAGGATGACGGGGTTTCCTCTCCAGTGAGCCTCGATCACCTTCTTCCCGTTCTCGTAGTAGAGGCAGCGCTTGTACTCCACCAGGCCGTGGACGCACAGGTCCTCACACATGTCTCCGGTGACGGATCCCTGGTTGAACTCCACACACTGCAGAGAACAGAAAGGAAAACTCAGAATTATTTATTCTACTTCTCCAGACCAACAAATCACTAAATCTGTTCTTTTAAATACAGATTTCCTTCTATGGCTTTAGTTCATCCCAGTGGAACATGAAGCTGTTTGTGTTTGAAGCTAAAGACCGGCATCTTGTGACCGAATGAGCCTACGGATCAGAAAACGCTACACAGACAGCTTAGTGTCCAGAGGCGTGAAGGACGGGGATCATCCCTGTTCTGTTCAGGGATTAGCGGGATAATCGTGGCTCTGCCCACATTCCTACACAAACATCCGTCAGTGAGGAGCTCAAAGGCGTCAAACGCACCTGCTGCTGCTTTACAGGCTTCTAAAAACACACACAGATCAAATACGACTCCTAAACTGACTTCTGAGCAGCTGATCTGCAGGTCAGGATCAGATAAACCCTGAAGGAAACAGGAATCCTCTTAAAGAGGCAGGAAGCGCAGCAGACAGGTGAGGCAGGTATGCAGACGCCTTAATCGCTCCGAGAGGCAGAGGAAAGTTGATGACAGCCGAGCGAAGACAAGCGCCTCCTTCATCTTTCAGCGCCGCACGGCTGATGGGTTGAAGTGGGAACTTTAGATCATATGTTTCATTTGGAGATAAAACTACAAACGTGGACAGATTCACTGGATCTGATCCGTTTTATGAGGGAGAAACTTTATTCCAGATTATTCTCCATCCTTCATCATCAACACCAATTCTATTTAGTCTATTTCTATTCACAACAAATGTCATCTCAAGGAACCTTTACAGATACAGTTCAACCAGATCATCCAGTCAGATTGATTCAAAGTTTTTCTATCTAAGGAAAACCAGCTGATTGCATCGACTCATTGACTCTTCAGCAATCCCCTCACACTATAAGCATGCTTGTAGCGACAGTGGAGAGGAAAAACTCCCTTTGAACAAGGAAGAAACCTCCAGCAGAACCAGGCTCAGTGTGAGCAACTCAATGTCCCCCCACCCCTAATATATGTGATGTTATGTGATTTTTCACTGAAACGGAAATCTCGATTACAATGCAAATTTTAGTTGACAATATTGATTGACTGATTGATTGATTGATTGATTTAATTGAACTCTTTAGGTCACAAAGTCCGCGGTCTGCCTTTAACCCTATAATGCCAAATGTATCGTATTTGATACATACTGTTTCTGAAATGTTTTGCGTCTTACACCTTTTGCATAATTTAATGTTAAAAACTTTGCTCAAAAATCCTATTATACACAATCAGATATACCTGATATATAGAGGGCAGAAGACACAAAAATAATCCTGACTTATCGGCATAGTAATAAATTATTAATATCACAAATTTATTTTCTGCTTTTTTCTTTTTGCATATTTTGTTAAAAGGCCAACTAAGGACTTCAAACCGAAAAAAGTTATTTTCTGTTTTGTTTTTATTCTTGGATCGGGCTTTAAAGGGTTAAAGGAAGCTACTTGTGTTGGGTAGAGTAGAGTTAGGTTTTGCTCTTATAAGTAAATTGTTTTTAATTACTCCACTAACTGTAACTAGTTACTCCTGGCTGACGTTTGACTGACATTAAAAGTTAAAAACCCAGTTGTCAGCATGTGAAGATTTAATAACTGAGGGTTAACTAAAGCTCCCTGTTTAACCTTTCGGCCTCAGGTGAACTTTTAAAAACACATGTGGTGAAAATTGGTGAAAATAAGTCCAGTTTTCTTCAGAAGATTCTGGAATGAGCAAAGATTCTCTCCTTGGGCCTCAAGCTGTCCCATTTTGTTGAAGTCAGAGTTCTGCCAAAAGTGCACATCTGTAATAAATACTCAAACAGAATACAGTTTTATTTAAACGCCCACATGAAACCTACCTTCCATCTGAGTTTTGAATGTTTTATAGGTTCAGATTTAATATCATGACCCCCCAATATAAGCTCCTTCTCTGCTCTCCTGGCCTGCTGTTTATGCTCCTGTAGATTCTCTCCTCACATGACTTTCCTCATTCAAAGCTAAACTCATACATTTAACTTTCTATTCAGCTTCCAGCTACTAGTAAACATTTTTTCTTTTTTCTTCTAGCATTGTGTTTACAAAACGGTCCGTTGATGACAGAGGTGACTGTTTCTTGTTTCTTGCAGATAGTGATGTTATGAGATGAGCTGAGGCTTTGAGGCTTTGTTGAGTAGTGGAGTGGTTGTTTCTGCGAAGCGCGTATTCTAGGCTTTCTTCATTTAGGGGCCAAAACTAATTAAGTCCGAACTCTGGAAACCCCGCCATACCACCTGACTGCTTTGAGAAGTGGCCAGGATTGCCTGCGAACTTCGACAGGCATCTAAACAGCCTCAGGATTCAGTCAGGATGTGGGAGTTTGCTGTAGAGTTGCTGTCAGTTGATTAGTGTGGATATATTCTAAGTATAGATTGGTTGTTTTTTCCAAACAATCTAGTTGGTTAAAACAAATTTGGTTAGATCAAACAATATGATTATCAGAATTTGAACAAGCCATTGGTTTCAATTGTGTCATTAGTGTTTTTTAATTTTGCTTTCTGAGGATGAGGCAGTATAGACGTGGCGTCTTCTGTAAGACATTACATTTCAATTACAAAGGTGTAGATTTGAGGCTATGAACTTTTAAACGTTGCTGTACTACCAAACCAGCGTACTTTCTATTTTAAAAAATTGTCTTCGTTACTTTGGTTCTTGAATCTCACTTCAATGGAGTTATCAAGTATTATTTTTTCGCGCCATCAATAATGTACCAAATTCAATTCTAATTGGATGGGAATCTACGCTGCATTTGGTAGCGCATTCACTGCCAAGAGAGCATTTAAATCAGCACAGACGCGGTATTCATTGGCGTAAAATCATTGCAGCTCAGTGGCGTGTGGCGTTAGCATAGTAGCATGAACGCATTTGTGATGATTGAAAATGAGACTTACAGCGGAGATCTATAGTCACTATTGGCAGACATCCATTTAAAATGTAGAGAAACGGCATGAAAAAGTGGTTTCTACTTTTACTTTTGTTATACTTTAAGTAAATTTACAAGCCTGTACTTTTATTACTTTTACTTGAGTAAAAGAAATGTTTAATTCAGTACTTCCACTTTTTACCAGAGTATTTTTAACACAGAGTATCTGTACTTTTACTCCAGTATGAGTAAAGAAGTGAGTACTTTTTCAATTGTGTCATTAGTGTTTTTTAATTTTGCTTTCTGAGGATGAGGCAGTATAGACGTGGCGTCTTCTGTAAGACATTACATTTCAATTACAAAGGTGTAGATTTGAGGCTATGAACTTTTAAACGTTGCTGTACTACCAAACCAGTATTTTGGCCAAAGTGACCAATTTGTATTAGTTTGCCCATTTTCCAATACAGATTGGTTAAAAACACTATCAAATTATCAAATTAGAATGGTTGGTTTAAATAAGAGTGGATGAACACAGAACTTCCAACCCGATAAACACAAAAAACTGTGGAAAAACGATCATTTTTGAATAAAACTGACTAACACCTTCCAATTGGCTCATTATTACCCAATTATCACAAGCACTTCCACTGACTGCTTGAGCTTATTTCACTAAAATTAAAGAAAAATAACATATTTTATAAGACATTTTACTAAAAAAAAATTACAAAGGATTTTATTATACACAGCAATCATTAACAATTTCAAGGGAACCTAAATGGAGAAAAAAAAAAGGAAACATTGCAAAAAATCGCAAATTATACCACTAACTGTAGTTCTGCACTCTACCAGTAGATGGGGACATGTTCAAATGAAGCTTCATGAATTATGGGGATCGTTGAAGTAATTTGCCAACACTGTTAAACGCCTCATGAGGCTTTATTTCACCGTCACTACTTTCAAAATTTAATGAAGTCAATATACAGAATCCAGCCCAGAACTGACACTCAGAAACTCAGGAACCAATAAACTAGGAAACACCAGGGAGTTCTAGACCTAAGGAATGACGTGAATCCAGCAACGAGTAACGGAACAGGAGGCAGAAACAATGACAGGACTGATTAGCTAATAGGGAGCAGGTTTAGACAGAAGTAACTAGAAGGAGTTCAGGAGAAAGGACACTAGGGGGCGACAGAGAATAACCAGGGAGAAGCAACAGGATCTAAAAGTAACTAGAAAAGAGCTTAGATAAGAGCAAAGGTGAATAAAATTAATGATTACAAAATAAAGACTGACCAAGGGAAGAATTTACCCTTTAATTAAGGGTAAATACACTTAATTTAGGACATTTTAAATTTATATCTAGATTGTTTTTTTCAGTGAGCTTCACACATGCTTTGGAAAAACAATCTAAAAATAAGTATTTCTTAAATTAAGTGTATTAATTTGAGTAGGTTAATGAGATAATTTCCCAATGGAATGAGTATTTTTACTCTTAAAATAAGATAATTAAATAAAATGCACTTAAAATAAGACAATGCAATTGTGTTTTCTGATTTCAAGTGTAAATTGTCTTGTTGAATTGGCAAAATGTCACTTTTATGTCCTCAATCCGAGAGCAAATGCACTTATTTTAAGAAAAAATGACGTATCTAGATTTCGATTTTTCCAGTGAGGAGAGGATTTACAGGAGCAGTAAAAGTAAACCAGGAGCGCAGAGAAGGAGCATGAACTCATAAAACGTTCAAATGTGTGTGAAAAGTAGCTTAGCTGAGTGTTTTAAACAAAACGAGTCTAGATTTCTGACTTCAAATAGAAACATTTAGCCAAATAGTTGCATTTTTATTAATGAGTTTATCTTATTGGGATAAAAACGTTGTTGGGATTTATTCTGCTTCCTGTCTCCCTCATCACTTTTAAAGCCGAACATTAAGCATCTTCTTTTTTTAAATCTGGTCCATTACTTCAGCTTTATTCTCATTATTTGCTGATTAATATTAATATCTCTGCTGTCTTTAGTCGCTCTCTGATTGAAATCGGTAAAATCTGCTGTTCTCCTCCCAGGCCGGTGGCTGCTGACAGACTCAACAGGTTTGGGGAGGGGAAGTGTTGAGTGTCAGCCGAAACCCTGCGGTTATCGTCCCCCCGCCTCCTGTTTGAGATCCTGATAGTTCCTGCTGTCTCTCATCAGTCAGAGCCAACCGAGCGTTCCTCATCCTTCAAAGGCTCCTTTCCTGAGGGAAATCTCTCCCACTGCTGCTTCAACTTGGACAAGTAAAAACAATATGGATACTTCTTTCGCTACTCGTTCCCTCCTCATCTCACTCATCTGCCATCCCCCTGATTCTCTGGTTCAAAGCTTCTCCATAGTTAGGGCCTCCTTTATTCCCATTTTTATTAAGAATCTATTAATCACATTTATCCTTTTACTCCTCATCCATAACTATTCTCTCATCCTCCTCCTTCTTTCATTGAGCCTCATTTCATCCCACTTTCATCCAACCTGAAGGGAAGTATATTTTCTTCATTCAACATATATAATGTGAAATAATTAATCGTAACAGTAACTGATAAAATAATTTATTTGTTATAGCAGGAAAATGAGGGGATCTCAAAGTCATCATGTGAACTGAATTAATAAATTTCTGCCATGATGACTTTCTTAATTGCTCATTTCACTGCAAAAAATTGGAATCTACATCAGTCAATTTTTCTTAAAATAAGTGTCCTTTTTCTTAAGCTGAGGAGGAAAGTGAGACATTTTGCCAATGGAACGAGACAATTTACATTTAAAATAAGAAAGAAAAATTGCATTGTCTTATTTCAAGCGCATATTCTATCTAATTATCTTATTCTAAGAGTGAAAATACTCATTCGATTGGCAAACTATCTCATTTACCTACTCAAATTTAGGGTAAATACACTTAATTCAAGAAATTTTTACCTTATTTCTAGATCGTTTTTCCAGTGTTCATTCACCTGTCTAATTCTGCCCTGTTTCTCATTACTGCCCATCTGATCCACCTGCTCCTGCCTCTATTTAAGCTGCCTGCTACCAGTCATCAGGGCCAGAGAACTCTCTCGAGCCAGTGAGGAGAGCGGGCCTGCGTTACCTTAATGTTTCTGGTCTGTTCTGATCTGTTTACCCGACTTGTCTTCGGACTCCGGCTGGATTCTGCTTGTTAACCTAACCTGGAAGTGATCCTTTCGGAAACTCTTCGGACCTCTGATCTTCTGGTTCTGAATCCTGAGCACGTCTTCGACACCAGCTTCCCCCTCTGGATTATCCTGCCTTTCTGTGTCTATTTGGATCTGATCTCTTGCTTGTTCTCTGTCCTGTTAAGCGAGGTTAGAGACTCACATGTTCATAATAATCCCCCGTCAAATTATCGGGGTCACTAACCTGTTATTCTCTCCTGCAGACATTCCAGCCTCAGACGCCCTGGCAGCTCTTACCACAGATCCGTTCTTAAATAAACGCTTTTTGAGTAATTCCGTAGTCTGTCTTGCCTTCAATGTTGGGGCACGGTATATTTATGTGTGTTTGCTGCTCACAAGCGTAATCTTCTCACCAATCTACTATACAGTAAACGTACAATTGCTATAAGTAAAACTGATGGATTCAGGGGAAATAATTTTGACTTTTCTCATATCTAAAGCAGAGTTAGACTCTAAAAAAATCACTATTTGGATCGCTTCTCTTGCTATGATTTCCTCTACTTTTTCTCCTGGTTTTCGGAGCTTATGCGGAAAAAAACGGACCACCTGTCCTGAGCCTCTTGATTAATAAACCTTCCAAGATAACATGAACCGTTAGCTCCCTGATCCTTTTAGCTTAAACTAAACTGATTACACCCCATACTTGTGGTTTGCATACTGCAAACCATGCTGTTTGCTGAGAAAACTCTCTTCAGTAGTCCTTGAAGGTCCATAAAGTCCACAAAAGCGTGTCAATATTCCTCCATTTCTAGGTCAATGAGCGCCGTGGGTAAGACACCGCGTTTATGAAGCCAGAAGTCATTTAGAAACAGTAGTGTATGGGATTTTGACATGGCTGACCTTCACGAGGCGGCGGGCCAGCGGAATGCGTTCATTAGTGCTGAGATCCATAAACATTTGAATTCGCTGAGCCTCTTGATTAATAAACCTTCCAAGATAGCATGAACCGTTAGCTCCCTGATCCTTTTAGCTAAACTAAACTGATTAGCTGCTACTTGTGGTTTTGCTCCTTCAGTAGTCCAATGATTGAGAACTGCAAACTGATGCTGACTCATTAGTGCTGAGAAAACATTTTGTGTTTCAGCTGCAAACTCAGAACTGCTTCCTTTTGATAAAGCTTCTAGTTAGAGAGGCCCCTCAGGTTATCCTGATCTATCTCTATAGTTCTGCTGCTATAGGCTTAGACTGCTGGAGGACATAGGGACCCCTTTTTCATCATTCTGCTTCATTCTATCTCTATTCTCCCACTCTGCAGAATCTGTTAGTTCAATCTCTAACGTTCTGCTCTCTCTGCTTTATGCTTTTCTTCTTCCAGCTTTTATTTTGTCATTACAATGTCACAAGTAGAGAGCAACAAAATTAACTCTCTGCATTTAACCCATCCCCTTTGGGCAGCAGTGGGCTGTCACTGTGCGGCACCCGGGTAGCAGTGTGGGGTTAAGGGTCTTGCTCAGAGACACAGAGTGCCAGTGTTTGGTAGTGGGGCTCAAACTCAGAACCTCACAATGTCAAGCTCTATGCCCTTAACACTAGGCCACTACTCCCATTTTTTCTAATAGTAGCTAGTAGTTGCCATTAACACCTTTGTTTCTAGATGTTGGAGTTGGGCCTGTTTTTCAGTGTTAAGTCTTGTTTCTCTCCTAGACATACGTAGCTATGGACTCAGCTATTGCTGTGACTAACTAGATGTTCTTTATTTCATTTCTTGACAATAGAACAGTCTCAGAGCTAATCTGATTAACTTTTTTTTCTCCAGATAGTTTAGCATTAGCTTCTCTAACATAGAACCTATTTATAGATCAGTGCTTCTAGGCTGCCCTTGTATGCCTGGCTGCATGTCTCCTTGAACCTCTCCGGTGGGCCTCAGCAGATGGCAGCTCACACTGAGCCTGGTTCTGCTGGAGGTTTCTTCCTGTTCAAGGGAGTTTTTCCTCTCCATACTGTCATTACAAGCATGCTTAGTGTGAGGGATTGCTGAAGAGTCAGTGACAAAGCGAGAGTATATATCTACTGTCTCCAGGAGAAAAGAATCCTGTAAAGTCAACGACTGGATGCAATCAGCTGGTTTTTCTTGGATAGAAAACTTTAACCTTTAATCAGACTGAAGGATCAGAGTATTGACTTTTTAAAGTGCGTTGAGCTGACATGCATTGTGGATTGGAGTTATAGAAAATGAATCAGAGGAGGAGGAGATGGATTTCTTCAACACCTGCAGTCAGACGTCTGTCTGTGGTTTCACACCAAGCAGCTGCTTCCTTCCAGCCTGAAAACTCCCACCTCTGGTCTGAAGACGTCCAGCAGCTGTTAGGTGATGGCAAACATGCAATCAGGAAGGCTGCATGTTTTTCCCTCCGCATGGATTAAAACCAGCTGCACAGCAGCTGAGGCTGAAGTCCTGAGCTTCTGTGTTGCAGTTTGTTTCTTAGAGCGGATTTGATAAATGCTGATTGTTTTCCACGAGTGTTTAGCGGGTTTTCCTTTTAGAGCCGTTGGACTGTGAGGGGGAGAGGAGAGTTTTTCCTCTGGAGGTCGATTCGATAAGAAGAACAAATGAGCTGCAGACTGAAACATTAACGTCTGTTAATTAACTCTGGGTTTATCTGCCAGGCAGAGACGTGGCCACAGACGGCGAGCTTCTACATTTCACTGCCAGGCTTTCATTTTCATTCCAGCCTTTTCATTTCCTGCAGTTTCCTTTTATCAAAGCAAACTAACACTAACCTCAGCTGGAAGGTGTTTTTGTTTTCAGGTATTTAAAAGCTGATTAAAATGTTAATCTATTCATCTCTAGCTTAGTTTTTTTTTTCCTTTTAATGCTCCTTTAAAAACAAACTTTTCCAATTGGGTTAAATTTGTTTAGTTAACTGCAGTTTTCTGGTCTGTTTCCCTCCTTATTTCATCTGTTCTTCCTTTCTTAATTGTTTTCAGAGCGTCGATCAATAAGTCATTGGGTCAGTTTCCTTCAACTCAGTACAGAAAAACACAAAATAGGTTTTCTACACTAGAAAAAAATTGAAATCTAAATAACTCATTTTTTCTCTTCGCTCTTGAATTGAGGAGGTAAAAGAGACATTTTGCCAACGGAACAAGACAATATAGATTTAAAATAAGAAAACACAGAGTAAAAATACTCATTCCATTGGCAAACTATCTCATTTACTTACTTAAAATAAGGATAAATAAACTTAATTTAAGAAATTCTTACTTATTTCTAGATCGTTTTTGCAGTGTAATCAAAGTAATCAAAGGTTTTGCACTGCAAAAAAACGTTCTAAATATAAGTAAAAATGTCTTAAATTAAGTGTATATAGCCTGTAATTTTAATAGGTAAATAAAATGATTTGCCAATGGAATCAGTATTTTTACTCTTAAAATAAGATGAATTAGATAATATACACTTAAAATAAGACAATTCTTTCTTATTTTAAATGTAAATTGCTTACTTGTTCCATTGGCAAAGTAAGTCTCACTTACCTCCTCAATTAAAGAAAAAAAGGCCCTTATTTAAAAGAAAAACAAAACTTTATTTAGATTTCAGTTTTTTGGGACAATGTGGGACTACACTGGAAAAAATCAGAAATCTAGATAAAGTCTTTTTTTTTTTTTTAAACAAGTGCATTCATTCTTGAATTGAGGAAATAAGAGAAAAATGTTGCCAATGGAACACAATTTAGGTTTAAAATAAGAAAACACTTTTGCATTGTCTTATTTCTAGTGCATATTATCTAATTATCTCATTTTAAGAGTGAAAATATCTCTTTTACCTGGTCAAATTAAGGGTAAATACACTTAATTTAAGACATTTTTACTCATTTTTAGATAATTTTTCCAGTGCGGATGCCTGTCTCTAAAAGGAATGGTTCAAACAGACCAGTTAGATCTTCAGAGATCTGCTGATCCGATGTTTTCAGAACCAGAACTGAAGAAGGTGAGGCAGCGTTTAGTTTCTGAACTAATTTACAGAGAGCTGCAGGTCTCCTGTGACTCCCTCCCTTCATCCTGGCTCATGCACCTTCCCAGCAGAGCAGAGTCTTTCCCTGTGAAGACGGAGAAGGAGCAGCGTCTCAGTAGGTCTGGTTAGAGAAAGGCGGCCTTTGTTGCTCAGCTCCGCATTCCTCCAAGCCGAAACATTAAAAACGCCTTAATGACATTCCTGTGTTTGCTGACTGAGCACAGAGGCTTTGACCGACCGAGCGTCTCGTTTAGGAAACCACCTCTTTTTCCCTTTGGATCTGAACCAGAGAAGGTTTCTAACAGCCTGGAACGTTTCAGTGGAAACCATCAGATGTCCTTTCAACAAATGTTTTTATTCATAGCTTTTAATAATTATTCATTTGTTAAATTACTGATTAACAAGAAGCAACTCGGTACATCTAATCATCTAGACTTGATGAAGATGAGATGCTGCAACCATCCCTGTGGTTTCAGATCGGTCAGAAACAGTTTCTGCAGAGCAACAAGGTGTGAATGATGTCAGAGGAGGATCTTAGAAGCTAATAGCTGCTAATGAACAACCAGGTTCTGAAGAA
Organism: Cyprinodon brontotheroides; assembly: GCA_018398635.1. Classification (NCBI taxonomy): domain Eukaryota; kingdom Metazoa; phylum Chordata; class Actinopteri; order Cyprinodontiformes; family Cyprinodontidae; genus Cyprinodon; species Cyprinodon brontotheroides. Next base: position 2,484,575 of record JAGKQL010000064.1, read on the forward strand.
CATCGTCTATCAAAGCAGAACATGTGGAGCCGTGCAGCTACAGCAGCAGAGACACATGCAGGCTAATGTTTATCTCTACAAATAACTAAGATTATAATTCACTCCAGAACTGAATAAACAGGATAAACATTTCTAGTTGAACATTCAGGTGGTTTGATTCTAATTCAGTTGATTGTTTGATTATCGATGCAGCAAAAAAACATGGTTTGGAAATTAAAATGTAAAAAATGAAACCTTGATTTAAAGAAAAATTTTAAGAATAACTTTCCTGTATTCTCAGATAAAAACACAAATTTTCCTATTTTAGGTTATAAAATTTCATTATTTGCCAATGTTTTTTGAAGTTTTTCATTTTTGCTCATTGTTTTAAAATTTCAGTTTTTCAGATTGAGTTTTATGAACTGAATATATCTCTTCTTTTCTCTGGAATGAGGAACAAAGCCTCATTTCTATTGGTCTAAAGGAACGTTAGCAACAGCATGCTATCGGTCAATGTTTGCATCATAAGTTCGTGTTTTTATATTGGCCTTTAGGTGACGAGAGAAACTTAGTTGTAATTCTGAAAAAGTGATATTAAAAGGAAAGAATGTAAATATAAAACCTGTACAACATGTGATGTCATATTTCTATTTAACGTTAACTGAAAAAATTTCATTAAAAAAAATTTAATATGAAAACATAAACCAGATGAAGAAATACAATCTAAGAAAAAAGCTAAGCTACTTTCAAAAAAAACTTTTTTGAACAAAACTTTCCTAAAGTTTCATTTCTGGATACATTTTTACAAAATATGTCTCTTGATCATAAAAATAACGGAGTAAAACTCCCTCCATAGTACCACAGAGTATTAGGGCCAGGCTAGAGAGTTTTTAGATTTTTTTAATTTGGAGAATAAAGTCATCATACAACAACCCGTTTCAGAAAGAAAGCTTGAGTTCCGCTCAGCAGATGACGCCAACCAGCTCCACCAATCAGCAACCAGAGTCCACTTTGACATCCTGCCCAGTTTGATGCTGCTGCTAAAAGATTTCCTGATTGGTCAAACCGATGCTAAAGTAGAACTTCCCATGATGCTCCACATTCCTCATTTTAGGGAAGAAAGGGATTCTTGGAAGAGTCATAAAATGATAAGGATAAAGTTGTAACATTAGGAGAATAAAGTAATAATATTACACCGAATAAATCGTAATTTTAGAGAACAAAGTCATAGTATTATGAGAAACAAGTTGTATTTTATGACAACTATTCTTGTTACGACTTTATTCTCATAATTTTATGACTTTATTCTTATAATATTATGACTTTATACTCGTAATTTATTCTCCTAGTGTTGCGACTTTATTCTCATAATTTTATAACTATATTTTTAATGTTTCGGCTCAATTCTCGTAATTTTACAACTTTATGCTCATAATTTTGTGACTTTACTTTTAATAATGTTATGACTTTATTCTCTTAATTTTACGACTTTATTCTCGTAATTTACGATTTTATTCTCGAAATAGAAAAACTAAATCTCTAGCCTGGCCCTAATACTCCGTCGTACCATAGAGCTTGGATTATGTCAGCAGTTTTAAGCTAAAGCTGTTTTTGTTGTCACTGTGACCTGAAGTGTATCCAGATGTTTTCTTTGGGTCTATTCACACGAACCGAGCATCATTTGAATCCCACATCCAGCCTGATTCTGGTTCCGGACTGGATTCTGGCTCCACGCCACAGAGATCAGATCTTCAACCGAAACCGTCTGATTCCATCAGGCGGACCGGAACCTCTGAGGAACGTTTCTGACACTTGGTTAAATCTTTGACATGCAGAATTAAGGCGGTTCTGAAAGGTCCAAGCGGGTTCTACCGGGCTGAAGTTTTGTTTCTGCTCTAACTTTGAACGCTGATGGATTGTACAGTTTTTTTTCTCCCAGACGTTCTGTCCCAGTTCTGACCTCCGAGGAAAGGAAGTTTCTCCTGCGGATGAATTAATCAATCAGACGCTGACAGCCAGTAATTTATCGCCGCGGGAAGCAGGTCAGAGGTCATCTGCAGAAATGACTGCAGAGTAAATCAACACTTTATAAGAGGCCTTGTTGTGCAGAGGCTCTCAGAACAATAGCAGGATTTTTACCAGCTGTGGGACCTCTGAGCTGTGGGCTGAAAGGCTCGTATTCACCACAGCTTGTGCACCATGTGAATCACGCCACACGGTGTGGGAGGACCGGCCGACCTCAGGTCAGAGCGCTGGAAGCGTGGGCCGATCCCACAGATGCTGAATCCACAGAACCGTCGAGTGTTTCAGCAGCGACGGCCTCTTCAACGCGCCGACCAGCAGGTAGCTGGATTAATGGGTTAGAGAGAGATTAACTGTGATAAGGCATTTATAAAACATGACAAATAATAGATCATTTCTGTGGAAAGAGATGAGCTGCTTTCTTTTAGCCTCTTAACATCTACACCGGATTACTAACGACGTTCCTGAGGCGTTTTGTATCCGTAAGGCTCCACAGATAAAAAATAATCCAGCATATCGATAATAAAACATTTCATGATGAAAAAATCAGCACATAAAGTCAGTTTTTGACCTTTAGAAAAGTTCCATCCTTATAGCTAATGCTAACCGACTTAATACTAATGCTTGTTAAGCACAGTCAACAGCGTGTCTTGAAATAACTAGATAATATGCACTTGAAATACACAATGCAATTGTTTCTTATTTAAAATGTAAATTGTCTTGTTCCATTGGTAAAATGTCTCTTTTACCTCATAAATCCAAGAAAATATGCCCTTATTTTAAGAAAAAACGACTTGATTTTTTCGAGTGTGTGCTTTCTAATGTGCAGCAGTTACTTTCTCGTGCATATCAGACACATTCTCTCGTGCACATCAGATACTTTCTTGCATCATCGAGTATTTCGGACAACCGTGTTTATTAAAACTGACGTACAAGAACTAATTAGGCTATATTATCAGTTTGGGCTACCATACAAAGACATCGCTGCATTGCTTGCAAGACGTCACCATTATGTTGCGTCTGAATGTCACTTAAAACGTAAGCTTAGGTCCCATGGTCTATTTCGGTGCAAAGGAAACACAAACCTTGATTATGTTCATTCAAACACAACTGGAAACGACTGGTCAACTCAGCGGATATAGATGGATGTTTACAAAATGTCCGGAAAATAGATTAAAGGTCAAAAAACAGAAAAGGTCAGTTTGATATTAAGAGAACTTGATCCAAGAGTTCTGGAAGTTAAACCAGAAGTCTTCGTCGCTGCAGCTACTTTGCAAAACTATAACTGCTGCACATGAGAAAGTATTATTTTTCTGTGTCGCTTTTTGGGCTCAGTACATTTAAACTTTAGTGAAAGGACTATGTTGAAATTAATCTCTCATTTATCTTGTTATTTAGATATAATTTAACCAAATTGGTGTCATTTTTGTTAACGATCTAACTGTAGAAGAGTTAAGCAGCAGCGTCTTTACTGTAGCTTCTCAGACTTTTTAAAGCAGGACCTGCTGCAGCTTTTATCTGAAACTCTTCATGCGGTTGATGCATCTCTAAGATGTTTGATCTGTCCTGGATTTCAGAAGCTGACAGATCTTTCTCTGGTTCTTCTCTTCTCCAGGTTCATCAGAACCTCTCCTAATCTCCTCTCTGGTGTGTGAGGCGTCCAGGTTAGTCCGTCCCTCAGCTCCCCTCCTGCTCAGATCCATTTCCCTCACAACTAACCGAAGTGATTCACATACTTCAGATGTCTGAGCTGCAGCCCGGAGCGGCCGCCCACTCCGACCGACACGTCCGTCATCTATTAAAGCTCAGCCGTTTCGTGGAGAAGAACAGAGATCTGACAGCCTCTAATGCTTGTTAAGCAGCGTCAGACGCCTGCAGCAGACTCGGCGTGTTCAGACCCAATCGCTGGCTGAAGACCTGGAGGAAGGCTGCTCCTCCTCACCCTGCTGGAGCCTCGCTCCCTCAGTACATCCAATAAAACCAACAAAACTACAGCAGCAGCAGCACACTGGAAAAATAATCTAGAAATAAGTAAAAATGTATAAAATTAAGTGTATTTACCCTTAATTTGAGCAGGTAAATGAGATAGTTTGCAAACTGTATTAGTGTTTTTACTCTTCAAATATGATAACTAGATAATATGCACTTGAAATAAGGCAATTTTAAATGTAAATTGTATTGTTCCATTGCCAAAATTGGTCTATTAACTCCTCAATTCAAGAACAAATGCACTTATTTTAAGAAAAAAATGACTTATCTAGATTTTTATTTCTTCCACTGCACGGATCTTTTTTATTTTTATTTTTACAAGGTTTCATCTAAAGGAATATTTCTGAAAACGGTTTGTCTTCAAGTAACAATTTGTTGTTGGCAGGTTTATTGCTTTTCAGCATTAAAATGCATAGAAAAGTAGAAATAGTGCACAGTTTCCCTCTTCACAAGGTAAACACAAAAAAATAAGAAAAAAATATAGTGTTTTAAGTGAATAATTGCTTATTTTGAGCAAGCAAATGAGACTTGGTAAGATTTCTTAAAACAAGAACATAATATCCAAGTAGTAAGCATCCAAAAAAACTTAAATCAAGTAGAAAAATCTATTTTTTCTTTTACTTGTTAAGATTTTTTTCTCTTATTTTAAGCAATTTATTCTCATTTATTAGTCATTATTGCTTAGAATTAAATGTCCTCTAACCAATTATTGCTCAAAACAAGCATAGAACAGGCTTAAAAACAAGGCAAATTAACTTGATACCAGTTCATTTAAAGGCTTAAACTAGTCGGTTTTTCTTAGCTAGAGTTCATTTCATTATTTAGGTGTAGTGAATGTATGGGGAAAAATACACCTGACAAAAACTTTAAAACGTTTTTTTATTAATATTTTAGCAGAAATGTCACAGAATTAAGCGAAATACCCCCCGCCAAAAAAACTAAATAAAAAAAACACAAAGCTGAGGGCTGCACAGAACCTAACCTAACGCTAACCCAGAATCTCAAAGCTAAACCAATGATAATCTCAATAACCCTATAAATTTGAATGCAATCCCAGTTGATTAGCTGGAATATCTTAATGAGATGGGGTCAGTTCTTAAAACAGGTTAATATGGATCGTCTTATTGTCTTGAAACAAGTAAAAATGTACTCACAGTCTAAATGTTAACGCGACTCAGTCCGCAATGTGTGCTATTTTAAGAAAAAAGCTGCTCAGAATTAGTTGTATTATCTAGTTAGGATGAAAAAAATGTATTTTCTTAAAACAAGTCAAATAATCTTAACAATATTCAGTCTTACTAAGAAAATACATTGAAAAACAAGTGTAATAAGACCAAAATGCTGAATTAAAGATGATTACACTTGTAGAGATTTTCCTTTTTTGCAGTGAACATCACTGGAAAAAATCGAAGTCTAGATAAGTCATTTTTTCTTAAAGAAGCGCATTTGTTCTTAGATTGAGGAGATAAAAGAGACATTTTACTAATGGAACAAGACAATTAAATACGAAAACACAAGTGCATTGTCTTTTTTTTTTGAAGTGCATAGTATTTTATTATCTTATTTTAAGAGTAAAAATACTAATTCTATTGGCAAATTATCTCATTTATCTACTCAAATTCAGAGTAAATACCCGTAATTTAGGAAATGTTAACTTATTCCTAGATTGTTTTTCCAGTATATCTCCAGAGTGAAGTCATCTAAAGCAGGATTGATCTCCTGGCTTTACGTCCGTGTTTGTTTCCCTTCGGCTTCATCTCAGTGAAAATAAGCAAGCAGAGACTTGATGTTCCTGCAGAGGAAAAGCCTCTAACTCCAGCGTTTTTATGTCTAATTAACTGTGGCGGCGGCGTGTCGCTGCAGGTGCTGCTTTTTTAAAGCTTTATTTAAAAACATTCGACCCAGTCCTTCGCTTTTTTTCTGTCAATTCTTTAAATAAAGCCTCTGCTGTGAACTGCAAGCTTTCATATGAGGTTTAAGAACCTTTAAATGAGGGTTTCCATTGCTCTCTGTCATCATTCGTTTTCATTAGTAGTAACCCTAACTGTTGCAGTTTATAGGATTTATTTGTTGGTTTGGTTTTTATTTAAGTAAAAATGTTAAACCATTAAATAAAACTGTTGAATAGACATAAGGTAACTAAATTAAAATATTTTAGCGTGTTGTCCTGATGCTAGCCCTGAACTGGATAGATCCATCCATCCGTCCGTCCATCCATCCATCATCCATCCATCCATCATGCATCCATCCATCATGCATCCATCCATCCATCCATCCATCCATCCATCCATCCATCATGCATCCATCCATCCATCCATCCATCCATCCATCATCCATCCGTCCATTAATCCATCCATCCATCCATCCATCCATCCATCCATCCATCCATCCATCCATCCATCCGATCCATTAATCCATCCATCCATCCATCCATCCATCCGGCCTCCATCCATCCATCCATCCATCCATCCGGGCCCATCCATCCATCCATCCATCCATCCGTCCGTCCATCGCCCATCCATCCATCCATCCAAACATCCATCCATCCATCCCGTCCTGGTCCATCCCATCCATCCATCCATCCATCCATCCATCCATCATCCGGCCCGGTCCGGGTCCGTCCGTCCATCCATCCATCCATCCATCCATCATCCATCCATCCATCCATCCATCCATCATCCATCCATCCATCCGCCCCATCCATCCATCATCCATCCATCCATCCGATCCGGCCCATCCATCCATCCATCCATCCATCCATCCGGATCCATCCATCCATCCATCCATCATCCATCATCCATCCATCCATCCATCCGTCCGGCCCGATCGCGCCATCCATCCATCCATCCATCCATCCATCCATCATCTGATCCGATCCGTCCGTCCATCCATCCATCCATCATCCATCCATCCATCCATCCATCCATCCATCCATCTATCCATCCATCATCCATCCATCCGTCCGTCCGCCCGCCCGCTCCGTCCCTCCCTCCATAGGTCCGTCCGCGTCCGTCTGTCCGTCCGTCTCGTCCGTCCGTCCATCCATCCATCATCCATCCATCCATCCATCCATCCATCCATCCATCCATCCATCCATCCATCCATCCATCATCCATCCATCCATCCATCTGTGAAGTTGATCTCAGCTCAAAGCGTCGTCATTAGTCTGTTTTCTCGGCTCAGATCTTCTTCAGAGAGAATAGCAGAGACGCGGTTTGTTGACGATGTTCTGCCGGCTTTGCTGGGAGCCGCGGGCCTCCTCGTTTGTATGCAGCCCTGATGCCCAACTCTGCAGCTGTGTCTTTTTTAAGCGTCTATGTTCTTATCTGTCCTCCTCCGTCTCTCTGACCTTCTGTTCTTCTTCTGCGAGCCGCAGACATGGCTGAATACAGATCAAGAAAGCAACGACCTTGTGGATGGTTCCTCCTGAGACGTTTTCAGCTTAGTTCAGCTGGACGACAGCAGCTGGTATAGAAACAAATTAATTTATCAAAGTGGTTTCCATTAATAGAATTCAACAGGGATGGAAACTTTCTAAAAACTTCCCCTGCTGATCTATGTGTCTAATTAACTTTCCTTTCAGACTGACCCACAGCTGTCTGGGAGGACTGGCTCAGTTTATTTCTAACTCTAACTGGTATTTGTTGGATGTTAAGCATTATTTACCGTTCTGCCTCTATTTGTTGTTACTCTTATTCTCTCAGAAACACACTATTTTTAATTAAAGCATCAAGTGTCTTACAGGAATGACAATGACACCTGAAACTAAACTTAAAATATTGCATTTCAGAAAAAATAATAAAAACTATGTGTTTTAATCATCTTTAGCTGCTTCAAAAAATTACATTTTAAGATTCATCCTTTTCCTGCAACAAAGCTTTTTATTCAAACTGTTTATTAATAAAACTTGAATTATTGATTAACTCAACCTTAGTTTATATGCATGATGTATAACTAGTATGATCCAAATGAAAAATTTATAACGGATTTTGTATGAATAAAACCTACAGCATAAGTATGTATATAAGTATAGACAGAAGTCTAATGTTAATGCTAAAAAAAAACCAAGGGGGATGGTCGATTTTTTAAATTTCTTTTATGAACCATGCATAGCCTATTATATTCTATTAACCTAAAGCACTATGCATGGCCTGGTTGTTATATGTCAGGTACGCCGGTCATTGACCTTGACCAAAACACCTATCAGTAGAACTTACAGTAGAACTAGCATGGCCAGTGCACTGCCCCTACATAGTTAGCATGGCTATCACTGCCCCTACATAGATAGCATGGCTATCACTGCCCCTACATAAGTTAGGGCAAGCAGCTGCTATCACTGTTCCTACATAGTTGGGGCATGGCTATCACTGCCCCTACATAAGTTAGCATGGCTACTCTACTGCCCCTACACAGTTAGCATGGCTATCACTGCGCCTACATAGTTACATAGTTAGCATGGCTGTCGCTGCCCTCACGTAGTTAGCATGGCTATTATTGCTGCCCTACATAGTTAGCATGGCTATCACTGCCCCTACATAGTTAGCACATTGGCTGGTCACTGCTCCTATACATGGCTATAGTATGGCTATCACTGACCCGGCTATAGTTGGGTATGGCTATCACTGCCCCTTGCCATAGTTAGCATGGACTACTATCACTGTCTCTGCCATAGTTAGCATGGCTATCACTGTCCCCTACACAGTTAGCATGGCTATCACTGCGCCTCACTTAGTTAGCATGGCTGTGGCTGCCCCTGCACGTAGTTAGTAGCATGGCTGTCAATGCTCCTACATAGTTAGCATGGCTATCACTGCCTCTACATAGTTGGCATGGCTATCACTGCCCCTACATAGTTAGCATGGCTATCACTGCCCCTGCAGAGGTAGCATAGCTATCACTGCCCCCTACATACAGTTGGCATGGCTATCACTGCCCCTACATAGTTAGCACAGGCTATCACTGCCCCTACATAGTTAGCAGTGATATCACTGTTCCTACATAGTTATTAGCATGGCTATCACTGCTCTACATAGTTAGCATGGCTATCACTGCCCCTACATAGTTAGCATGGCTATCACTGCCCCTACATAGTTAGTACATGGCTATCACTGCCCCTACATGTAAGTTAGCATGGCTATCACTGCCCCTACATAGTTAGCATGTGGCTTTATCACTGCCCCTACATAGTTGGCATGGCTATCACTGCCCCTATATAGTGAGGGGCTGCATGCCCAGTCTACTTAGAAGAGTATGGAACCATTGCTCTCTGACAAAAGAAGCCAAACTCCACCGTAACATTCCAAAGGGGTGGACCCGCCCCGCCTGCTCCAATTTGCATGTTTTTTACTGTATAAAGCCTGAAACTCAACGCTATTCCTGACAATTTTGAATTGAAAAGCTTCCTGGATGGGAGTTTAAACGTCTTAAACTTGGAAAAAAAAGGCCAGTGGATTGTTTTTTAAACTTTTTTAGTAATAGGCTATGACCTGGATGATCGAGAGAATCTTCCCCAACAGTAGTTAGGGGACTGTTTTTGCCACTGGGGCCTCATAGCTCACAAGCAGGCACACTTATTTGATTTGATTTTCTTTTTTTTCAGGCTATAAGCCCACAGCCTGCCAAATGTTGAAAAGAGAAATATTATTGCCATTACTGTAATATATAGTAGACATTTTACACATTCAGTGATAAAATGTAATAGGGGATGCTATTGAGGATGGTCATTTAAGCTAGCTGGGATGCCATCCCCCTCAACTCCCCTCAACTCAAGTACTGAGTATAGTGCTGCAGTCTTACTAGGATTTCATTCTAAGCCTAGTTTTAACTTGTTACATTTAGATTATCGCAACATGCTCCCTTACCAGCAGGAACCAAACCACATAGTTAAAAAGTCTGGAAAGTTCTCTCCTTCAGAGGTGGAAGGTTCTGTTGTGAAATGTGTGAATCAACCCAAAGGCAACAGATAGAACATACTGCTGAAGCTAATATCCACAGTAAAAAGAGTCCTGCTCCTACATGGACCGAAAAGCCACGCAGAGAGGAAGAAGCCATGATTTTCAAATTAGCATTGAAAGAAAGATTACAATTTGTGAAAACACAGGGAAGGGCATGGCAACGTCCCAATAACCTGAACTCAGCCCAAACAGTTGTGTCAGGAAGTATGGGCCAAAGTTACAGCAAACTATTCTGAGAAGCTTGTAGAAGAAAACCCAAAACATTTGATCCGAGTCATAAGAGTTTGAAAGACGGTTCTGCCAAATATTAATCACATGATGGAATGCGAATCTTTGGAGAAAGTGGAAAAACAAACTAAAGGAATAAATATCTGCAATGGGAGCCGAGGAAACCCTGGATACCCTGAAATGAGGTATATACTATTTACGACTCGTTTTACCTTTCATTATAAAATATAGAACTACCAAATATGAGCTACGATGTAAAGTGATTTCAGCGACAAATGGTTGGTGTGACATTAGATCCTATTGAAATGAAAGGTTGGTAAACAACAGCTGAATTAGTATCATAGAAAGAGACGTGATGTGTCCATCCTTTATCCTCCAATATGGCTGACAGGAAGTTGGCTGTATTCCCCTTCAGAACAGATTTATCTGCTGGAGGACATAAATGGCGGGCAGATCCAGGTGATAAAGCTTGATTTATGCTCTACCGATGAAGGTCTGAAGATACTGATGCTTCAGATCTACCGGCTCAGATAAAACCAAAGCCATAATGAATGGTCAGCTGTGAGGTTCCTGCTGCAGTGAGAACCTCTGGATGTTAAACATTCAGGCTGCAGCTGAAGTCACCGGAGACGGAGCTGAAGCCTGAGGAGCAGCGCTGATAACATTCCTGAAGGTTAAACAGTCATTTTCTGCTCCACTCTAACAGCTGCTATCCGAGCAGGGAGCCTTTACATCAGCTGCCACTTTAATTATCACACGTCATGTAAAGCCTGGGCAGATCAGGCTTTTTAAATGAGTGCAGCGAATCAAGGTGCCCTAATTAAATAGAAGAAATGTTCTACAGATGTGATAAATCTGACGGGACGCTTTAAATGACCCGAGGTTGTTCCCTCTGAACGGTTCTGCTCTAATTTATGTGGAGGGGGTCCAACCCTTCAACATGATGTAGATCAGGAAACAAGCAGGACGTCCGCCGAGATTTATTGGATTTTAAGACCCTGAACAGATCAAGTTATTCAGGTTGTTTGCTTCACTGGAATAGAAATGTTTAATATAAGGCTGCGTTCAGCGAAGAGAGACGAATCATAAAGGATAATATTCTGCAGCGCCACTAAAGGGTCAAAGTATTTCCTTCCTGAAACTCAGAAAACTGGGAGGCAGATATGAGGAGTTCAGACATGGAGGCAGGATTATAGGTTGGATTGGAGATGGAGGAAAATATGGAGGACCGGATGTACCATGAAATACATATATACTTTTAAGGCTAGGCTTAAAACTTTCCTTTTTTAAAGGCTCAGGTTATCCTGAGCTATCTCTATAGTTATGCTGCTATAGGCTTAGACTGCTGGAGGACATAGGGACCCCTTTTTCATCATTCTGCTTCATTCTATCTCTATTCTCCCACTCTGCAGAATTGAGCCAATTCCCAATAGATGTCATCTCAAGGCACTTTCCAGTTCACCAGATCATCCAGTCAGATTGATTCAAAGTTTTCTATCCGAGGAAAACCAGCTGATTGCATCGACTCATTGACTCTTCAGCAATCCCTCACACTAAGCATGCTTGTAGCGACAGTGGAGAGGAAAAACTCCCTTTGAACAGGAAGAAACCTCCAGCAGAACCAGGCTCAGTGTGAGCGGCCATCTGCTGAGGCCCACTGGGGTTCAAGGAGACAGAAGCAGACATAGAAAAAGAAGCATAGATACAAAAGGCAACCAGCTCCACAGGCGGCCCCGTCCAGGAAACACACAGCCAGGCAGACGAGCTCCGAGCCAGCTCCCATGTCAGAGGATGAAGAGAGCACATCCAGTTAGTCACAGTCAGAGAAACAGGACTACACTGGAAAACAGGCCAAGCTCCAACATCTAGAAACAAAGGTGTTGATGGCAGCAGCACAGCTGATATAAAATAATTAACTTCTCCTTAAAAGGATGTAAATTTCACTAAACAAATATAGCATTCAGGAAAAGTTTTAAGCTACGGTCGTTATCAACAAATATTCACACAGTGATGAAAAACGTTTTATCCTAAAATTACAGAGAATCAGTTCAGCTTTTTTCAAAGGTCTGGTTAAAGTTTTCTCTGTTTGGTCGGACATCAACATTTGTCCCGGCGCCGTCCGGAGCTGATCTGATGTTAAACTGGGAGTTGGCTGAGTGCGGAGGATAAATCGCTTCGGCTGCAGATCAAACTGCCTGCAGCGAGCACTTCCAACGAGAGCGTGCATTAATTTGCGAGGGCTGCTTGTGATTGGGAAGAAGTGGTTGTGTGAGCGGACTGATGAGCAGTCATTATCTGGATTACAGTGATTTTGATTTCTGAACAGAGAAACATCTCAGGCTTTGGCTGCAGACGGGAGGCGGCCTGCCAGCAGCGGAGTCTTTCCATCTAGTTTGTCTTTTAGAAAATTAAATTTTTGCTCTCTCCCCCTTTTTAATCTGCATTTATCTGCAGATCAATACCAACTTTAGTTGGTTGCTGAAGGACTTCAGCTTTTAGCTCCCCGGTCATATTTAGGATGCTTGATGTTCCAAATCAGCTCATTTGGTTTTGATTGATTGGTCGTCCTTCGGGCAGAAGGTGAGGTGGGTTCATCCAACTGAAACAAAGCTCAGATTGGTGGCTGACTCTCTGACAGATGATAGTTTCTTTTACTGTCGTCCAAACACGTCATTCCTCCGGATTGATGCCTCAGGCTGAGCATACAGCAAAGGTTAAGGCAGCTTCATTTAATTAAAAATTCACATTTTTCTGCAACAGTCGCAGGAAGCATGCACATGTAATGCCTTCAGGTGTTGCAAAATGTCCCTGCAGTTATTACCTTTAGTGGTATTATGATGCTATGATTAATGCAGAAAAACTGTGAACAATGTTTATAATAAAAATCTGAAAGGTGTGGCATGCTTTTGTGTTCAGCCTTCCTTTTCTCTAATCTTCCTGAATAGAAATTCTCATGGTTTTGGTGTCCTTCTCTGAGTTTTGGTCTCGGGTTATTTTTGGTCCTTTTTTCATTCTTGTGTGCCTTAGGTATTTTTGATTGTATCTGAGTTCTTATATATTTCCTGTTTGTCCTCTTGTGTCAGTCTTCTTTTCTCTAGCTCCCTTCTTCCCTCTGTTCACACCTGCTCCCAATCTGCTAATCAGCCTGGTCTTTGTTTGTCTCTCCCATTTATTCTCCTCCTGCTCAGTCACTCTTTGCTGGTTTGTCATCTTGTCTTTGCCCCTTTGTTTTGATTATTCCTGGCCTTCAGTATTGTTGGATTTTTGTGGATTTATGTTTTCGATTTTTGCTTCTGTTGAACTTTTGGTTATTTGAACTTCAAGAAAACTCCTTCAGCTTCAGTCTGCATTTGGGTCCTCTCAAACCTCCACCCCCACTGTTACAGCAACTATTGGAGCCAAATATGTGTATTTTTGTTTCTTTTTTTTTTGTGATCACTAAATGGGGCTGTCGGCTCCAGTATATAAACGAGGAGATGACAGGTAATTGACAGGTGTTGAATCCGGAAGGGCATACAAGTTTTTGACCGCTGTTGCAGAGTCATTGTTATCCCTGTGGCCGTGCGTCGTGGAATAAATGATTTGCTGCACAAAATGGTTCATCTGGCTGGAACAATTTTTGTACTGCAAGAAGATCTTTTGAATCACGTTTACACGCGATCGACAGGTACGTTAGCCGCTCGGCGCGTCATAACAAGCAGCAACGGATCAACGCAAAATAGTGCAGTGTGAGACTGGCTATTATAGCAACAGTCCAGTTAACTCACTTGGTAAGTATTTAGAGTCATATAAATCCTCAGAGGTTGCTTGGAAAACCTGAATGAACAGCTGGTGTGGGAACGGTAAGGCAAAAAGAGGCGAGGACTCTGAAGGAGCTGTGGCAGTTTGGAGGTCATATCGGTAAGGCGAAAACAATTCGAGGAAACTGAAAGAGCTGTGGCAGAAAAAGGTCATATGATCCAGTTCAAAGGTCTGCATGAGCAATGAAGGGCAAACCTGTGGAAGATGACCAGATCAGATCTTAACACCTCACCAATATGGTGGTGGCAGCATTATCCTCTTCTGTTCTGACTCTTGAAGGAGACATTTTTCTGCTTTTCTTCAACCCTGTCAATCTCAGATGGTTGAAGAAATGTGTTGGGATCTGGAGGTCTGTCCACCTTTCTCCAGCAGAGGGCGTCCTAGGTCTCCTGGAGCCGAAGCTGACTTCTACACCTGCGGCTCGTTAACTCATCAGGAGACCAGCATATAAGCAGTGGCAGCGCAACACCCAGTGCCAGAGTGTTGCCAGTAACGGTTAGCAAGCTGAGCCAACCAGCCCGTCTGATTCTCTGACTCCTTTGGAACCCGAACTCAACCAAGTTTTGTCCCTCTCTGCCTCCTAGGAAGAACTGAATCCTGAAACTCTGGAAGAGTTTCTCATCTGCACTACCTGTCTGATCTCTGGAGATCATTGGATGATCAATCTGTCTGAACCTGCCTGCCCGCTCTGAAGAAGAGAACTGGAGAAAACCTCTGATCTGAACACAGAGAAGTCTGAAGTCAAGCCCTGCCACTGCTAAAGTTCCTCTGCTTCACCATCTGCCAGTTCTGGACCCTCCTGGTTCCCTCCCTCTGCCGCTCAGTCAACTACTGAACAGGTGGGGCAGACCTGCATTATTTCCTACAAACAACTGAACCTGGATCTCAGCTAACCAAACTGTCCCTCTCTGCAGAGAACCCTGTTGTGACCAGTCCCAGACCCGTTAATCAGAATCAGTCTTTATTATCCATTGTGTGATCAATAAACTGTTAAACTTTTCTTTCGTGTCTGAGTGTGTTCTGCTGACTCTTGAAGGAGAAATTTTTCTGCTGTTCTGTCCCTGCTTTGATATGTCTGGTCGTTTCTGAGCCCTCTCTTCATATCGCCTGAATTCAAACAATGGATCTGGTCAGCTGGTCTCAATGCGATCGAATTTTCTCAACTGGAAGACAGGGAAAATGGGACCCTTCCTGTTCTGCCGGGACATACTTCATGAGATACACCCTGGATTCCTGGAAGGCTTGGAGGATGGTGTGTTTCACAATGCTGTCAGTAGAGGATATTGAAGAAGTTTGGATTTTCGTATTCATGATACTCAGATTTCTCCTGTTTGGATTTGGAGGATGCCTGATGTACAGAGGTTACAGAGGATGTTGGGCATTGATCAGGCAGAGGTCGACGCCCTCACAAAGGCTGTGAACGAGCAGGACCATCAGGTGAGCCCTATGCTACAGAGAATTCCTGTGCAGCCTGCTCTCAAAACAATAGGTGTTATTCTGGATTCGGCTTCCACCCCTTATCAAACCTCTCCAGGTCCAGGACTGTAGTGCCAGATGATAAACTTATGTCTTACCAAGGACAATGGCCTGTGGACAGCATTCATGGACAAATTGAACCCACTTCTTCATACACAGACAACTGATGCTTAAAGGCCAGATTGACTTTCGTTTGGCTCCAGCCTCCAATGTGACCCTCTGCTGAAATGTCTGTCTCGTGTTATATGTGCTTTTCTTGTGCTGAGTTTTTTATTTTGATATTTCAAACTGTATCCTATCAAGGTTAAAGTGGGAAAAGAGAACCGCCTCATTGTGAGGCCCTTGGCAGCCAAAACAATGCGCCAATGGCAGTGTTCTGCGGAATGCATGGCCTTAGTAAATTGTGCCTCCTGTCAACGAAACGTCTTCAAACTTGGAAAACAAAGTCCAGTGGACTCCAGTGTCCAGTATTTAAACTTTTTCGGAATGACTATGACCTGGATGACTGAGAATCTCCACCAGCACGATGGATGGATCTGAAACATTACTTATAGAGTCGTTCTCCATTACATTTGAGTGAGTTTGGGCTGTTTTATTACTAAAGCTTTTGGTCTGTAGATGCTTAAAGCTGGTGGAGATGAATTAAAGCGAATAAGGTTACTCAAAATAGTTTCATTTTTTTACTGCCTCATGCTGAATGTCACTGGAAAGTACTTTTGCCAGCCCGTCGGCCCGGGAGATGCCTGGTGTTTTCTGCTGCCCGCCGACACTGTCAATGGAGTGTTTGTTCTAGTGCGTTCATAAAGTTCACAAACGCAAGCCGTTAAAGCCGTCTACAATGGTTTCGCGTCTTTATAGCGCCCAGTTTACTTCGGGAAATTAAAGTCAGTTTAGAATGTTTTGCATAAATGCAGTGTATTTTTCAGCTCGCAAAGAACTCATGCTCTTCCTCAACACTGAAGTCCTCGTGACATTTTTCTTTCGCTGTTTCTTTTGCACAGGTAAACAGCACATTTCTTCTTCTACGCTTGCATTATCGGCAGAGCAGATGCTGAATGCGACTTTCATCTGGTTTGGTCTCGTCAGCGTTTCCGCTCGTGACTCGTGAACGCCGCGCTTTTAGAAAAATCCTATACACTACTGTTTATGCTCTAAAAACATCTCTAAATGACTTCGTTTCGAGTAAATTCTGGACGCTACCCACTCAGGACACTTGGAATACATTGGACCCAGCAGTATGGAGGAATATTGATACGTTTTTTGTGGACTTTTATGGACCTTTCTGCCTCGGGCACCATAGACTTCCATTATTTGAATGTCAGCAGACAGCAAGAAGCCTCCCAGATCTCCAGATGCATTTGAGATATCAAAAAAAGTACTCCAGAGTGTTGTTCAGCATGGGGTGCGTAGTAGAAAATGAAGGCTAATCATGTTTCTTTTGGGTGTACTATTCCTTTAAAAAACAGAGCCGATTCTACCAAAGTTCTGATATCTGAATGCAGAAACATTTCACAACCTTTACAGTCAGTTCGATCATTAAACATGTCAGATAGTAATTAAGCTTTCATTCCTTTCTGCACAGAGTCAACAGACCTGCCTCCAGCCTGAGGACAGAATGGGTTTTCGAGGAGAATTAAACCTACGACCTGCGGCTGTAAATCACCTGGATTGAATTACAAACCCAGGAAGTTCCTGAAGTTCCCCCCTCGCTGCAGCTTGGTGCGCCCATCCCTGACTGACTGTAAGCTCTGCAGAGACACTGTGTCTGAGCGACGGACCTGAAAATGAGAGGAGTGAACCCCGTCAGTCTGCTTTTAGACGTTTCTGCAGCACTTTTAGAGTGTAGGGTTTGGAACATTTCTTCTTGAATAAACGTTTAATTCTAAGCAGGACTTCCAACTTTACTGTTATCAAGTATTTTAATGGGAAAAACAGACAGCTGTAAGTACCTTAATTCTCATCCCCTGTGCCCTACGAGTTTTATTCATCTGTCTGATGGAGAGATTGGCACTTTTATAGAAGTTGTAAACCATGGAAGGTGATTTATGGTCTCTTTATTTAAAAAAATTAAATAAAAGTACAGCTATTTTAGCTTAGTTACAAAGAGCTTCATGGTCAGATAAAAAAAGAGATTCTGATTTTGTTCTGATCATTTCCAGATGTTCTTTAGAACGATGGTGATCCAGTTTCCTCCTCTGCAGGAACCGAGGAAGATTTCCACTTTATCTGACTCATTCTGTATCATTTACTTTGAGCTGGTTGCTTGGAAACAGGTTCCTCCAGAAGTCTGATGCCATTTTAGATTATAATGTTTGCTTCTGGTTAATGGGAAAAAAAACAACAACAGATAATTGAATATTTTATTTTCACAAAAGCCAGGAGGAGTCGAAGTTAATTATTTGTAGTTTGCTGGTGTTTATTATTAAGATTGCCTCCAAGCAACATGCTGATCAGTACGACCAAAACAAATCTAATTATTATTTATGTTGATCGCAGATAAAATCTCAACCAATATATAATCATTTTATAATCGTGTGAATCAGCTTGCCAATGGAAGTAGACAATTTACATTTAAAATTTAGAATTGCATTGTCTTATTTCAAGTGCATATTATCCAATTTTCTTAATGTAAGAATAAAAAATCTAATTCCATCGGCTTATAATCTTATTTACATGCTCAAATTAAGGGTTAAATAAAGGAACAAAGCTTTAGATTCTACTCCCTGGTTTCTAAATTCATTCATTTCATAAACCACTAATCAGTTGATACTAAGCTGAGCCTGAAAACTCCTCCTCCACCATCATTGGGATTTTACAGCACCAGTAAACAATGTCCTGCTGTCCCATAAAGAAAATACCAGTTTGAACCTCTGAGAACCTGCAGGGATGTGTACACTGAAGGAAATTCCCCGTTCAGGAACGATCAAAGCTGTGTTATAAATGTATGTAGGTCAAATAAAAGTGGCACCAGGCCATAAAAAGGCAGATGAGTTAAAACTGCAGGCTGGGACAAGTTCGGATCTCAGCGTACATCAGCTCAGAGGCTATAAATAGTCCGAGGATCATCGGAGAACTTACAGATTCCTCTTTCATCGTAAAGCATATGTGCAGAGCTGCAAAGACAGCATGCAGACAAACAGACTGAGGGAGAGGATAAGATGGCATTTATTGGACCTGGATGAAAAGCTGCTTCAGAAAAAAAAAAAACTTGCATCTCCTACAACAACAGTTTATGCTAGAAGCTCCAGAGTTGCTTCTTGGGAGGTTCAGCTGTCTGGTAAATGACATAAAGCAGGTATTTCATTAGATAGAAGTCTGAAGGTTCTCAGATAATATTCGTTTTATCAAACATGACAGAAAACACAAGTTTTTTGGGTGGTTTGCTTAAATGCATTGAGTGTATTTTAAAGTTTTTTTTAGTAGAGCATTTTTGGAGCATTTCATAAGAGAAACATTAACAGAAATATATCTAGAAATTAGCCTTAGAAAGCAAGATATAAGTAATATAGAAGGGGATCTGGATCCGGACCTCAATTTCTGCTACATATTATCCAGAGGTGTCAAGTAATAGTCAACAGTTAAGTACAAATACTTCATTACTGTACTTAAATACACTTTTTAGGCATTTATACTTTACTCCATTACTTATTTTTCTTCCTACTTCTGATTTCTACTCATTACATTTTCTCACCAGTATCTGTTCTTTCTATTCCTTACATTTTAAATCAATCGGTTACTCGTTACTCTTGGCTTCGTTTAATGTTTCTAAATCTTTATTTCCCGTCATGTGCTCCATCCAATGCAGATCATTGGCTCCACCCACATCTAGTGAAAACTAGTGTGATTGGATGAGTCATAGAACGCAAACACTCATTGGTTAGCTAAAGGGAAAGGTGTTCTTCAAACTGCTAACGTGAATTGTCTATGCCATGCTACAATGTGGGATTCAGAAAAAGATGCTGAAATGTCTGAAAGGTCGGACAC
Organism: Cyprinodon brontotheroides; assembly: GCA_018398635.1. Taxonomy (NCBI): domain Eukaryota; kingdom Metazoa; phylum Chordata; class Actinopteri; order Cyprinodontiformes; family Cyprinodontidae; genus Cyprinodon; species Cyprinodon brontotheroides. Next base: position 2,504,008 of record JAGKQL010000064.1, read on the forward strand.
AGGCTGAGAGCGTATCGGGAGACGTGAGGAGACCAACCAGACCTCCCTCATCCTTTTGGATGGAGCCAATGATCTGCATTGGATGGAGCACATGATGGGAAATAAAGATTTAGAAACATTAAAACCAGGGGTAGCCAATTAAAAATCAATGCAGTCCGAATAAAGAAAATCATCAACCATTAAAGGTCCGGAGACATTTTACATGATCTGTTACTTTTAACAGAATTTAACACTGAAATAAAATGAGGTATTTATGCATTCATGTTATGCATTGAATTTTTAAATAACAAAAACACATTTCAAACATTGCATCCCGTGCTATCTCAGAGGAGTTGACGCTGTATTCCTGTATATCAATCAGTAGTCAAAGGTCAAGGGTCAGCAAATGCTAATTCTGACTGTAAAACAATAACAGCGTAATGGTCGCTGTCTGATCTGATGCCTCGTTTGGAGCTTTTAAACAGGTTTATTTTTTAAAAATCTTTGATAATTTGCTTCTGTAATATAATAGATTTTTTAGAATAAAAAGCTAGAAGATAAAATACCAGAAATACAATTATAGAGCATTCAGTATTATAAGAAAGCACACACTGTTTCTGAATAAATACATTATTGTATGAGTTAAGTTCTTTTCCTTTTATGTCTCTTCCCTTGTAAGTGTGAAATTTCCCATGCTCCTGAATGCACCAAAGCTATCTAACGTTCGTGAAAGCATCACACTGGTCTGTGAACGCTGTGCTGTGTAGATGCATGTTTGATTTTCCGCTAAAGACAAATCTTTGCAGTTTCAAAACTTGCTATCACTGTTTATTGTTGTGTGTGAATAACAAGAGACTAGAACAAATAAATCAGCCGTACCTCGGACAACATCTGTGGATTTAATGTTGTTCATAACACCCGTACTTTTGTTAATGAATCTGCCAAATAACCACAATATTTTTCCCACGAGAGGAATATTTAAAAGTTTTTATATCATTACTATAACAACAAGTTGCTCCATTGGTCATAGTTTAATCCGTTTTCCTCGTCGATATGCAGCTGTACAGAGCGAGGCGCGCTACCGTGACTGTGGATGCATATCTCGGCAGGGACGCACTTTTTAGCATAACACCGGACCGCGGTCCGCTAACCCTTGACCTCTGCATTAAACCCAAGCCAAGAGTAACGAAGTAACGTTAGTTTTAAAATGTAAAGAATAGAAAGTAGAGATACTGTGAAAATATGTAATGAGTAGAAGTCAGAAGTCAGGAAGAAAAATAAGTAATGGAGCAAAGTATAGATACCTCAAAAGGGTGTACTTAAGTACAGTAATCAAGTATTTGTACTTAAGTTAATTGACACCTCTGCCAAAGTGTCATTCTAACCTAAATTAGTGTATAGACACTATAAAAGTGTTTATTTTAACTCCCTAAGAGTTAATTAAACATTTTTAATTTTGCTGTGCAGTCAGCATTTCATCCTCTACCAGTAATCAAGTAGAAAGGAACCATAGTTGGTTCCAGGCCGCTGAATCGAACGGCTGAATGGCCTGCACTGCAAAAATTTACATCTAGGCCCCGTCCACACGAAGTCAAAGTCAAGCTCGCAAACACTAGCGTTTGTCATAAAGACGGAGATGTGAAATAAATGTGATCGTCCACCGCGAATGCATGAAAACGCTGCAAAATGTATGCCAGGCCTGTAAGTGGCGCTGTGGTTCTGCCAGGCCTCACCAAAAACCTTTGCCTGGTTGCCCTGCAGGTCCATTTTGGCGGTTCAGTCAATTCAGGTGCTGAACTATGTGGTCGATATTGCTCTGTTCTTCCTGGAGATATTCCAGAAGAAGAAGATTCTGTTGTAAGCCCGGACAGCAGGGGTGAGTAGCATGAGCAGCAACCATTGTTCAACAACCTGCACTGGCGCCATTGTTGTTGTGATACTGTGTTTGCATGCGTGTTTAGAGGCGACGTTATGACGCATGCGTGTAAGAAAAAAAGGTTAGAGCTGTAATAAAGATGGAAAACGCCAAAACTGTGTTTTCAAAATCTTCCCACTCTGAAGGCTTAATAAAAAGATGCGTTTACAGACCCCGAAAGCGCCGCTTCCGTATGGATGAGAGAGGCTGGTTTGGTGAAAAATGTTATGCTTTTAGGCCAGGGTTTGGCTTCGTGTGGACGGGGCCTAGATAAGTAATTTTTCTTAAAATAAGTGCATTTTCCTTGAATTGATGAGGAAAGTGAGACACTTTGCTAATGGAACAAGACAATTTACATTTGAAATGAGAAAAAAAACTATTGCGTCTTCTTATTTCAAGTGCATATTATCTTATTATCTTGTTTTAACTGTAAAAATACTCGTTGAACTGGAAAATTATCTTATCTATCCTGCTCAAATTAAGGGTAAATACACTTGATTTAAGAAATTTCTACTTATTTTCAGATAGTTTTTGCAGTGTGAGAGGAGTTTCTGCTTTAGTTTCTCTCGATTCTGGGATTTTTCTTTCTCGGACAGGATGGGTTCATTAGGCTGGAAGGATTTTTATCTGTCTGACCTGAGAAAAGCCTAAATTTCCCAGAAAGAGCTTCGGAGAGGTTTTGAACTAGTGGTTTGATGAAATATGAAATACTTCCAGACTAAAACCCCATCAATGCCTCGGTAACACTAGATTGGTTTGATGCAAGACGATCAAACTGAGGTAAAAAGCCAGCATGAGGTCTACTGAAGTCAAATCAATTACAGTTGTTCTACATTATATTTAATCTATGAAATGAACAGCTATGAACAGCTTTCAGCCATACTTTATATTTCTGTTATGTTCTATAAACCTGCCATGAATTAAACAGACGTAGAACAGTGATGGACTTTATAGAGAATTTTACATCAGAACCTTGTTAGATGTTCTAATCTTGACATGGAGGCACAGATGTGGAGCTGCAGACGGAGCATGTTTGCTCTTTGATGCGTTTCCCAGCAGAGTTCAGATCTATTGTTCGTTCTGCTGCACAGCGAGAAGGAGAAGATCATGAAAGGTAGATTTTTTTATTTGATAAAGCTGATCAGAGCTGCTGTTTTGGTTCCTGCGGCTTTTATGATCAAAGAACTTAGATTTTTCACTCGGCCTGGCTAAAAAAATAAATGTTTAGAGCCATAAATGTTTTAGGAGCGTTAAAGAAAACAATGTTTTCATTTTCTGAAAATAATAAAGTGATGGATATAACTATTAGATCTCTTTTGTCATCGAAAACTGTGTTTATTCTATCAATTATTTGACTAAAACAGACAGAAAAATCAGATGAATAGTGATGAAAATATGTGATTCTTGTCAATATTTTGAAAACACTGAAGATTGTTGGATAGCAGCAAAAATATAATCAATTTTTATGACTTCTTTTGTAGTATCTGTCCTAAATAATGTACTTGTAGTTGTTTTAATATAAACTACATAGTGTAAACAAATTACAAGGTCTAGCAGTTTTGAATGACTGTTTTCATCCTTTAATAAACAAATTTATCTTTAATTTTTTTTTTAATTAAGACAAAAACTGATGTTAGCAAAATAGGACAATAGACAGCGGTGGATAAAGGACTCAGCAGTAGTACTTCAGTAAAAGTAATAATACTCTTAATCAACTACAATAAAAGTTACTCAGTCAAACATCTCAAGTATTCAATTAAAGTATTGAAGTACTCACTTTTGAAAATACATAAGTATTTAAAGAAATTACATGTGTTTGAAAGTACTTGAGTATTCAAAAATACAAAAATAAAATTTTCTAATATAAGTACATTTCTGTATCTGTGTAATGTTTAAACAGGTGATAGAATGCATGGTTTCGCTTGTCATAGATGAATACTTGTTGTTGTGCGATACTTCAGTTGGTGTGGAAGGACGTGCAGAGAAGTTCAAACCCCCATCAACACCTTCTTTCTCTCTGCAAATCTCACAATTCTAAACTTCCAACATAAAACGGGCGATATTTTTCCAGGATATACAAAGCTGTCAAGTTGACATAAGCTCTGGGATGTTGCCTTATTGGTGCTGGGCACGGCCTGACTGGACCATCACAACCGCAAGCTGTAAGTATGAAGTTCTGTATCGCTAAGATTGTTGCTAGCAATGCTAGCATTACTCCATGGTGACCAGATTTGCCTCTGGTTGCTGAAGGACCTTTTTATCTCGGCCGTCCAGGTCCGGATCTAAACGTCAAACTGGGCTGACCTCTTTCTGTTCGTCGCCATCCCTTTCTGCAGGTCTGCTTCATGCCCAGCTCGCCGAATCATCCTATCACCCTATTAGAGACCGGAAGGACCAGTACCCGGATCAGAATCATTCTGAGCTCACCGCCTATAAGGGTTCTGTTGCACTGTAGTCTATAGAATCATTCAAAATCTATAGGAGAATTTTGAAATCCCCTGACATTTTTAGGTATGAAAAGTAGGGACATGTCTGTGAAAAAGAGGACATCTGGTCCCTACCATATCAATGTTTCAGTGAGTGAGTGCTTGTTGCTATGATGCGTCTTTGCTCAGCAGCTTCGCTCAGTTGTAAACCAACCAATCAGAGCACAGCTCATCTAAATATTCATGATCATACCCTAAAAGGAAGAAAACCTGTGGTTTCATTCTAGGGCTTTTAACCAGGCTGCATTAGGGCTCATAGAACAGCTAATATGCCATTTTCAGCCCAACCAATGTTACACACCCTATTAGAGACCTGAAGGACCAGATACCCTATAGAATCATTCTATCACCCTATTAGAGACCTGAAGGACCAGATACCCTATAGAATCATTCTATCACCCTATTAGAGACCTGAAGGACCAGATACCCTATAGAATCATTCTATCACCCTATTAGAGACCTGAAGGACCAGATACCCTATAGAATCATTCTATCACCCTATTAGAGACCTGAAGGACCAGATACCCTATAGAATCATTCTATCACCCTATTAGAGACCTGAAGGACCAGATACCCTATAGAATCATTCTATCACCCTATTAGAGACCTGAAGGACCAGATACCCTATAGAATCATTCTATCACCCTATTAGAGACCTGAAGGACCAGATACCCTATAGAATCATTCTATCACCCTATTAGAGACCTGAAGGACCAGATACCCTATAGAATCATTCTATCACCCTATTAGAGACCTGAAGGACCAGATACCCTATAGAATCATTCTATCAGCCCTATTAGAGACCTGAAGGACCAGATACCCTATAGAATCATTCTATCACCCTATTAGAGACCTGGAAGGACCAGATACCCTATAGAATCATTCTATCACCCTATTAGAGACCTGAAGGACCAGATACCCTATAGAATCATTCTATCACCCTATTAGAGACCTGAAGGACCAGATACCCTATAGAATCATTCTATCACCCTATTAGAGACCTGAAGGACCAGATACCCTATAGAATCATTCTATCACCCTATTAGAGACCTGAAGGACCAGATACCCTATAGAATCATTCTATCACCCTATTAGAGACCTGAAGGACCAGATACCCTATAGAATCATTCTATCACCCTATTAGAGACCTGAAGGACCAGATACCCTATAGAATCATTCTATCAGCCCTATTAGAGACCTGAAGGACCAGATACCCTATAGAATCATTCTATCACCCTATTAGAGACCTGGAAGGACCAGATACCCTATAGAATCATTCTATCACCCTATTAGAGACCTGAAGGACCAGATACCCTATAGAATCATTCTATCACCCTATTAGAGACCTGAAGGACCAGATACCCTATAGAATCATTCTATCACCCTATTAGAGACCTGAAGGACCAGATACCCTATAGAATCATTCTATCAGCCTATTAGAGACCTGAAGGACCAGATACCCTATAGAATCATTCTATCACCCTATTAGAGACCTGAAGGACCAGATACCCTATAGAATCATTCTATCACCCTATTAGAGACCTGAAGGACCAGATACCCTATAGAATCATTCTATCACCCTATTAGAGACCTGAAGGACCAGATACCCTATAGAATCATTCTATCACCCTATTAGAGACCTGAAGGACCAGATACCCTATAGAATCATTCTATCATCCCTATTAGAGACCTGAAGGACCAGATACCCCTATAGAATCATTCTATCACCCTATTAGAGACTCCAAGCAGGACCTGATACCCTACAGAATCATTCTATCTCCTATTAGAGTCCTCAAGGCCCCCTGTCCTGCAGGTTTTAGAGGTTTTCTCTGCTTCAGCACAGCAGGTTATAATGATTGCAGTAGACCAAAAGCCTGTTAATCAGCTTTCAATTAAAAATCAGCTGTGCTGAGCAAGAAAACCTCTAAAACCTGCAGGACAGGGGGCCTTGAGGACCGAGTTTGGGGATGCCTGCCCCTATAGAATCATTCTATCACCACTTTAAAGTTATTTTAAAGTACCTGTAACTTTCAGAAACCAGCGGATGTTTTCATGCGTAGAACAACCTGCTATAGATTCTACAGAACTGCAGTAAAAAGGCCACAAAAAAGTAAAGCTATTATATTATTTTTTATTTAAAAATGAACCAAAAAGAAAACAGAGGAGTCTTGATTCTCTTGTTCTTTCACTATGGAAAAGATGTATTACCACACAGAAACTACAACAACTTGACCACATGGCAACAACTAACTCCTTACTAAAATTATAAACTACTAATAAAATCTGCTCTGAGTTTCTCACATTAGTGGAAGCTCATTTAATCTCTAAAACAGTGGTGTCCGGATTCAGTCCTAAAGGATGCTATCTGCCATGTGGAGATTGCATTTCAAGAAAGAAAAACAGCAACAGTGGGTTAGAAAGCTAAGCTAATCCAAAAGGAACAAGGAACTAGAAGGTTCCTGGAAATGGAGTACACCCCCAAAAAACTTACTCAAGTAAAGTAAAGATACACAAAAAAGTACTTAAGTACATTAATCAAACCAATGTACACCACTAATTAATTCAATGAAATATTTTTTTTGCAAAATGGAGGAAAATAACATAATTGTCTAGTAGTTTTTATTAGATCTATAGAATTTTTTTGTTATTTAACCACCTGTTTTTTTATTTAGCCAAGCTTAATTAATTAATAAGGCTTAATTAGCTATAATTGGCAGCCATCATTATCAGGGGCCAGTGTGGAAGGTCCAAAGGGCCAAATGTGGCTCCAGCAGAACTCTGCTCCAATACAGCTGTGGTAGAGATCTGCTGGAGGAGGAGATGTTGATGCAAACTTCTCTGTTTCTGATCCAAGCAGTTGGATTCAGATGGTAACAGGAATTGTTTTGATGTGGTGATTTCTATTAAATCCTTCTTGCATTTATTCGGGGCCTCCCTTTCTCTCCCGACCGAACGTCTTGGAGAGAAATGAGCTCCGGTGAAAGTTTCCCAGGAGTGTATTTCTGTCTGATGATGTCATTCCTGCGCTCGGCAGAAAGCGGAGTTTTCACAGCGAGAGGCTCCAGATTGACCTTTTTTTTAAGGCAGCTTGTTTATCATTTCTCTGCAGCCTCTCCAGACGTATTCATCAGCAGAACCAAAACACGAACGCTGCTCCTTCTCAGGTTAACGCCAAGTTTTAAATAATCTATCAGATCAAATAAGGAAATGAACCTCTTCGTTTTATTGGCTGTAATAAATATTTTAAGATGTTTCTCCATCAGTAAAGCATGCAGTCCTGTTTGACTCCTCCTTACTGAAAAACAAACGGAGCTGAGTAGATCTACACACGCAGTAGCTCTACAACATGTTCAACTCTGTTAAACTTTAGGTTTTTGTAATGTGGAAAAACATTATAGAACTTTACTCTGAGGTTTATCCTGTGAATGGTAAAACCATAAAAATACTACAGCTCATAATGAGCTGGTTTTGTGCAGATCTGCTGCAGAAGAAAGGACTCATTGTTTATCTGAGGCTCAGTGAAAAACCAAACTACAATCCTTACATGTGGGTAAAATATTAGCACCAGTGCTGAAACTCAGCATTTATACTCAGAAGTTCTGACATGTTGTTCCAGACGTACGTTTTCCACTGGATCGTTTGAAAAAAAAAATAATAAAATATAATCAGTGGCAGATTTCTGACTAGCCTCAAAATCCAATATGGCTGCCTGCTGCCTGCAACCTCAATCTTATTACAGCTTAAAGCCCCTGTCACACATTTATAGGGTTGCTAACTCCCTGAAAAAAAGGGACCCCTCATGTGCGTGCCAGCTGAACCGATGGCCTTTACCTCTCCTGGTATGGTGATTTTTTTTTTAGCCCCCCTTAGTGTGTGAAATGATTTTTTTTTACTCAAATCTGTATCAGATTAGATGCATATTTCCTGTGTGCTTTATATTCATTATGGTAGACTTTTTCAACCCAGGTATTTGTTTTTTCCCATTCTTCCTGCATCGTTTTTTTGTTTTAGGGGTGTCAGGAATCCAGTTTGTGTGGTCTGTTTTGTGTTTCCTTTTCTCCTCCACCAGGTGGTGCCCCGTCCTCATTGGGCCTCCCTGCACACCTGCAGCTCGTTGCCTCATTACCTGAGGACTCTTAAGCTGCTGACTGCCACTACCTGCGGCGCCAGAGTGTTTTGCCAGTTTGGGGTACTCTAGCCAAGCTGAGTTTTGCTGAGTCAAACTGAGTTTTTCTCTACCTGAGTTTTTAACCTTGCTGTTTTGTCTTTGCCTCTCAGCAGGGTCAGTCATCCTGCAAACTGGATGTTTTGGACCTTCTCCCCTGGAAGGATTCTCTGAGCACCAAACTGAGCTGAGTATTCAAGTTTGTGGTTTGGATCAACTTTCCCCAAGGATTGTCTGGGGCTTCTCTCTGAGGAGGGATTCATCTCCACATTAACCCAGGTAACCCAAGTACCGCAGGAAAACTAAGTGGCAGTCAGCTTCTCCGTTCACCAAGGAACACCTGCAGTCTGGGTAAACCCTGTCCGCCTCCAATGAACAAGTCATTCACTGGAACAACCCACACCCGACTGGATTCAATAAGAGACACCTTTTCTGGAAACATGAGTCTGCAACCTGAATTCCCTTCTTCAATCAAGAAAACACAAATTTCCCACTGAGCCTGAACTAACCGCAGAATCTTCCCCTTCACTTCACTCCCGGTTCTCGACAGTGTTCAGAGCAGCACTGTACTCCTGTTAAAACTTTCCCTGGTCTTTTCCTGTTTGGTCTTCTGCACCTTGGGTCAGATCTTTGAGTTAAATCATGACAAGAGGAGGAGGAACATCGCTATGCAAAGGTGCACCGTCCCCAAAAGCAGCGTCAGCATTTAAAATGACTCCAGTTCGTCCCCCATACTGCTCTGTTGTCTCCCCGCTATATCTTCTCCATTACGAGCAACCCTCGGATCGACCAATGGCGGGATGAGGGGATTCTGGATCGTTACATATATGCTGTCAGCTCATTGGTCACAATGCAGGACAGGGACGGGAACAAGTTTACTGTATGTTCTGTTAACTGACTAAGGTAGAAACTGAGCAAAATCAGCATGAATGGAAGAACTGGTTGAGGTTGCTGGGAACAGTGGTGGTTCTAGAGTCTCTCCAGCTGCTGGGAGGAAGGATCTGTGATAGCCGCTCCCTGGTGCATTTATGGTGCAAGCAGCGGTCTGTCACTGAAGGAGCTGTCCAGTTCAGCACCAGCTTTCTTGCATGGAGGGGGTGGGAGACATTATCCAACAGAGATGTTCATTTAGTTAGGATCCGTCTGTTTCCCACCTCCTGCACTGAGTCCAGAGGGGCATCCAATCACAGAGCTGGCCTTCCTGATCAGCTGATCCAGCCAGCCGCTCTCCTCAGCCTAGCAGATGACATGTGTTGTGAATTTACGCTATATAAAATAAACTGAATTGAATTGAATTGAATTGAATAAGCCACTGTCTGGCAATATCAGGACGCGTCTTATAGGCGATGTTTGCGTCTGGTCAAAGAAAGGAAAAAGGCAGTGCCAGTCACTTTGTAAATCAGTGTCTGCCATGATGAGGGTGAAAGCAATTATGACACACTCCCATCACGTGGGGCTCTTTTCACCTGCCAGCTGAGGTGCTTTCATGACCAGATAAATTTTAGCGAGAACAAAACGGACGAAGCTGGTGGGGGTACGGCAGGTTTTGCGGGTTCGATGTGAGCACACCTTTAGGGTGAAATCAGGTTAATCCCCCTACTCTCAGAATCTTGCAGGAACAGAAGCAGCTTTTAATTTTGACACAGAAGCAGATGATTGTTGTTGTTCTGGATATTCTGGAAACAAAGCTTCATCTTTGAAGCTACTGACCCCGACAGCCCGATTAAACCCTGCAGCTCGTCTCTGCAACCAAAGCCCTTGTTAACATCCTTTCCCCCCTCCTGTGTTATACACTTTCATCCCTGCACCCTCGTTGGCAGCAGCCAATTATCTGGGCTCGCTCATTAGACGACCCTTTCTGCCTCTTAGACGCTCTGCAGAGATGCTGACCTGGGCTTTATGGGCAGCTGCCATTAGGACACAGTCGGGCTCAGGCTATTGTTAAAACAGAAACACCCCACAATACTCACTAACACACAGGCGGATCTATAAAGGATGATTTAGTTTCAAAAGTTCAATCCAAAAAGTTTAACCTTTAGACATGGACTAGTAGATACCCAGTGTTCTTTTCTGCTTCAGCTTCTCAGTAAATTAGAATATGACATAAGATTGATAAACGTGATTTAATCCAGAAACTTTTTGCTGCAGAAAACTATATTCATATAGTGCTTTGAAAATACTGCATTAGATCAGCCTGTGGTCCTGCTGAGGCGTTTAGAAAACCCAATTTTTATTAATAGTGATATTAAGGAGGTGATCCGGAGGTATATGAACCTTTAGCAGTGTACGCCAGTGTCAGGTCCTATTAAATAAAAAAATATACACTCCCAATAATGGAAAGATGAGAAATTCCTTTATTCTTTTTTACTTTGCTTTGCAAAATTTTTGTAAGAACACAAAAATCAAACAATAGATTTAAACTTGCAGAAGACATCTTCTGAATCCTGAAACAGATCAAAACATTTTGGCATTTAAGAGGAAGAATAACAGGAGTGTCTGGAGTAAATGGCTGTTTTAAAGTGTTTTAAAGTAGCAAGTATTTAAATATCTTTTATTAATTTCATTTTGTTTGCTTTGTTTTGATAAAAGCAAGGCTTGGGATTCCTTTTTGATAAAGCTTCTAGTTAGAGTGGCTCAGGTTATCCTG
>JAGKQL010000064.1:2524967-2541671 GCA_018398635.1 Cyprinodon brontotheroides
ACTTTGTAAATCAGTGTCTGCCATGATGAGGTGAAAGCAATTATGACCACACTCCATCACGTAGGGCTCTTTCACCTGCCAGCTGAGGTGCTTTCATGACCAGATAAATTTTAACGGGGAGCAAAAACAGACGAAGCTGGTGAAATTTTGGCAGGTTTTGGGTTCGATGTGAGCACACCTTTAGAGGTGAAATCAGGTTAATCCTACTCAGAATCTTGCAGGAACAGAAGCAGCTTTAATTTTGACACAGAAGCAGATGATTGTTGTTGTTCTGGATATTCTGAAACAAAGCAGCTTCATCTTTTGAAGCTTCTCTGACCCCCGACAGCCGATTAAACCCTGCAGCTCGTCTCTGCAACCAAAGCCCTTGTTAACATCCTTTCCCCCCTCCTGTGTTATACACTTTCATCCCTGCACCCTCGTTGGCAGCAGCCAATTATCTGGGCTCGCTCATTAGACGACCCTTTCTGCCTCTTAGACGCTCTGCAGAGATGCTGACCTGGGCTTTATGGGCAGCTGCCATTAGGACACAGTCGGGCTCAGGCTTATTCCTATTGTTAAAACAGAAACACCCCACAATACTCACTAACACACAGGCGGATCTATGAAGGATGATTTAGTTTCAACAGTTCAATCCAAAAAGTTTAACCTTTAGACATGGACTAATAGATACCCAGTGTTCCTTTCTGCTCTTTGGAAACCAAACAAATCAGCTTCTCAGTAAATTAGAATATGAAATAAGATTGATAAACGTGATTTAATCCAGAAACTTTTTGCTGCAGAAAACTATATCCATATAGTGCTTTGAAAATACTGCATTAGATCAGCCTGTGGTCTTGCTGAGGCGTTTAGAAAACCCACTTTTTATTAATAGTGATATTAAGGAGGTGATCCGGAGGTATTGGAACCTTTAGCAGTGTAGGCCAGTGTCATGTCCTAATGAATAAAAAATATACACTCCCAATAATGGAAAGATGAGAAATTCCTATATTCTTTTTTACTTTGCTTTGCAAAATTTTAGTAAGAACACAAAAATTAAGTAATAAATTTAACCTTGCAGAAAAAATCTCCTGAATCCTGAAACAGATCAAAACATTTTGGCATATAAGAGGAAGAATAACAGGAGTGTCTGGAGTAAATGGCTGTTTTAAAGTGTTTTTAAGTAGCAAGTATTTAAATATCTTTTATTAATTTCATTTTGTTTGCTTTGTTTTGATTAAAGCTAAGCTTTTTGTTAAAGCTTCTATTAGAGTGGCCAGGTTACTCTGAGCCATCTGTATAGTTCCTGCTGCCATATAGGCTTAGACTGCTGGAGGACATAGGGACCCCTTTTTCATCATTCTGCTCATTCTATCTCTATAGTTCTGCTGCTATAGGCTTAGGCTGCTGTAGGACATAGGGACCCCTTTTTCATCATTCTGCTTCATTCTAGTTCTATAGTTCTGCTGCTATAGGCTTAGGCTGCTGGAGGACATAGGGACCCCTTTTCATCATTCTGCTTCATTCTATCTCTATTCTCCCACTCTGCAGAATCTTTTAGTTCAATTCTAACATTCTGCTCTCATGGATGATCCGTTTGATCTCTGTCATTGCCAACAAAGGGTATAGATAAAACACATTTGGCACAGTTTGGTGACATTTATGGATAAATGTGCCAAAATGGCCTTCTCCGCCAAGAAATTTGTCACTAATACCATTCTAGAATAAATATGATTCATCTGATTGAGTCCAAATTTGGTATATTTTTACACAACATTTAGATTTAAAAAGTCTGTACTACTTTTTTAGTGATAAATAATATTTTGGTAGTGTTTTTGCAATGTTTATTTCAAAAGAAAATTTTGGCGAGGTTCAAAAATGCAAAATATTTTGTATTTTGTCCCCTAATATTTCAGGCAGGGTCAAAGCTACAATGGTGCTGACACCAGAAAACCATTCTATGACATCTTACCTTTACAGACGTACCAAAAGTTTCTTCTTAAATCTAATAGCTTTGAGGCTATAAGTTATTTACTTTTGTGTGTTTTTGTCAGGCAGAAATTTATTTTTACCCCTAGGATGTAAGAGGTTAGACAAGAAGTTTTGAACTAATTGTAGGTGAGTTATTTTACAAAATTAATCAGTATTTCAAACTTCTTCCAAAAAATCAGCAATTATTAAGCGAGGAAACGTGATGTACAATATTTTGGTTTAAGTCTTGGATTAATTTGCTGCACAGTTCTATTAAGGTTATAATTTTTCATCCAGCAATCCCTAATTCAATAAACTTTCTATTAGTATGTTTGAATGCACTTCTTTAATTCAATTCAATTCAATTCAATTCAGTTTATTTATATAGCGCCAAATTCACAACACATGTCATCTCAAGGCACTTTTACAGTTCAAATCCAGATCATCCAGTCAGATTGATTCAAAGTTTTTCTATCTAGTTGAAAACCAGTTGATTGCATCGACTCATTGACTCATTGACTCAAATACAATCCCCCACACTAAGCATGCTTGTAGCGACAGTGGAGAGGAAAAACTCCCTTTTAACAGGAAGAAAACCTCCAGCAGAACCAGGCTCAGGTGTGAGCGACCATCTGCCTGAGGACCATTCACTGGGGTTCAAGGAAGTTAGAAGCGAACTTATAGAAAAAGCAGATGTAAAAGGCGGCCCTCGTCCAGGTATTCGGGACCTTTTGGGATTTAAATTCATAGTAAACATGAGGTACGATCTGAGGCACAGCCGTTCAGTCAGCATTCTTAGCTAGGACATAACACTTCATTTGTGCCTCAAATATCTATTTTCTACTTATCTACAATAATAGGCATGTTTAGATCTTTTTGCATCTATCATATCAGTAAATTCATAGAGGTAAAAACTAAATTAAATGTAAACTAAATAAAATCACCCTGTGTGAAATGAATGGATATAAATAAGCAATGAATTCCTTTTTGATTATTTTCTAGATTATTATGCTTGTATCAATTACATCAAATTATTTGGCAGGAACAGAGAGATCATATTAATAAAATCTGATGTCTCTATCATGGTGCCTATTGCTAAAGATCACTTATTCCCTGCATGGCTTTAAACTGTTCAAATAAAACAAAAATAAAAACAATCATTGAACTCTAAAGTCATAATTAGTTTTTTCACCCATTAAGACCTGAGTGAAGTGGACCTTGTGGTGCAGCACCATCTGCTGGTGTATTTTACGAATTACATCCATTTGCGGGAAGGAAAGAAAAAATGAAACATTAAAAATGAAAAGCTGTTTCCTTTCAGTTGGTTTATCAGAGGTTAATCCTAGTTTGTGATAATCTGCTGTGATTTTTTTTAAACTAAGCAGAGGTGTCAAGTAACGAAGTACAAAAACTTCGTTACTGTGCTTAAGTACACGTTTTAAGTATATATACTTTACTCCATTACTTATTTTTTCTTCCTCCTTCTACTCATTACATTTTCACACCAGTATCTGTTCTTTCATCCTTACATTTTTTAAAACAAACGTTTCTCGCTGGCCTTGGCTTCGCTGCTGGGTTTAATGTTTCTAAATTTATTTCCCCGGGTCATGTGCTCCATCCAATGCAGATCATTGGCCTCGCCCCACATCTAGTGAAAACTAGTGTGATTGGATGAGTCATAGAACGCTAACACTCTTGGTTAGCTAAAGGAAACTTCAAACTGCTAACGCGGAATTGTCTATGCCATGCTACAATGTGGATTCAGAAAAAGATGCTGAAATGTATGTTGGAAAGGTCGGACACAGGCGGCATAGATCGCGGATCGGGAGACCAACAAGACCTCCTTGGCCCTATCTCAGAATTTCTGGTAGAAATAGCTCTAAAAATTGAGTTTAAACTCATATAGTGCGATTCGGCTGCTTTTTTAAAGGTTACTTTTATACTTTTATACTTTTAGTAGTATTTTTGGAGCACATACTTTTTCACTTTTACTTATGTAAAGAGGTCAAGTTGATACTTTTAACTTTACCAGAGAGTTTTTAAACTACAGTATTCTACTTCTACTGAAGTAACAAATGTGTGAACTTTGACACCACTGAAACTAAGGCATCCAAAACAGGAAAAAGCAAAGAAAAATACAAAAAATATCTGTTAATTAATGATGTAAATATTTTATTCCTGTTTAGTATTTCTTTCACTGATAAACACTCACTAAAAATATTCTATTCAGTTTATTTCTATAGCTCCAATTCAACATCATGTCATCTAAAGGTCACTTTCCAGTTCACCAGATCATCCAGAGTCAGATTGATTCAAAGTTTTTCTATCTATGAAAAACCAGCTGGATTGCATCGACTCGTTTACTCTTCAGCAATCCCTCACACCCAGCAATGCTTATGGCGACAGTGGAGAGGAAAAACTCCCTTTGAACAGGAAGAAACCTCCAGCAGAACCAGGCTCAGTGTGGCCGGCAGCATCTGCTGAGATCCCATGCACAGGGTTCAAGGAGGCAGAAGCAGAACATAGAAAAATCCCTGGATTTCTATCATAATGAACAAATTATCGATTCATCTTCTGTTCATTTAGTTATTCATCATCAACACGAGGAAGACTAACTGACTAGTTTGAAAGAAAAAGTATAAACCCTAAGAGTCCGTTTAACTGGCTTCTGGATTTTCCAAAATAGGCCAGATGTTAATACATTCAATAATGTCCGTTTGGAATAGCAGCAGGTATGATGATAACAACAGAGCAAAATAAAACAACATAAACACATTCAGCTTAAATGAGAAATGGTTAAAGGAAAATTCGGTTTTTAACACTTTTAGCCCATTTTCTGTAGTGTCCAGGATGAAATCGAATGATCGACACCAAAATTTTGACAATTGCTCCTGTCTCCTGCTTTTTGGCTCTGCAGGAAATCCCCTGGCTGCTTCAAGAATGGCTTCCATAGAGCATGTCCGATAATGTCCTTAAAACAACCTTAAACGTTCTTTTAAAATATACTACTCACCGGGTCGTCCAGCGCTGTTCAATGACGTTCCAAAAAAAGTTTCGTAAAGAAAAACGTTCCTGTAGTGTTTTATTTAGCATTTTGTAAATCCCATTGAGTTCTGTTGGAATAGTCAATATCCTTCCGCCACCGGAAACGGAAATGGGGCCTGTTTACACACAGTTGTAGTCTTTTCGCAAGGCCCAAGTGTTTCTGCTTCACTCTGTGTACTCCGGACGTCGAGGTGCTAACGTCTCTGTTAAACACTTTAAAAAACTCTGAAAATGGAATACGAAAGGTGGATTCTTGAGGAGGACATATTGGACTTTGAGTTTGACGGTAGAGGATACCGTCGCCAACTAGTGGTCTGGAGTGTGCAACGCTTCAGATTCGAACAGGGAAGCGGAAGTTTATAAGCGGTTGTGATGTATCGGAAAAAATAGTTCTGGGATTTACAAAATGCTAAATAAAACAAGACAGGAACGGTTTTCTTCACGAAACTTTTTTTGGAACGTCATTGAACACGCTGACGCGGTGAGTAGCATATTTTTAAAAAAGAACGTTTAAGGTTGATTTTAGAACATTATCGGACATGCACCTCATGAAGCGCATTCTGAAGCAGCCAGGGGTGGATTCTGCATGAGCACAAATAGCAGAGACAGGACAATTGTCAAAAATTTTGGCGTCGATCATTCGATTTCATCCTGGACACCACAGAAAATGGGCTAAAGTGTTGAAACCGAACTTCTCCTTTAAGATGCAATAATAAGAGCAGGAGAAGATGTAACCCACCTTTTCATATGATGAAAGGCCACAACCAATGAAGCTTGCGAACCTTCCACCACAACAATCCTGCCCCTTGATAATCGACCAATCACATTCACTTTGTGACTTGGTGATCCTCCCCCACCTCCTCCAGAAGCACCATGGAGAGCGTTCTGAGCAGCTGTCTCACTGTGTGGTGTGGAGGCTGCAGCGCCTCAGACTGGAAGGAGGTGAGAACAGCAGAGAGGATCATGGGGGCTCCTCTTCCCTCCATTAAAGACATTTCATCCCAGCGCTGCGTGTCCCGAGCCCGTGACATCATCAATGACCCCCCACTCCCCCACTGGACTGTTCTCCCTGCTCTCTGGAAAGAGGCTTCCCAGCATTCAATGCAGGACCAGCAGGTTCTGCAGCAGCTTCTCTCCCACACGCCATCACACTGATGAACTGTTAAACTCTAATCGCACACACTTGTAATCATCATATTTGCACCATATGGTGAATCTTCAAATACAGCAGAACTTAGTGTTTCTACTGCATTTAGCACCATATCTATTTATTTACTTTTGCACTGCTCTGAACGTTCCACATTAATGCCTTTTGCACCATGTTTTTCTGCCAAAATGTTTACATTTTGATCACTGCTGCACTTTATACATGGAAATGTTCATTTTCCCTTCTAAACTGCTGCTTATTCACTGTTGGCAAACTCTATAAACGAAATTCCATTTTGCTTACACTCTGTGCTTACAAAATGACAATAAAGTTTGTCTAAGTTTTAATTTTCTTTCTTGTTTCGTCCACCCAGTTTGGATTGTTTGTCTCCTCTTAGTACTTGTGAGAGTGGTCCAACAATCTTCCATTTATTTTGGTTTGTTTTGTCCTTCTTGTGTCCTTGCGTCACTTCCTTAATACTTCCACACCTGTTAATCTCAGGTGTCTGAGACCCGATGCTGTTTGCTGTGATCTGCATGTGATCATTTTGCAGCAAGTCGACTGCGTCTTAAGTTGAACATCATCTGACAGACAAGTGATGGATAAAGTTAAAGGAAACCATCTTCTCTGTGTAACAATAAATATTGTAATAAGTAATTTCATTCTGGTTGCTGTTTATTTCCCTTCAGCTTTAAAGTTTCAAAGCATTAATATAAAACACCTGATGTAGAGACAGTCGGTGCAAATTAACCTTTGGAGGGTTTCCCATCAGAAGCGCAGCCATCAGGATTCTAGCAACGCCTTACAGCAGAGATGTGGTTAAGTTATAATGATGTTATGATTTAATATTAAACCTTAAAAACTTATTTTCAATGTTAAAAACCTGATTTATTCCAGATTAGTGGCAAAATATATTATTTGCGCAATCCTTCCAATGAAGATGCACATGGTTCTCAGTGCAAGTTCGACTCACTTTAGCTCTGTCAAATGTTTTTAAAGTGACCTAATAATCCAACACACTTTTCTCCTCGATCATATCGGCTCTTTTCTTTCTTTTTATGCCACTCGGAAAACTACAACAATAAGCAGCCGTCAAAAACTGTATGGCTTTATGTTTACATCCAAGAGCTCAATAACCAACTCCAATATATTCCAGGTGCTGCACTCACCTGTCTAGCAGGAAGGGGTGGAGCCAGGAAGCAGCGTCCAATTATACACAGAAGCAAAAATACAATTAAACAAATTCATTATTTCATAATTAACCCTTTATAGGGCAAGTTAGTGTTTTTCATCACTTGCATACTCCTTACAAATGGAATCCCTCAGTGAGGTCTAGAAACACAAGATCTATATCCAGCCATTCAGCAAAGATCATGCTACATGGCTGTACATCTTATTTCGGCATTTGACCAATTAGATTAGCTCTTTATTGATATATTACCTACTGGAATTAAATTGAAAAAAGTTGACAAGTCAAGAAAAAAAAAGGTGAAAGCTCACTGAAAAGTTAAAAAATGAATAAGCATAATTAACAGTTATATATTCGGGCAAACTGGAGTTTCTTCTTATTCATTGACATACATTTTTTTTGCCATTAAAATATCCATATTTTTTATGTTCCAAATGTTCCAATAACAACTTGAAATTTTGATTTTCAAAGTAGTTCACTGAGTGACCTATAGAGGGTTGAGTCTACTCATACTTCAAACCAAAATATTTAATGATTTGGTATGCCATGTCAAATCAGACAAAAATAATAAATAAACTAGAAATAATAAAAATATTCAATCATAAATTAAGCATTTGGCTCAAACATCTGATGTAGAGACGTTCAGTGCTAATTAACCTTTGGAGGGTTTCCCATCAGAAGCACAGCCAACAGGATTCTAGCAACTTACGTTGATGTTTAGTTATTACTAGTTATTATTTAAAAAAATAAGTCTAAAATACTTATTTTTAACATGAAACACAGGTTGATTTATTCCAGATTAGTAGCAAAATGTAGCATCATATTTTACATTTTTTGCTTTTTTATTTATTTCAGCTGCTTAAGCTTAAATCTTAATCTAAACTTTTAATCTTTTTGGCGGGTTTTTGATAAATACTCATGATTTGTGCGAATTTCTTTTATTGTACAGAGTTTATAAATTATATTTCCTATAATTGTGTTTGCAGTGACATTTCCCAGCTCTATAAAGTTAATTGAGGCCAACTGTTTATTGATGCTGTAGTTTCCAGAAGTAGCCACCAGAGGTCAGCAAAGCTGCCTGTTTCAATGAAATGTTTGATTGAAATTTATCTGCTCACTATTTTATTTTTATGGAATTGTGTAAACTCTCCACCCCCCCATCATGATTGATGGAGTTTTAAACTGTAAATTAATCCTGTGCTCAGAATCGATGCTTTGTTCCACAAAATCATTTTGTTTTTGTTTTTTTTTCTAATCAGCATCTTTTCAGTCTACATCTAGGGGTCCATTGTGTTTCACATCCAATCACCTGTTGAAAACTTTTTTAGGATGTTAATTCCATCATTTTAATCTAGAAAACATTTTGATTCAATCATGCGTTTAGATCTATAGGACAGATCAGAAAATACAGAATAGTTCTTGAAGAGCCAGGATTTTTCTGCATCTCTCCAGGCAAAGTTTGTCTCTTGTAACGTTCTCTTGTTTTATATATATCTATATATATTGAAAGAGCTCCTGTGTGTCGCTGAATGTGTGCATTGATCATGGGCAGTTCTAGACAGGGGCCAACGGGGGCCGCTGCCCCTGTAGATCATGTTATGGCCCCTTTACTGAAGACATAATACTGAAATTCTAATGATGATATGAGCTGGAACAGACAAGGTTACTGATAGCTCCTTTGGATCTTTTTTTATTTTGTTCTTTACAAATTCTGTTTTATTAATTATTTAAAAAACCATAAGGTGATAGCTTTAGTGGTATTCAGATAGGATCCCACTTTTCATCTGCTAAATGTTTTTTCAAAACAAATTGCTCTAATTTTTACATCTGAATTTAATCAGTTTTTTCTTAAATTCTAATTCTGATTTCATAGAAAATGGTCATTTTAACTTAAATTAAGTCAAAAATATGTAAAAGTCCTAAAGTCTAAATGTATAATGACCTAATAAGAAATAGAAATTTAATTAAGAAACCTAATTTAAATAAAATGCACTTAATGCAGCTATATTAATATATTTTACAATCAACTTTCCCTGTTTTTGTTTTTCCATGCTTTTCTGTTCCCCCCTGAAAACACCCAGCCCCCTCCCAGCCCCCTGTTACATTTGGTCTAGAACCGCCCCTGGCATTGATGGCTGAAAGACATCTTCTGCCTCCATTTATCTGTTTACTACAGTCTGTTCAATTCATGTTAATGTGGAAAAAAACTACACAGGGGAATAATAAAAAGTTTCATCAACCAAAACCAATGCGAGTACCTCCATGGACCCACTATTGAAGACCTCCAGGGTAGCCCAACAAAACCTTTGTTGTGGCTTAGAAAACATGCAAATTGAACCGAATAAACAGGTCCACCCCTTAGTAATGAGGAGTGCAATACCCGATACTGGCCTATGCCTCTGAAAAAGGGAGTCGTTAGGATTGCTTTTGGCCTGGCTGACCAGGCGAGATGTTTTGTTCTGCAGAGCAGAAACCTGAGACTGGTTTGGGACAGGAATCCTGACTAAGATCTGGTTGACTGACATCCAGCATCCGTTCTCTTGTTTAACTGCTAGCTGGTTAAATCAGCGAACATTTACTGACTCCAACTGTTTCCAAACAAAGAGATGTTTCCTTCCACCTTTTGAACAGAGTCTCCAGCAGCAGCTCAGTGTTCACCCAGAAACTTCGTAATGAAACGGACCAATTGATGCAGCGGCTCCAGATCCACACATGATGCAGGCATTTTTGTCTTTGACAGCTAC
Organism: Cyprinodon brontotheroides; assembly: GCA_018398635.1. NCBI lineage: Eukaryota > Metazoa > Chordata > Actinopteri > Cyprinodontiformes > Cyprinodontidae > Cyprinodon > Cyprinodon brontotheroides. The sequence goes on from JAGKQL010000064.1 coordinate 2,535,043, forward strand.
GGCTGCTTATAATCCTCCACACAAACAGAACTGCTGGGGAGTCGACTCTGACTGCTGATGGAGGCAGATCATCAGGCTCCATCTGGCTGAACGGTGGGGGGGTGAGGAATTCAGCTGACTAGAAGCTTTCAAACAAAAGAGAATTTAACTTCTACAGGGATAGAAGAACCAGTTCTAAACAGACAGGAAATACGCTTCCACGCTTACTTTATAACTTCTGTGGGTAAACATTGGAAAGATTAAAAAATAGAGGAAGCTTTTAAGATCTAGAAACAAATTTTAATTCAAGCAAAACTTGCAGGAAAGGTTAAGATTTTTAGGGAGATTTTGGATGGAATCTGAGCTCTGGGATTAGAACAAATATGTACATCGGATATACCTAAAATTAGCTAAAATTATATCGTCAACATTAAAAAGTTAAAGAACTTTAAATGGTTCAGTTTAAACTTTGTCTAAAGATTTCTCCTTGCATGCAACATAAAGAAAGTGTTTGGAAAAACACTTGCGGATTCATCCGAGAAAATATATACAGACCTGCTCTCATATTTAGCATCCAATCCAGCAGGTGACGATGGAACTACATCCTGATAATAGGAAACACAAACCCACTGGTTTCGGAAGTTTCTTTGACACCTTTGCTGAGTTCAAATTCAGTGACTGCATCCTCCGAAGGCCTGATTTGTCTGCTGATTATGTCATAGCGCAGCGCCGAGGCCTGGTCGGTTTGGAAGACTCATCGTTATGCCATCAAATGCGTCTGTTTTTTCTCTGAAGGACAGATCCGCTGTATCCTCCGTAGCCTTGGGTATCCCATGATTCATTGCGAGTCCAAACAAGTTATCTGCTTCGTCCTCAGAGGAAAAAGGGAAACGGCGCCGAACAGCGGTGAATATTGGAAGTGCAGTTTAGTAGAACACAAGTATGCGAACAGTTCCATCTCAAATGAAGGAAACTAGTTGTTTTAAATGTTTGAGTCAGATATGTGGCGGGTGATGATTGGATGTGTTGGAATCTGAGCTTAAATGTCAGCCATACCCATTTCCAAAGGGACAGATAAAACCTGTCAATAAACCACAGTGTGGGGACTATAGTCTGATATCTGAGACGACCGTACTGCTGCTGAAGCTCCTCAGAAATGTAATTTGCACCTTGAACAGTTGTGAGAAGTTTGGCATCCATTCTTTGCCAAGTGTTATGGTTGCTAGGCAACATAACGTACAGGCGGTAAGACAGAGAAGGCTGGACTTGTTTGAATACGTAGACAGAAACTCTTGCGGCCTCCTTATTATTACGGACATCCAAGCACCCTGTCCGGGTAGACCGGGTCCTTGGAGGACGCAGATGCTAAAACAAACACACCCCATGGCATTTTGAAGCAGACATGAATCAAATCGCTGCTCCGATATGTTGAATAAACCAGCTGCTGAAACACTCTGCATTCATCTTTGGTATTGATATTCTATTTACCTTTAATTTGCATTTCTACAACTTTTTTGCTTGAAGGTACAGAAATATATCTATTTTAACATCAGTTTGTTCCCTTTTAAACACATTAAGATGATCCTGATATTAATCATAGCAAAACTGAATATGTTAGTATTTATTTAGAAATAATGTGTCTGAACATCAGTCTGAAATGTTCCAGAATCTATTTGACAAAAATAAAGCCATTTAATTTTAAAGTCGTGGGGAAATCACCATTTGGGTTCAAATCATGAAACATGTATATAAATGACCATATTGTTCCCAAAATTTAGTTTATTTTTCTCTTTATTTTATGCGAGCTAAAGTTAGTTCTATCGTCAGCCTGACACACCTAACGCTGGAATCTTCATATATCAGCGGTCATCTGTCAAATTTTCATAGCATCTTGATTCATGCGTCGCAGCTAATATACGCAACGGTTGAAACCAGAATCCTTTTCCTTTCCCATTGAGTTCCGTCCCCAGTGTTCCCGCGGGGATGGGCGTCTGTGTCTTGACGGCGTAGAGCTAACAGAACTGGCAGCGTTGCGAGGGCAAGAGGGCTCAAACATGTACGGCTGGAAGCCTTTCTACACCAAACCAAGCTTCTGCGCCCTGGCGTCCTCTTCCACAACATCTTAGGTCCCGCTTTCCTCCCTCTAAATAAAAATGGATAGACGGAGGAGACTCATCCACCGACCTCCGACTTACTTAAACTCTCTCCTCCTCTTGCATGTTTCCGCTGTCCATAGCGTTCCTTGACAGCGTCGTTTCTAAGTCACCAATTTAGTGCTACTTGGTCCCAATGGAATTTCCCATTGGGAACCTGCTAGCACTAAGTTGCTAACTTTGGTTAGCAAGATGCTTCCAACAAACCGGCCACAATCAAACTCACTTGCAAATCTTCTGGCACAACAATCCCGCCCTTGATAAACAACCAATCACATTCACTTTATTCACTGGTGTAAAGTCGGGCACCACTGGAGAATTCGGAAAAGCAACATTTGGAACAGCCGCTTTCCTATGATTTGAAAATTTAGGCTTCAAGACAAAAATTACGCTAAAAATAATTTAACTCTGTATGGTTTTGATCTTAATTTACTGAAATCAAACACCAAAGACGAACATGAATCCGGAATATTTCACCAATGGTCCCTACTCGTCTATATCGTCTTCCTCAAAGTTCTCCTCGCCATCATCGGCGGTGGCGTCCTGGTACTGCTGGTACTCAGACACCAGGTCATTCATGTTGCTCTCCGCCTCCGTGAACTCCATCTCATCCATCCCTTCTCCCGTGAACCAGTGCAGGAAGGCCTTCCTCCTGAACATGGCCGAGAATTGCTCCGAGATCCGCTTGAAGAGCTCCTGGATGGCCGTGCTGTTTCCGATGAATGTGGCGGCCATCTTCATCCCACGGGGGGCGATGTCGCACACGGCCACCTTCACGTTGTTGGGGATCCACTCAACAAAGTAGCTGCTGTTCTTGTTTTGGATGTTCAGCATCTGCTCATCCACCTCCTTCATGGACATCGGCCCGCGGAAGACGGCGGCCACGGTCAGGTAGCGGCCGTGACGGGGGTCGCAGGCCGCCATCATGTTTCGGGCGTCAAACATCTGCTGGGTGAGCTCTGGAACGGTGAGGGCGCGGTACTGCTGGCTGCCCCTGGCAGTCAGCGGGGCGAAGCCCGGCATGAAGAAGTGCAGCCTCGGGAAGGGAACCATGTTGACGGCCAGCTTTCGGAGGTCGGCGTTGAGCTGTCCGGGGAAACGGAGCGAGGTGGTCACGCCGCTCATGGTGGCAGACACCAGGTGGTTGAGGTCTCCGTAGGTGGGGGTGGTGAGTTTCAGGGTGCGGAAGCAGATGTCGTAAAGGGCTTCATTGTCGATGCAGTAGGTTTCGTCCGTGTTCTCCACCAGCTGGTGCACAGAGAGGGTGGCGTTGTACGGCTCCACCACCGTATCCGAAACCTGAGGGAGCAATTTAGGAAGATAAAACCGTCTGGGAGAGTCTCAGCAGCATGGAGGATAACGGCTGTACCTTAGGTGAGGGCATGACGCTGAAGGTGTTCATGATGCGGTCAGGATACTCCTCCCGGATCTTGCTGATCAGCAGGGTTCCCATCCCAGAACCAGTACCTCCTCCTAACGAGTGCGTCAGCTGGAATCCCTGCAGGAAAAACTGCAGCTTCAGACATTCAGCCTCAAACACAAAGAAAAAATAGTGGAGATGAAGCACAGAAAAAGACACTAGAGCTCCAAGGGTAACAAGCCTTGAGGATGGATGTGTTTGTGTTGTTGCAATGATGCTGTAGAGGCAAGGATGCATTTTTGTCATGTCTCTAAGGGTAGGCTAGCCTGGGTGCCAGTCGAACTTAGTCCCGCCCACAAGGTTTGAGTTCGGGGAAGTTCGGTCTGGCTCTCGCTCTATAGTAGCCGCCAGTAATAAAGCCCACTGTCAGGCTTATCCAATCAGTCGCTGTCAGGGCGCGGCTTTTATACTGGATGATGGACAGATGATCAAGAGTAACGTGAATCAACCACGCAGTGACCAAAGCGCGCTTGGGTGACAACAACAATGGCTGCCGCTGGAGAGTTTGGGTGAGTAGATTCTGCTATTAGGTCTGTTCTAGAAGATATCGACAGCAAATTAATTTTAAAAGAGGAACAGAGAAACGCGATCAAGTCTCATCCTCTTATTCTAGCGCGTGAAACTGCACGCTTTTTTTTTGTGAACAACAACTATGCCTCGCTTAAGATACGTCCACGCACTCCGTTTATTCTTATTGGTTGTAGGTCTATCCAATTGAGTACAGAGGCATTTTTTTCCTGGTTCGCTCAAAACACGCCCCATAATCACAGCTCTATGGAGCAGCATCAGACTCATATTCTGACTAGAATTGAGTCCGGACCCTACGATCAGGCTAAGGGTAGGCTGCATGTGTTAAAGGTATGTATGGGCATGTGTGGGTGGAGCTATAAGTGGGTGTTGGCATGTGTCTGGAGCTGAGTGATTGTCTAATTAATATCACCTGGATCTGCTCTGAGGCTGTTTGTTTGTTTGATTCAGAGAGAGGCTAAGGCAGGGTGCCTGAAACCTGTGAAAAGCCTTCAGGGAGCCTTGGAGGCAGCAGGTTAACGTCACTAACAGATTCCAGTTAATGCCAACAGTTTGGTAGATGATTCTAGAAATATCAGGTGTGGTTTCACCTGCAGACAGTCGCAGTGCTCGCACTCCTTCCTCACTACATCCAGGACCGAGTCCATTAGCTCCGCCCCCTCTGTGTAGTGACCTTTGGCCCAGTTGTTGCCAGCACCTGTCTGACCTACAGACAGCAGGAGAAGATGCATTAGTGAAAGCTGAAACCGGGACGGGAACAGATGCAGACTTAGATCCAGCATCTCTGAAGTTCCTCAGCTTTCAGCCCCAATCCAAACAAACGTACCGAAGATGAAGTTGTCTGGTCTGAAGAGCTGTCCAAAGGCGCCGGAGCGAACACTGTCCATGGTCCCTGGCTCCAGGTCCACCAGCACGGCGCGGGGGACGTATTTATGTGCTGCACAAACAGATCAGGGTTTATTTGAAGGCTGCAGACAGAGACTCACAGGCTGGGATCGGCGCAGCTTACAGGACGCCTCGTTGTAGTAGACATTGATCCTGTCCAGCTGCAGAGCAGAGTCGCCCACGTAGTTTCCAGCTGCGTCGATGCCGTGCTCGTCGCTGATCTCCTCCCAAAACTGCAGCAGAGAGAAGAACGTTACTCTATCAGCTGGACGGTTCCCTCTCAGACATCTGAGCTTTCAGCGGCTTCCTGCTGAGCTCCTTCAGTCCAAAACCCTCTGACTGCATCACCTCAGCCTTAGGAAATATTCTAGGGTCCAGACATGAATTAGAAGAATTTAGGACAGGAAAGAGATGATCCTAACCAACAGATTCTCCCGGATCAGTCTGAAACAGTCAGATCAGAACATCAAAGCGGATCTAACTGTTAAAAGAGACATTTTAGATTTAAACTCCGAAGTTCTGTGGTTTCTAAAAAAAAAAAAAACGCTTCAAATTGCTGGAAAAGAGCTGAATCTTTCTTTTTGTAACAGGTTTTCCCGCCACCGTTAGCGTGCAGCAGTCGGTTCCTTCAGGTTTGCACAGTAGAAGTTACTGTTTATGTTGGGAGGCAGCAGAGAAAGAACCTAACCTGCAAACATCCATTGAAATTTCCCTTTATTTTCTAGAAGTTTTGTTCAACCGTTTCTAACATCTTAACCCAACGACAGGACGTCATTCAGAGGAACTTTGATTAGAGCTTTAAAGTCCATCAAACTTCATGACTCAACTGGAATCAGAACCACAACCAAAGGAAAAGACTAGAAAATAAAAATTAGGACATTTTAATCAGGCGTCATTTCAGCTTCTTAAATATTTAACATAATGAATCACAACTCATCAGAAGAAAAACAGAAATAAAAAGCAAAGTTCCACCGCAGTTTGTTAGATCATTTAAAGTCCCACTAAAAACTTTAACAGGGGACGCCATGGATCTCTAAGTTGGCTGAAAGTTCAGAGGTCAACATGGCGTCCATGTTCAAACGATGGTTCCATCTAAAGGAATAAACAAATAGCCTCTTATTGCAGCCACTGGGTGTGTTTGATTTCCGCATCTGCGTCCTCCAAGGATCCGGTCTACCTGGACTGGGTGCTTGGAGGTGAGTGAAAATAAGGACGCTACCTTGAGCAGCCTGATGTGACCCAAATCCCATATTTTTGTCCAGATGCAACCTGCATCTGATCTTTTTAAGACAGTCTGAACGACACAGATCAGATTTTTTTTTCCAATGCGACCTGTGACTGAACAGCCAGGTCGCATTTATCCAACCTGAACGCCATTAATACTCAACAAAGGTCACTATTCTGCATCTTGCTACACAGAAGCGGGAAGAAAAACAACAATCATGGCGGACGACAATGTGGAGAGCATTCTATTTTCAACCATCTTGAAATGATTGTTTTGTTAATGTAAAAGAAATAAAAGATGGCAATACGCACTGCAGCACTATCATGCACTTCCGTAAACACAGAGAATGCTCACTTATGATGTCATTGCGTCCTCTACTGCACATGAGGGACACTTAAAGGAATAGTACACCCAAAACATGATTAGCCTTCATTTTCTA
>JAGKQL010000064.1:2550950-2590532 GCA_018398635.1 Cyprinodon brontotheroides
GAGACGTGACAGGTGGGGCGCCAAGTTCGATTGCTCCGTGTGTGTGTGTGTTGTGTGACTATAAATGTAGAACGTGTGAGAGCAAACTGTCCTTATAGCTGTATGTTGCCGCTTTTTAGACCAATCAAACCCACAAAGTAATCATTACTAGCCTACATGCAGTCTAATTAAAAGAACATTAGATATGAGAAAAATTTCACCTGGAACTGAAGTGCCAAAATAATGATTGACGTGACGTCGGCATATTATTTGTAACGGAATAAACTTTCGCGCCCCAGTGTTGCCAACTCAGCGACTTTGTCGCTATATTTCAGACCCCTCCAGCGACTCTTTTTCAAAAAAGCGACTAGCGACAAATTAGCGACTTTTGGAGACTCTTACGTGAAAGCACGTATCGTTCCTTTTCTTGTCCTCCAGCGGCAGGTGCTGCCGTGGGGCGCCTCCTCCATCCCAACCCCGTTCTCCCCCGCTATCGCAGGAGTCCCTCTCAGCGCTGCAGTCAGACACAGCATGTTTACCCACAGCGTCCAGACTGCAAATAAAGCGCACATGCGCCGGGATTGACGGCGCAGGTTGATCATAATTAACTGAATTTGAAATATTTTATCTTAAATAAATAGGACCAGTTTATTGAAATGACGTCTGACTCCACCCTGAGGCTCAGGTTTAATGCTCAGACTCTTAGTGAATTCTGGTTTGGAGTGGAGAGGGAGTATCCACTCATCGGGCAGAGAGCTGTGTGCATTCTTCTTCCCTTTGCCACATCATATCTCTGTGAGATGGGCTTTTCAACTGTTGCTTCACTGAAAACAAAATACAGATCTCAGCTGAACATTGAGCATGACTTGAGAGTGGCAGTATCAAGCCTGCAACCCCGTTTTGAGAAACTGTGCCTTTGAGCTTGATACAAATTTTGACACAGCTGCATTTTTATTTTCTTTATTTTTGAGCTTGCTGTCTTTTGATGTAGATAGTTTGTATTTAGATACTACTTGTTCAATAAAATTGGAACATTTTAAGATTGTTGCATATTTCATTACCATTGTGTTGGGGCGATGGGGACAGGCGGGGCTTGAAAATTCCCCCTTGTCCAAAGTGGGGAATGACAGAAAAAGTTTGAGAACCACTGCTCTAAATGCAAAGTGCTCCCATACAGCAGACCTATAAAGTGCTGCTGGCGCGTCTTCCAACTCCTGTTCTTTCCCACTCGCCATACCGACACAATTCTCCACAACAACTGATTTTTCTCTGCTACACCCAGCTAAGCTGCTTCACTTCTTTTTCTTCTTGTTTACTACTGGCGGTTGGCTTTGGTCGCAGTACCGCCACCTTCTGCTCTGGAGTGTAATCGCTTCCTCTATGAGAAAAAGGAGCAGCGCATGAACCAAACGAAACACACGCGAACCGAACCGAGACAGTCGAACCGAATGATTCTGACGGTTTTCATAAATCGTCCCATCCCTAATATATATATTTATATATATATATATTAGTGTTGCATCGATACCGATACCAGTATCGGACGGGGCCCCGATACTGCCCTAAAATGGTAGTATCGGTATCGGTATCGGCGAGTACAAACAAATAGGGCACCGATACCATTTTGAGAGCCATAAGTTTATTCAACTATTGTCACCCATTCCAGGTAGACAATAAAAAGTTCTACTGGATTGACTTTGTATTAGTTTTTATCCTGCTTTACAAAGGTAGGCAGCAACTTGACAAAGCCATGATGGCAACTATTTTACATTATTATGGTATCGGTATCGGCCGATACTGCACAGCCAGGAATCGGGGCCAAAAAATGGCATCGGCGCAACACTAATATATATATTATATATATATGAATCATGGACACTTGTTGATTGCATTACAATTATTTCTAAGAGCATTAAAAAGCATTAAATTAGAGTTACTCATTCCTGTATACATCCTGTTAATTTTCCTGTCGCCCCGGCAAAATCGCTCCACACTGGCTCAAATTTGCAGGAGAAGGCATTTTCTGACATTCTTCCTTCATGTAATTATATATATATCCAGGGCCCTGGGACAGACGGCGTTTAATTTCATGATGTGACCAATACATGTGTATTTTCCTATTTAACTGGATGTTAAATTATCGTTTCCCAGCTGTGAACGTAACACCTCGCTCCATTCATGTTGCCCTGCATTTCCTATTTAATTATTCATTTATTTTACCAGACTTAAATCAAATAAATGTTATTTTACCAAATGTATATTTAAACAATTTGAATTTAAGTTGTGAGCGAAATCCTCGCTCCTGCCTTTGAATTGAAAACCGCTATGCGCTCCACCATATTCGCTCCGCTCACCTGCTCTGGACCCACAAGTATCAAAGTGAAGAGCTGGGTTATAAATGCTAGCCACACCTATCAGATATTTACTAGGGAATATGTTTAAACTTTAATTTCTTTTATATTTACATCATGTTGGTTTATCATTTGAAATCTCAGTCAAATACATGGGAGCTTCTTTTAACCAAGAAAAAATAAATTTATGTCCACTGTGCAAGCAGCAGTGCTTTATAAAAAGTACGTATTGCAGATTAACACTCAATAAAAAAAAGTTGTTGTTTTTATTTCAGCTATGACAGTAAGTGTACTCTGACAATAAAAGTACAAATGTTAGCCTTTCTGCTTCACATTGATGTTCAGATTGATTAAGCACACATTCTGGTCTACACAGGGGAAATGAGGGGCTATTTTTATCTGCACTCTGTGATCAGCAGATAACCTGCGGAAGGTTAATGAGTGGAAAGCTCTCAGGAGGCCCTTCAGATGAAGTCTGATTTTCATTTAAAGATCTTTGTCTTTAAGCTCTGCACTAAAACTTCCGCCTTTAATGAAATCTAGGCAAATGAGAAGTCACGTCCCCACAGAATCAATCAGAACCCAAACTAAATCAATCCGTTCAATTCAATCTGATGTATTACGTAGCACCAATTCACAACACATGCCGTCTTAGGCCACTTTACAGACTCGATTCAGTCAAATTATCAAATAGATGACTGAAAGGGTAATGTAAATGCATGAGCAGCAAAGATCAAATGGATAATTAACTCAGAGCATGTGTTACCACACATCCCAGTCCACAGACTCAACCAGAGCCGTCACAGAGGATGGCTCCCTTCCACTAAACAGGCAGGGTGGATTTCCAGGACGAATCCACAGTGAAAACTGAAAGGATGGAACATCAATACCTGTCTGGCAGGTTTGCACAGTTGGTTATTTGAGCTATAATGGGCATTTTAGGACACAGGCAATTAGCACACATGTCAGTTAAAACCCATCAATCACAAGAGGCAGAGCCCTGAACTCAATGATCTTCAAATGGGGGGGAGGGGGTAACCTTAAGGGCAGTTTATACAGCAGGTTACATTTTACACTCTGTAGCATTTGTAAGATTTGAAAGATGTTTTATTATCCCCAAACAAAATGATTTTAATAACTGTATGAATTTTTCTACGGGACTTTACATTTGACCATTAATCCATATTGTGGGTTGTGCTCAAACCTCCAGACCCTACAGACACATATATATGGTGAAATATTGCTTTTGTTAATTAATATTACAAAAAAAAGAAAAACAATCCACTGGTCTTTGTTTCCAAGTTTGAAGACATTTCGCTTCCCATCCCACGTTTGGCTTCTCTTGTTAGCCTGCAATGCTCCATACCCGTCTAAGTGTCTAAAAAGTGGGTCGTTGAAGGGAATTGTTGGCCCGGCTGAATAGGCAAGGTCTGCTGTACAGGGGTTGGGGGGTTGCAATGATAGCCATTTTGCTGGGCAACTGTATAAAGCAACTCAACGCCATTCCTGGACATTTTGAATTAAAAAGCTTCCTGGATGGGAGGCTAAACATCTTCAAACTTGGAAACAAAGTCCAGTGGATTGTTGTTGAACCCTTGTTTTTGTCTGACTATGACCTGGATGAATGTCTGAATCTTCACCAGCTCGTTCATAGATATTGTTTTTTCTGGTGTGAAACATGCCACCCATTTCATGGTGCCACAGCATAGCATCACACCACCTCTACTGTATGCACAGGGCTCTTCCAAAAGAAGGATGAACAAAGCCTAAGACCTCTCAAAAAAAAAAAAAACATCACATTTTGTCGATTTAGAAAAAAGCTAAGAAAAAAGAACAGTTGGTGTCATGTTTGAATTTTTCTTTTAGCAGACAAATCAAAAACTAAATATACGCTTCTTGTTTTATTTTATAGCAATTGGCCTATTGTTTCAGATTAAAATTCCTCAAAAATTATGTTAGTTGAATTTTGCATCTTTAAGTTAAAAAAGAGGACAAAGTATAAGTGAACAAACATTTTCTTCAAATCAATCAGTTTATTTCTACAGTGCCAATTCACAACACATGTCATCTCATGGCACTTTACAGTTCACCAGATCATACAGTCAAATTGATTCAATGTTTTCTATCTAAGGAAAACCAGCTGATTCCATCGACTCATTGACTTTTCAGCAATCCCCTCACACTAAGCATGCTTGTAGCTGACAGTGGAGAGGAAAACTCCCTTTTAACAGGAAGAAACCCTCCAGCAGAACCAGACTCAGTGTGACCCTTGTTCTTATTTTCTTATGGTTAAAATAATGTTAATGGTTAGGAGTTTCTTTTAAAATGTAGGGAAACTAGTAGCATATTTACTGCTACAATTTATATTGCTGATCAGTTTTTTGCAGACTATGAATTTTATTTCTTCACTCCCTAATCCTGCATGCTACACTGTTCTGCGTTGATTGAAGATCCCTTTCAGAGTGGATAAGTCCCACTGAAATCAGCAAAGCATTTCATCGTCATGGAGATCCACATTGCTCTACTCTAGGGTTGAGCGCTTAGCACATCTTGTGAGGTGGGAACCTGCTATAACATTCACAACACTCCATGTGTGCTTTTAATTTGAAGTCTAGATACCGAAGTGACAACAGGAAATGCTAAGTGGTTACTGGGGTAACAGCAGCTGGAAATCAGAGCAGATGCTAATTTTGTAGCAGCAAATGACTTTAGTTTAACACTGAGCTTGAATAGATATATACTTTGAAATGTTGATAAATAAGACAAACATGTCACAGATAAAATGTTCGCCATGTTTATGCTGATTAAAAACGTTTTTGACTGCCCTGATCCTTGTCCTGTTGAAGGCTTGGTTCTGCAACACTATGTTGCAGTGAACTAGAGATGTCCCGATCCAGGTTTTTGCACCTCCGATCCGATACCGATATCGCTTTTGGACTTCCGATCCGAGCACCGATACTGGCCGATACCAGCCTATCCGAGCATGTATTTAAGTTTAAGTTAAAGTATTTAGCCTTTGTTGTAAGACTCATGTTAAAAAGGGTTTTAGTACTCTTGATAACATCTAGCCAGCTAAATTAGGTGAGATTGAATAAAACACAATGCTTGGTAACAACAAACTTTCCTGTTTATTAAGAGATAAACACAAACTGGACAAAATTATGAATAGCAATCTGAAATTGCACAGTGAGCAGTAAAACCGTGAACAGTTAAAGGTGCAAGTATTACTGTAAGTTTTAATAAAAAATGCAAACAGGGAAACACTGGCGCAAAAAGTGGGAATGGATCGCTTCAATCGGCTAAACTGGAAAAAACGGACCGGATTTTAAAAAAAACTGATCGGCAGTCTGGATCGGCATTTTACATGCTTTGCCGATACACGCATTTTTTGCCAATATCATGGCATATCCGAGCATACATGTAATCGGATCGACAGGCCTACAGTGAACCAAAAAAGATCTCCTTATTAAGCTCCGCCTACAGTGTCAACAAAAGTTTTGGAAGGAAGAGGCTTCAAAGCATCCGATGCAGGACCAGCAGATACCAGAACAGCTTCTTCCCCAGTGCTATTAGACTGCTGAATGTTGTATAAAATGGAGATTAAAAAAAAAAATGGAAACTGTAAATCATTTTACCAGTCTTATGTTTACATTTTGCACTGCTGCACTATATAAAATGGAAATGTCTTGAGAGCTGCACTGAACGAAATCTAGTTTTATATAAACTGTATGTACAAAATGACAATAAAAGTCTCGCCTAAGTCTAAGGTTCATCCAAAGATAGATTAAGAATTGTCCGATTTTACTTTTTAATAAAGGAGCTATTAGCTAGATGCTAATTTGTGTTAGTGATTTGGACCTGAGCTGTCTCTATAGTTATGCTGCTTTAGGCTTAGACTTCTGGAGGACTATTTTATCATTTTGCTTTATTCTATCTCTATTCTCCCACTATGCAGCATCTGTTTGTTCAATCTCTTACGTTGGTCTCTCTTCTTTTCTCACCGCTCACAATGAGTCTGGTTCTGCTGGAGGTTTCTTCCTGTTAAAAGGGACTTTTTTTCCTCTCCACTGTCACTACAAGCATGCTTATTGTGAGGGACTGTATTTAAGTCAATGAGTCGATGCAATCAACTGGTTTTCCTTGGATAGAAAAACTTTGAATCAATTTGACTGAATGATCTGGTGAACTGTAAAGTGCCTTGAGATGACTTCCAGGTGAATTTGCAATAAATAAATAAACTGAATTGAATTGAAAATGGAATTGTACATAGCTTTAGGTATGTTTGTTTTTTTGTTCAAATTAGTTTTCTTTTGTACACAAGCTTCCCTGAACCTAACATGACATTTGGAGGTCAAGCTAATACACAATAGGGAGGTAAATATCGTCACCGGAGGAACCGTTTTCATGTTTTATGGTAAAGCAAAAATGGACTGGAAAAAAGGATTCTGCCTGGAACTGCATCATTTGATGTTTTATTAATATTTATTAATAATGATGCTATTATAGTCTTTAAAATACCAGAATTGTCCTATAACTTTACAGTTTGATCTGTCTTTATTACAGTATTTTAGATTTCAGATGATATGATGAGTTACTCAGTAGTTGAGACGCCTTTTTTTTTTTACCAAATACTTTTTAACTCTTACAAGAATAAAAACATGATGAAGTATTTTTATTCTTGCTTGAAGGCATTTTTTTTGTATTCTCACCATACTGATCTTGATCCTACAGGAATGTCTTAAAGGAGCAGAACAGATTGGACCAACATCCTTCACAGTTTTAAAAATCACTGTTCGTTAACTCTACATTTTGAATTTTCTCAGGTTTTCTCCATCTAATATAAGATATTTTTGGATAATGTAAAACATTTAAATGTGACAAGACATAAAAACAGAAGAAAACAGCTTTCTACACTCACCAGGCCACTTTATTAGGTACCCCATGCTAGTAACGGTTGGACCCCCTTTTGCCTTCAGAACTGCCTCAATTCTTCGTGGCATAGATTCAACAAGGTGCTGGAAGCATTCCTCAGGAGTTTGGTCCATATTGACATGATGGCATCACACAGTTGCCGCAGATTTGTCGGCTGCACATCCATGATGCTTAATCTCCCGCTCCACCACATCCCAAAGATGCTCTATTGGATTGAGATCTGGTGACTGTGGAGGCCATTTGAGTACAGTGAACTCATTGTCATGTTCAAGTAACCAGTCTAAGATGATTCCAGCTTTATGACATGGCGCATTATCCTGCTGAAAGTAGCCACTGTGAAGTTGGGTACATTGTGGTCATAAAGGGATGGACATGGTCAGCAACAATACTCAGGTAGGCTGTGGCGTTGCAACGATGCTCAATTGGTACCAAGGGGCCCAAAGAGTGCCAAGAAAATATTCCCACACCATGACACCACCACCACCACCAGCCTGAACCGTTGATACAAGGCAGGATGGATCCATGCTTTCATGTTGTAGACGCCAAATTCTGACCCTACCATCTGAATGTCGCAGCAGAAATCGAGACTCATCAGACCAGGCAACGTTTTTCCAATCTTCTATTGTCCAATTTCAGATGAGTTTGTGCAAATTGTAGCCTCAGTTTCCTGTTCTTAGCTGAAAGGAGTGGCACCCGGTGTGGAACTGCTGCTGTAGCCCATCTGCCTCAAAGTTGGACGTACTGTGCGTTCAGAGATGCTCTTCTGCCCACCTTGGTTGTAACGGGTGGTTATTTGAGTCACTGTTGCCCTTCTATCAGCTCGAACCAGTCTGGCCATTCTCCTCTGACCTCTGGCATCAACAAGGCATTTCCACCCACAGAACTGCCGCCACTGGATGTTTTTTCTTTTTCGGACCATTCTCTGTAAAACCCTAGAGATGGTTGCAGCGTGAAAATCCCAGTAGATCAGCAGTTTCTGAAATACTCAGACCAGCCCCTTCTGGCACCAACAATCATGCCAATGCTCAAAGTCACTCATATCACCTTTCTTCCCCATACTGATGCTCGGTTTGAACTGCAGGAGATTGTCTTGACCATGTCTACATGCCTAAATGCACTGAGTTGCCACCATGTGATTGGCTGCTTAGAAATTAAGTGTTAGCGAGCAGTTGGACAGGTGTACCTAATAAAGTGGCCAGTGAGTGTATATTTCACACACTTCCTGTCGACTGCCTCTGTAGATCCTGTAAAGAGCAAAATATTTTCACTGTGTCATAATTACCACCTGTTCAATTGGTATTTTTTAATAAATGGGTCAAATCTTTTTTTCACATCACTTTATGTACAATAGTGCAACAATGTCACCTTTGAAGTGTTATTTTTGTGTCGTGTAATTACTGCATGGGATGTTTAGTGGTATGAAGGTATAAAAATGTAACAAAATACAGATATAAAAACCTCAGATTCTGTTATTCTGTTCCTCTAATTTAAATTCCATTAATGAGGTGCTCAGAGAGAATGCTGGAGTCACTTTTCTCCAGCGGTAAAGAGCACCGAGTAATGAGGTTAAACCCTTAAACAGCTGACTCTAAGACTTAAACTCTTTTTCTTCTCTAGCAAAAATGTTTTGCTATAATTTTTTGTAACACCTTGGTTTGAAAAACACAAATATTTATGGAATAAAAACTGATAGGGAGCAAACAATCACTCCTGACAGCAAGAGGAACATGGATCCACAACTATATTTTGTATGACATTGGGGACTCTAATATTCTTCTTTCTTAATGAGCAAAAAGAATAATGGTGCTCGCTGAGACTTGATTGCTCGTTATCTGAACATCAGAGATGTCGTCCTTGTGGGAGGCTGAAGATTTAACTAGGCCCACTGGTGAAGAAACCTTTAGGTATGCACAGAAAGACAAAATTTGGCAAAGAAAAGCCTTTATAATGATCTGCCAGTGTAAGCAAAGCAGTAATAAAGAATATTACTTTTAAAAAAAACAACAACAAAAACAAAGAAAGAACCCCGAGGTTTGGTTTATTATTAAATCTCTTAGAACACATTTTGTTCCAATCCACCTGCATAAAATTGAAAGAGCAAAAAATGTTCATAAAGCTGTTTAGTTCTAACCTGACTTAGGAAGATTGATTTGCTCCAAACATATCCATCTGGAAACCTTCCACAGATTAGTAATTTTGGGAAGGGGCTAAAATACTGGTTAGCTGGATTGGCCTAATGTTGGTGATAGAAGGGCCGGAAACAAACTCAATCAGATCAACAAAGCATATGACGTAACAGCAGTTTAGCGGATGCAAGATGGGAGCATCAATTGTTAGATCAAACTCTTGCCGTAAAACTAGTCGGGAAAAGAGCAAAACATCTTTTCCTCTGAGAAAAGCCTCCAGAGCAGTGTTTTGCTCTTCTTTCAGTGAAGAAATACTTTTTAATTCGATAAAAACCTTGCTCGATAGTAGCCGCGCCAACGCTAGCTTTCATCGCTGAAGCCGCCATGTTCTTTAGACTGAACTGTCGCGCTTCTCGTTGCGCCGCCACACCTCAACCCGCCTCAAAGCAAACGCTGATTGGACGTTCGCTTTGGTGAACGGCTCCAAATTTTCTTCAACTGAGAGTCTCCAGAGTGATTAGCGAGTGAAATCTTGAAAGCCTCGCGAGATCAGGATGGTCTCACGAGGCTAGTTTACTTCATCATTACAATCTATTTAAAAAACACATTGATTTTAATTTCTTTTTTACTCTATTATTTCTATTTTATCATATTAATTCATTTATTTCCTTATTTTATTTATTCATTTTTTCCCTTTGGGATCAATACAGTAGAAAGGGTCATTGATGAGTACCATAGTTGTTGTTTTTACCACAATGTGGTGCAGAAGGCTGCAGACAATTAATAACAATGACCCCTTAATGTGCTCTAAAGACCGCAGCTGCATCTGTGAAAGAAAATGACTGTAATTGTTTTAGCAATAAATAAATCCAGCTTCAAAGTGTTTATCCCATTAGTAACTTATGTGTTTCATTATGAAAATTAAGTGCGTGCATGTTTTTTGTAATGTCGCCAGTGTGACTCACCCTTTCTCCATCCAGTAGCAGGTGGACTTTGAAGATCATGCAGTCATTAACAGCAATCTCCTCATTTCTGTAAAGAATCTGAAATATCCGGCTGAAGACGCTGCCGTCGTACACCCCCGCTGAGCTGAAGCTGCACTCTTCTGGAGTGGAACACAACCAAAATAGCAAAATAATTATGAGTTCACTGTGGCGGCTGGATCGCTAACTCACTAAGTGCAACCTTCAGTGTGCACAGTTCACACAGTGCTGGCCTTTTACAGCCTGTTTTTATAGAAGATGTGTTACAGTAAGGATTGAACTTCAGTAAACCACAGTGAGAGTCATTTTCCAGAAATTTGAAAAATACTGAACTGAGGTGAACCATGTAAGTGTAGCCTGGAACATTTGAAGAGAGATTTCAAGCTACCTCACAATCATCCCATCAAAAATGATGGGCCCCCTACAGAAGATCAGTCCTGCCCTCAAAATACAAAACATCTAGTGGAAAAAAACGAGTTACTACAATATCAAATTTACATTGGGGATCAATAAAGTATTCTTAAATTAAAAAAAATAATAATAAAATATCCCATATAACTTTAAAAGGAACAGTCAGTATGAACAGTCACCAAAAATGGACAATATGAGACACATAACATCTTCAACATTCAGAAAAAAAATCTAATCATGGATATATTATGCCTTTTATCAGTAGTTCAGACTTTTACTAATGGTGTAATTGTATCCAGAGGTGAGTAGTAACTACAGTAGTTACTTTTACTCAGTTCAATTCAATTCCCTTTATCTATACAGCGCAGATTCACAGACATTACTATACAACTCAAGGCACTTTAAGGAGACAATTTCCCCTGATCATACGGTCAGATTAGTTATGTTTTCTATCTAAGGAAAACCAGCTGATTGCATAGATAACATCCCTCACGCAAAGCATGCTTGTAGGGACAGTGGAGAGGAAAACTCCCTTTTAGCAGTGGCGGCCGGGCACCGCCCTCCCTGATAAGAAGAGAGAAACGTAAAATATATTTTTAAAAATTAACTCATAAATGTCAGTTTTACTCTCTCTGAACTGTGTACCTATAAGCAAAACAAATTATATAAACTACATTTCCCTACCTACTGTCATTCATTCATTTGTGGATTTCCACAGACAGACTCCTACCGTCTCTGCTCTTGGGGCTGTGATCAGACTGCCCCCACATGTGCAGAGAATCTGCCAATCATGTACTATTGCTAGGTGAATTTAATAATTTAATGGCCAATCAGCGTCTCAGAACTTTATGGTCTTGGGGCTCTGAAAATACTGCACTTTAACAGGCTTCTGCACCCAATGCGCAGGTGCAGACAATTAGAGGGAAGATGGCGAACGTAACGGCGAGATGCAGCTTCCACCAAATTCGGTGAGATCCTTATTTATCTACCCGTTTGCAAGAAGAACATCCCTGTTGTAGGATATGAAAATTTCATGTCATGGTTATTGTGACTGTGACGAATCCACCTCGTCCTTTAAATAACCTCTAACTTCCTTGCGCCACACGCACATTCCTGTTATACTGTGTTTGTGAGGACCAATCCACTCGCGCTGAGCCCAGTAGCTCCATTAACTTAAAAACACACAAGCTGTTCCTGGTTACCTGTTGGCGTATTGAGGGTGCACATGTAATATTTCAGTGGGGTTAGCCTGTGTGTGTGTGTGTGTGGAGATGGGTGTGGAGGTGTGTGGGGGTGTGTGTGTATTGTGCGTGTTTATGCTATGGGGACTTGTCTCATCTTCAGTCTGGTGGCGTCATTGCTGGGTTCAAACCCAGTTTGGTGTAATTGAATAAGTCAATGAATCTGTGTAAAGGAATTAAGTTGTAAAATTATTTTTTTGTATATCAATTGTTGGACAAAACTGATTTATGAGAAGAAATCAGAAATATAAGAGAGCCTGAGGGGAGGGGCTTAAACTACTGTATTTAAACGAGGGCTGTGGGAAGAAAAGCAGCCATTTCTGTTTTTCTGTTTCTTTGTTACATTGCTGGTAACTGGAGGGAGGCTGAGGCCCAGAGTATCTTTAGTTTCTTTTGCACCCTGTTTTGAGTTTTTGAGCACAATAAATCACCAACACCGGTAGTCCCGACTGAGCCTGGATTCTTGGAGGCCAAAAGAACCGCCGTCACAGTGACCAAAATCATCATGAATTAGATCATTACTGTTAAATTGTATTTCATTTCCAATTGTTTTATTTGAATTCTTATTCTGGATTAGTTGGAGACATACACTAGAGCTATATCAGCCCCACCAAAAAAATATTTTTCACCAGCCCGACACTGCCTTTTAGCAGGATAATACCTTCAGCAGAAATAGGCTAGGTGTGTGAGCTGCCATCTCAAGCTGTGAGGCGGACTGGGGGTTCAAGGGGAGACAGCTAGCAGACATAGAAAAAAGAAGCAGAGATAAAAGGTAACTTTTAACCAGCCCTCCACAGGCAGCACTGCCCCAGGAAACACACACAGCCAGGCAGATGGAGCTCCAAGCCAGCTCCCACGTCAGAGGTTAAAAAAGAGAGCACCACAGAACTACACTGAGAAACAGGACCACTGAAAAAAACTGGAAAAGCTCCAACTACTATATAAACAAAAGGTGTTGATGGCAGCAGCACAGCTGATCTGTCCAGGATGGTGTCACAGGCCAAACAGAACAAACTAGTCAATGAAGCTACTATGATGTGAGTAAAAAGCGAAAGTGAGTAGAATTTTACAGACTGAACTTAAATTACTGCAGGATGGGAGAATCGAGATAGAATGAAGCAGAATGAATGAAAAGTGGTCCCTTTATGTTCTCCAGCAGTCTAAACGTGAGTATAGCAGCATAACTATAGAGATAGCTCAGGATAACAGTGAGCCACTCTAACTATAAGCTTTGATCAAAAGGAAAGTTTTAAACCTAGTCTTTATTAATGGGCAGACAACCTAAATTCACTAGAGTGATCTTCTATTGAAAGTTTACATTTAGGAGTATTATTATTATCGCACCATAATAATTACTTTTACTCAAATAAATCTTTAATGAAGTATAGCTACTCTCGATTGAGCACATTTTACTCTATCTACGATTAGTACTTTTTTTGAGTCTAGAACAAGCACTTTTTAACCTAAAGTGCACCAGTTACAGACATACTTTTGAGGTTTCACTAAATTAGATTTATTTGTTTTTTCTTATCTCTGTAAGCCTTTTCTTACATATGGAGGTCAAGATCAGATACAGTAACAGTTATACATTGTCACTGGAGGTAGTTTTCCCTACCCTTAGATAGGGATGGGCGATATGGCTTAAAAATAAAATCTAACTCTACCAAAACTGATCATAAAAATTACTTTTTTCTTCCTTGTTTCAGAATAAAAAACTAAAATAACATAAATTACTTACCTTACTTTTATAACAATCATCCCCTCAGGAAGATGATCTTAATTTTAATCACAACAACTAAAGTTGTTAAATATGCTAGTAATAACTCCAATAGAATAAAGAATTCTATTTAGCTGAGACCTTTGGACATTTTTATTGTTAATTTATCAAAACCAAGTTTTTCTTTTATATGACCAGTAAAAAAAATACTTTTCACAAATTTATTTTGCACAAACTACACTATTATGTGCATTATAATATCATGCATTCCTTTTGTTATCAATCAGTATTTCATACATTTTCTGCAGTTTACATCCTACTATTCTCGACTACAGCTGCAGAGGAAACCTTGCATTCCAGCTATGAGCTGGAAGAGGTTTTTTTAATCCCCTGCTGAGGTTTTGCCCTTTTCCGTTCCATTCTTATTCTGCCCGTCTCTGCAGGCATCCTCTTGATAATGCTGTTGCTACCTGCAGCATCAAGCAGCACGAATCAGAAGAATTGATGTGAAGGAGCACGACTTGTCACAGACTCTGTCGTCGTGTCAAAGCGGCACCATAAATCACTCTGGAGAGAATTCAGTACTGCCTGCATGAATTTTTTTAGATTTAAGGACATTTTGTTATTTATTAGAAAATCAAATCAAGAAGTAAGTTTTTTTAAGTGATTTTTTTTTTATTTGATTTTATTTTGCCTTAATAAAATTAATGTAATAAACAGCATCATACACTCTTTCAAACCATGCCTTGCTAAGGGCTGATCCATCTCGAAAATATCTAATAGTAATAAGCTTAAATTTTACAATACGGAAATCCAGGGGGGAAAGTAAGACGGATTGCTCCTGTATTCCAGTAAAAGCTTTAGGGTCACTTCCAGAAAGACCTTGTGCCTGCAATACTGCAGTTATTTTTTTTGCCACAACTAACAAACTCTTTCTTAAGAGCTTTGTGTGGACGAATCAATTTTGCGTGCTTACAGTAGCCCCGTGTCTGCTCTTGCTCTCTGCCCTGGTGGAAAGCTCATTGCTCTCTCAACATCAACATCTGCCTACTGCTTAGTATGTGGCTTAACAACACTCTATGTAAAGTCTAGAAAATGCTTATGGCAAACTTTCAGGGTTTTTCTTTCTTCCACCTCACAAAAGAGGATGGAAAACGTTGATTTTAAGAATAAATATTGAATTATGTTACTGATTACTTTTGTATAGATGATAAAAGGAGGTTTCTCTCTGTGACTGTTCCTCTATTTCTATCCATCCAATTAGATGTAAAAGTTTACTTTCATTATCTTAATGTTTTCTCTATTTCCTTTATATTTTAACATCTTCGTTTGTCCCTTTTTTTAACTACACTCTAGATTGTCATGGCATTGCAAGGCAGTTTTGAATGTTTTTATTTTTGTTATCAAGCCCCTATGAGGTTAATGAAAATAATTAAAATAAAGGTAAACTGGTTGGAAACTGTTATAACTATACATTTATTTTTTGTTACTAAAGACATAAAGTTAATCTTTTTTAGAATTTGCTTATTTCTGGACTGAGATCTCTGATGCTTCTGCAGGAATCTGCTGGAGCCACTTCTCCAGTGTGGGAGTTTCTGTCCCAATGCTCTATGGCCACTAAGGATTCCATCACCTTCCAGGCTGGTATCGATGCTAACAGTGATATATCGGGCATTCCTAGTGTGTACCAGGTGAGAACTTTATCAAGTGGTGTGAGCAGAACTATCTTTTCAGCTCAGTGTGGGGTAGACCAAAGAACTGATGGTGGATCTGTTTCTATCTGTAGAGTCAATATGGAGGATAATTAATACTTAGGGATGCACTTGGACTTTAAACTGGACTGGACCGAAAACACAAATACCCTCTACAGGGAGAGGTAGCTGAGGTCTTTTAACACCTGCTGGACAATGCTGCGGATGTTTTGTGAGTCTGTGTGCTGGGGCAGCAGACTGAAGGTGAAGGATGGCAACAGACTTAAAGAGCAGCTGAACTCTCTGACAGCAGTTTCAGGGAGGAGAACGTTTAAAAGTTATGCACATCCTCCTCATGATCTGCTGGTCACCAACAGAAACACCTTCAGTCAGAGACTCATTTCAGCTCGCTACAGGTAATTCATTACGTATTATTTATTTCACTACATTATGTGCAATTACATGTGCAATAATTGTTGTTTGGTACTGAGCAGGATGATAAATTGATAAATAAAAAATGCAGTTGATTGTATATAATATGATCCTCATCTTATTTTATCCATATATCTTATTTTACACTGTTTATAGGGGAGGGGCGTAGTTTTACTGTATTGGTCGTAATTTTACTTATTTTATTCTGTCTTATTATATTTTATTTTTCTCTATTTTACTTACAATCCTTTTTTTTCTTCTTCTGTAAACAGTTGCAAAGCACGAAAAGAATTTCCCACAGGGTTAATAAAGTGATTCTGATACACAATTGTAATTAAGAAGACTGGCTACTTTGATTGCCCCCCTCCACACAACAAAATCTAACTTAGATTTGGTCTTAGTATTGAAAGTTTTATTTGAAAATATTGATTTACTGAATTTTACTCAATTCGTTGTGCTTTATTTCTTGTAGGTTTGTCATATTTCAATTTGAAGACGGTCTCACCTGTGAGTCTGACTCTGCAGCCGTCTCCGACTTGGCTGCCGTAACTATTTTTCGTTTTACTCAGTCACAAAGTATAAACAGATGCATCTTAAATATAGAATAACAGTTTGCTTTTGTAAAATCTTTCTGAGACGTACAGTATTTTATTGTATTTCCCTGTAAATCTTTAAATCTGCATCTGTTCCTGCTTCTGTCTCTGCAATTAGATAAAAAGTACAAAACAGGAAGATGTCTTTTAATATAATGATGCTAGAGAAACTAGTATTAAGTCACTTTTGTGAAAAATAAATAAATAAAAAAAGCAAAGCTGGATTCCTTGCTTAATGCAGAGCTGGCATCCTCTGAAGCAAAAATGCTAGGAAACTTAGATAAAATGGTGCTCTACATGCCTAAGTGAGAATCCCTACCTAGTCTTGAAAAAATAGTTTACTGCTGTACAAGAGGAGCCTTCTATAAAGCAAAAACACAATAATTCTCCTACATTAAATTATTAGGGTGATAACAATAATCCTAGATTTCTTTCAAATACAGTTGTTGCCAAACTCACCCATAGCCATAGCTCTGTTGAACCATCCATTCCACCTACTCTTAGAAGTAATGATTTATGGGATTCTTTATAAAATAAGATTGATCTTATTAAAATTAAGATCATTAGCACTCTTCTATGATTGATTTATTCTTGGAAGGGTGAGGCAGCATCTGGAGGTAGCTTAACCATAGAATCTCGAACCAGGTTTGGACTTCTCTGATCCAGTTGAACTTTCTCAGAGTTAGATCCAGTTCCAAAACCAGGTTATTTAGGAAGTATAACCTTTGATCTCCTCCCTCATTTTAGATGCGATTAATCTGGGCGACTGTTACAGGGATATGAAACAAACACTTTTAAGGTTGCTGTAATTCCAACCTTTGCTTAAAGCTTGAATAGTACACCCAAAGCATGATTAGCCTTCATTTTTCTACTCACCCCCATGCTGGGCGAAACTCTGGAGTACTTTTTGATATTTCAAATGCATCTATATGGAGATCTGGAGGAGGCTTCTTGCTGTCTGCTGACATTTATTCAAAATAATGGAGGTCTATGGCGCCCGAGACAGAAAAGGATAAAAGTCCACAGTTAAACTTGTCCAATAGCCCCTCCATACTGCTCGTCCAATGTAATCCAGTAGTGTCCCAAGGTGGGTAGCATCCAGAATTTGAATCGAAACGTGAAGTCATTTAGAACGTTTTAGAGCCTAAACAGTAGTGTATAGGATTTCCTAATAGCGCCCCCATGCTACGCTCACGATTCTCAACGGAAGCCGGCAGACCAAACCAGCGCATTCAGCTCTCGCAAAGAACCTCATGCTCTTCCCTCAACACTGAAGTCCTCAGACATTCTTCTTTCGTTGTTTCTTTCTTTGCACAGGTAAACAGCACATTTCTTCTTCTACGCTTTGCATTATCGGCAGACCAGGCGCTTTGAATGCGCACTTTCTTCGCGGTTTGGTCTGCCGTGCTTCCGAATCGCGCAGGTACGCCGCATAGGGGCGCGTATTAGGAAATCCTATACACTACTGAGTTTATGCTCTAAAACATTCTAAAATGACTTTTGTCCTTATAAATCAGAACAGGTACTCAGGACTCTTTTTAGATTGAGAAACAGTACTAGCGAGAATATTGATACGCATTTTTCTGGACTTTTATGGATTGTTTGTGTCTCGCGCCCACCTAAATTTGCACGGTCAGCAGAAGCAAGAAGCTCCCGAGCCTCTCCATAGATGGCTTTTGAGATATCAAAAAAGTAACCCAGAAGTTGTTAATGCTAGTGAGTAGAAAAATGAAGGCTAATCAATAGTTTTAGTTACTATTCTTTAAAATAGCGGCTCTTTGAATCGTGATGATGGTCAATTATAGACCTATATCCAATCTTCCTTTTCTTATCTAAAATTCTTGAGAAAGTAGGTTTGCCAAACAAATGTGCAGTCACACCATCAGAACTTTTGAAGAGTTTCAGTCTGGCTTTTTAGAGCTCATCATAGCAGTAACTGGAAACAGCTCTGGTAGAAAGTCACTAATGATATTCTCATGTCTTCAAATAATGGACAGATAATGGACGGTATCTGTGCTTGTCCTGCTAGATCTCAGTGCTGCATTTGACACAGTTGATCATAATATTCTTATAGAAATACTTACATATTTTGTATGCATTAAAGGAACAACACTAGACTAGTTTAAATTGTATCTATCTGACCAATTTCAGTTTGTTCATGTTAATGATCTCTTCCTCATGCTCCAGGGTTACCTGTGGAGTACCACAGGGATCAGTGCTAGGACCAGTTTTTTTTTTTTTTACTATATACATGCTCCCAATTGGTAGAGTTATTTAGACAGCATGGGATTAATTTCCACTGTTATGCTGATGATACCCAGCTATATCTGTCTATAAATCCAGATGAAAGCTAACCCCATTACATAGATTACACAGGCATGTCATGAAGACATAAAAACCTGGATGACTCTTAACTTTCTCCTTCTGAATGCAGACAAAACAGAAATTCTTTGGACCAGAGTTTTTGAAAAAGAAGCTGATTATTCAGTCACTTCATTTGAATGGGATTAAATTGATTTCAGAAAATAGAGTAAAAAATATTGGTATTATTTTTGATCAGGACCTGTGATTTAAATCCCATATCAAAGAAGTTTCTAGAATTTACCTTCTTTCATCTGAGGAATATTGCAAAAATTAGAAATCTCCTGTCCAGGGTGATGCTGAGAAACTAGTCCATGCATTTGTTACTTCAAGGCTGGACTATTGTAATTCTTTACTATCAGGAAGTCCACAAACTGTAGTTAAGAGCCAAAATGCTGCAGCCAGAGTTCTGATGAAAACTGGCAACTGCCAATCATATTATAGCTCAAATTGACAGATCCAACGACATTACAGCTGAAAACACTGAACACAGAAAGCAGTGAACATCAGCAGGCAAAAAGGATGTTGAGATGCATTAGACAGCACTTGACAGGGTTGATAGGGTCACACTGTGGGTTTCCATGAGGCTGAGTGGTAGGATTAAATGCATGTCAGGCATGTCAGGCCAACAGATGGCCTGATTTTTAAAACCAAATGGGTAAACGAGGGCAGCCACCCACTTTGTAAAGGTTTTGATCATCCAAGACAGACCACATAAAGCAGGGATTGATGTATTGTGTGCAAGCATTAAAGGAAGCCTTCAAATCTGTGGATGCATTCCAAATAAAGGGATTAGACTCCTACAGCCAAAATAAAGAGTAGGCTTCCCTACACCACTAGTGGCCAAACCACTATTATTACATAAGCTATTACACTGTATTCTTTAAATGTCAAACCAGAAAAAAAAACTTAAATAAAAGCTTTTTCACACAACCTAAGGCCTATAAAAAAGTGTGCTCTCAGCTTTAAGAAAAAGCAGTGTTATATTTTCTAAAGATATTTTTTAGGCACAAGTGGACTTTATATTTATTATCTTTTTAGGTAGCATAACCCCCATTCCAGGGCCAAATCCAAGGTTGTATTTCAAATCCAACTTTATGGTTTTCTTAAATTTTATTATTTTAAATAACTTTCATTTTAAAAAATGTTTCAAACTTTTTTTTTTATTTTTCATAATCATGGATTTTATATTATCAAATAGGGCTGCAGAGAGGCAGAGTTTGCAGCACTGTTCTGCGTTTCATTCCCAGCCGAGAGTCTTTGTGCATGGTGTTTGCATGTTCTCCTAGTGCATGCATGGGTTCTCTCAGGGTACTCCGGCTCCCTCCCATGGTGCAAAGACATGACTGTTGGTTAACTGCATCTCTAAATTGTTCTTAGGTATGAGTGTCTGTGTGGAGGATTGTATATCTTTGTGTTGCCCTGCGACAGACTAGCAACCTTTCCAGGGTGTACCAGTTCAGCCATAGACTGCCGGCACTGGCCCGACTGTGACCCTGACAGAATAATAAGATAGATGGATGGATTTTTTTTTTTTTTTCACATTGAGTTTTATCACATTCACTTCACTTATAGCAAAAAATAAAAGCTTCCTCTCACTGTACATTGACTAATAAGAATGTTTTTCCTTTGTTTTTGTTTGTAATGTCCAGCAGACAAATAAAAATCCGTCTTTGCTCCACATTCCAGAGGAAACCCCGCCCCCAGAGGTGATGAGAGAATGTGATCTGTAAAAGGCAATTTTAAAAGAATGCAATTCATAAAGATCGTTCTAAAAAATATACAATTTGAAAATATAAAATCAGTAAAAAAAATTTAAAAGAGAAATTTGAAAAGAAAAGTAAAAACTAATAAATAATATTTAAAAATAAAATAAAATTAGAAACAAAGTTGCTCATTAGGATTTTTTTTTTTCAAAGTTTAATTACAAAATTTATTTTTATTTTTTATTTTTTAGAAAGTGTCTACTGTGCTTAAACTAATAATAGAACAGGTCACTATACAAATGCAATGCCATTTCAGGGCAGTATATACTATTAAATAACATATCTATTCAGTTTAGGTTAATTTCATCAGATATAAAGTTCCTTTTTAAGATCAGATCCTTTAAGCAGGCATAAAAAAATGTTTCTAATTAGACCCAACATTCCTTAATCAAAAAGGATTTTCATATTAGTTTGATGTAATGTCCTTACCTTATGTATTGTGTTCTTATAAGCTATAAGCTTAGGCCATTAATATTAACATAAATTAAACTAAAAAAAAAACAGCTTGTGTGAAATCAATATAACATGTTTCACTTTGTTAATAAGTTAATGAAATAGATAAAAAAAAATACTAGAAAAGCATCAGGAGAGAGCAGATCTCTGCTAAACAGCACATTTTGCTCAATTTTGTGACCTATAGAAAAAAATCAAACCTCTGAGTCAAACATTTAGTAACAAATTCTTAAAAATCTCTTCACAACTTTTCAAGTAGTGCTGCTCACAAACCAACCATCAAACACGACCAAAAACATAAACTGTGCGGCTGCCCTGACAGAGGCACAGCGTGCTGCAGCCTCTGGTGTCTGTTCTGCTCTCTCCTTCATTCATTCGCTCTGCATTCTACTTTCTTTATTGATCGAGACTTCACGTGAGGCATAGCTCCCTTTTCTTGTGTTTTTGTATTTTCTCTTTAGTAAAATACTTCCAGACCTTTTGGAGGTAATGCTGAAGGTGTCACTTCTGATTAACTGCTGGTTCTGCCACATCTCTCTAACTCACAATGTGAAATAATCCTTTCCAAATTTGCTGTATTATGACCTGGATTATCAGCTAAATTTAATGGACTATTTCTGAATGAATGATCTGCTAACAGACAAAGAGACAGAAAAACAAGCACGATTATAAACATAACCAGATTGGTGGTGGTAATAATGTTTTAATTTGTTAAACATGACAGTACTTCAAATAAGAATTAAGTGCATCATTGGTTAAAGGGTTTTTAGCCACATCAGATTAGTTTAGATCAAGATGCTGTTTTTTTAATGTTTCTAACATGTTTGCAGGTTGCAGGAGTATGTAGAACTTCTATTTTCACTTTAGCTACCCATCAATGCTCCATATGTGCACCAAACAAGATCTACCCACTGTGGGTATAAGTACAGTGGTTTTATTATTTATTTCACTTCGATATGAAATGTGAAAAATTTGTCTAGGTGAGAACGATCAGTTTCTGCACATCAATCTCTCCTAGATCTGACAGCTTGGCTGACTGCCGCTCTCCAAGGTGCTGAGGGGAAATCTCACTGTGTGCTTTAAAACCTGCTGAAAAGCCCTCAGCCTTTATCTGTGGCGATTCTGCTCTGCATATAATCTGTTTACTGCCTCTGGTGCTCTGCATCTGCTGGTACTGGTTGATCAGTGAAAGACACACTCTCAGACCTAAACCTCTGTTTATTACACTAATGTTAGGGAAATGCTTGATGAATTTTAAAAATACATTTTACTAATATTTGAGGGCCAATATTTGAAGCTGATATTGCTTTTTCCCTTCAAATTTAAGATAACTTTACACATTGATAACAAACGTTACACAAGTTTTAATTAAAAACAAAAAAGGAAAATTTATTAACTAATCAAACAATGATAGAAAATGGGTCATGGTGTCCTTTGGTAATTTGATTATATCTTCAGAAATGGATGGAGGCAGGTAGAGTACCCCAAAATTGTACTCGAGTAAGAATAGCAATAATTTAAAAATGTTTTCACTCAAGTAAAAGTGGAAAGTTGTCATCCAAGAAAGAAAGTAAAAGAATGATGTACTCAGATAAATGTATGTGCATGCTCCGATACTTTAAAGGCCAAAATACATTGAAAACAAAACAAATCTGATTACAAAAAGCTCCTCCAAAAGAAATACTTTTAAAAATCAGTATTTTTCAGCATTAAAAAATTAATCAACCCTGACTGTGACAGTAGCAAGAAATTTTAATAAAGTATGAGGGGCAATACTTCACAATAATGTTACTCAGGTAAAAGTAAGAAGTACATTGCAGGAAAATGACACTTAAAAGTGTTTCTTTGCCAAATAATACACAAATAAATGTAAGTGAGTAAATGTAACTCATTACTACTCACCTCTAAAAACAAGTGGCTATTTAATTTTTGTGTTAAAATACAAAATATTAAAATGTTTCTT
The DNA here is from genome assembly GCA_018398635.1 of Cyprinodon brontotheroides. NCBI lineage: Eukaryota > Metazoa > Chordata > Actinopteri > Cyprinodontiformes > Cyprinodontidae > Cyprinodon > Cyprinodon brontotheroides. Next base: position 2,573,950 of record JAGKQL010000064.1, read on the forward strand.
TTTTTCCGTCATAAAATAATACATTAAGAAAACAATGAAGTAATTTGAAAATATCTGGGACTAGATGTGGCCACTTATTTGACAAGAGCACCAAATTAAACAGGAGACAGATACCCAAAATAAGTAAGGAAGAAATTATTCTGTAAGAAAAACCAGAATATTTTGCAAAGTTGTGGCTGAGAAGGTGTCGTAGGACTGGTTCCTGGTTTAAGCCCTCTGCTTAACCAGCTCAGGTGTTGTGTCTTTGGGTAAGATACTTTCCCACCTCACCTACTTTTGTTGGTCCAATGGACCATTGGCATTGATTGTTTGGCAGCCATGTTTCTGTCAGCCTTCACCAGCACAGCTACAGCGACAGAGTAGCTCACCACCATCAGTAGGTAAATATGTGTTGTAGAGTGAAGCTCTTTGCATAGTTATTTGCAAAGCATAGCATTCTATCATGAGCAATCTTCTGCCCTGATGGTTCACCTTAGTTGTTAACTTCACTCGCCTGCCTAACTCTACCTGGTCTTCTAATTATCACTGATCGCATCCACCTGCGTCTGTTTCTTTACATTCGGTTCAGCCCAAGCTATCAGGGCCAGATCATTGTTTTTCTGCCTGTTTCTTTATGTCTGTTAGTTTGTCTGTTTAATAAGTTTAGTTAATTCCATAGTTCATGTTCTGGTTCATGGCAGCCAGTGGATTGAGAGGGTTTTAGTGTTTGTCTTGTCTCCTGATCATGCCCTGGTGATTCTACGTGGGGCCCTCAGGGTTTTGGCTTGGAACCCCAGGGAGGATCAGTTTATTCCAGTAAGCCTGGCTCCAAGGAGGAGACCAGTTCAAAGTTTCCTGCAGTAATCCCGGTACCACATCTTGGCTCTATCCCTCAACCACTGAGCCTGCCAGTCAGCATCTGATCCTGCTTGTCAGCATCTGTGCGCCTCTGTCTGGGCACGCTTCTGGACCCGTTGTGACTCTAAACCTGCCTTCTAACTCTGTGGGTTCCTGGATCTTTCCTGTGTTGTTCGGAAACCCTAACCGGACTACTGACCCATGCTTCTAGAAACTGTTCCTGTCTGATCGGTATTCCTGTCGTGGATGGGATTCCTGCCTGCCCACTGCTTGGGGTTGCTGCATTGGGGACACTCTGGACGGCTAAGGGCCGCATGTTGTTGGTAATGCATCTGCGGATCCTGCCTATCATTGAGAGGATGGACTGAAATGTTAAACCAGGTAAGTGACTCATAATCATCTCCTGTCAGATGACCGTGGTCACTTACCTGTGTTTCTCCCTCCAGAGTGTCAGTGATAGGGCGGTGCCCTGCCCCCCTCCTAAAGCCGCTGCGGTCCACATCTCTGCGCTTCTGTTCTGTCTATTTATGTTGTTATTTTAATAAACGTTTTGTACTTTCCTACTGACTTTCTCACCTTGAATACTGGGTCCATCTGTCCCGTTTTATGACACAAACTATTCCAATAACTTTTAATGCTTTAGTCTTTTCAAGTTTCTTGACATCTTGCTCCCCTATTTACTCTAAATTTAACATCTGTCCAAAGATGTATGTTAATGACAAGCCCTGTTTTAGTCTTTTTTTAATTTTAACATAAAAATTGTATAACCACTTGTACTTCAATATCTACACTCACCGGCCACTTTATTAGGTACACCTGTTCAACTGCTCGTTAACACTTAATTTCTAAGCAGCCAATCACATGGCCCGGCAACTTCGGTGCATTTAGGCACGTAGACCATGGTCAAGATTAATCTCCTGCAGTTCAAACTGAGCATCAGTATGGGAAGAAAGGTGATTTGAGTGAGGAAGCTTTGAACGTGTTGAACGTGGCATTGTTGTTGGTGCCAGAAGGGCTGGTCTGAGTATTTCAGAAACTGCTGATCTACTGGGATTTTCACGAACAACCATCTCTAGGGTTTACAGAGAATGGTCGAAAAGAAAAAACATCCAGTGAGCGGCGGTTCTGTGGGCGGAGAAAATGCCTTGTTGATGCCCAGAGGTCAGAGAATGGCCAGACTGGTTCAAGCTGACTGAGAGAAGGGAAACAGTGACTCAAATAACCACCCGTTACAAACTGCCAAGGTGGGCAGAAGAGCATCTCTGAACGCTATATTGCACGGCCCAACTTTGAGGCAAGAGATGGGCTAACAGCAGCAGAAGACCACACCGGGTGCCACCCTTTCAGCTAAGAACAGAAACTGAGGCTACAATTTGCACAAGCTCATCGAAATTGGATAATAGAAGATTGGAAAAACGTTGCCTGGTCTGATGAGTCTCGATTTCTGCTGCGACATTCGGATGGTAGGGTCAGAATTTGGCGCCTACAACATGAAAGCATGGATCCATCCTGCCTTGTATCAACGGTTCAGGCTGGTGGTGGTGGTGGTGTCATGGTGTGGGGAATATTTTCTTGGCACTCTTTTGGGCCCCTTGGTAGCAATTGATTGAGCATGGTTGCAAAACGCTTCTACAGCCTACCTGAGTATTGTTGCTGACCATGTCCCGTGTCCCTTTATGACCACAATGTACCCAACTTCCTGATGGCTACTTTCAGCAGGATAATGCGCCCATGTCATAAAGCTGGAATATTTCTCAGACTGGTTACTTGAACATGACAATGAGTTCACTGTACTCAAATGGCCTCCACAGTCACCAGATCTCCAATCCAATAGAGCATCTTTGGGATGTGGTGGAATGGGAGATGGTCGCATCATGGATGTGCAGCCGACAAATCTGCGGCAACTGTGTGATTCCATCATGTCAATATGGACCAACCAAACTCCCTGAGGAATGCTTTCCAGCACCTTGTTGAATCTATGCCACGAAGAATTGAGTTCTGCAGTTCTTGAAGGCAAAAGGGGGTCCAACCCGCACATCGCGTGGCCGGTGAGTGTATTTCTAGAGTCAGTAGCAATCTATGCACTTCATATGCATCGCATGGAAATATCTTAATATCTTATTAGGAAATATCTGTTTCCTAATAAATTAGCAATAAGAATTTTATGTATATTCATTAGGTGAAAAAAATCAACCCAAAGAGTTGGCTGACCTATTTATTAGTCTATTTCTAATTCTTACTTCCTACAGGTGTGAACACTGATATCCTACATTAAAATTATATTTACTATTGGACAGAAATGGAGTGGCTGAGTGATTGAATGACCTTTCACAAAAACTATCCTCTTTTCCCCAGAATTTCACACATGTAGAGCAATGGATTCTTTCAGTGCAAGTGTTTATGTTTAATCTATTTGCAAGGCTGAAGATCTGATTAATGCATTTCAGTTCAAAATTTAGCAAGTGAGGCATGGCCGCTTAATGTATGACCTTGTGAGAGCAGCTGAAGGAGGAGAGAATGGCTGCAGCTTTCCAATCACAAAATAGATAAGATGCCTACTGTAACACACACTATTGCTGTGGAAGAGCATGCTATGAGATAAAACACTTGGACTATTTAGTCAGACCAATTTGATTGTGCACTAGATCACGATCAATGTTTTTTACACTAACAACGTGTCAGAAAGACTTATTGCCTGAATCTGCAGCTTCCCTAGGCTTTGTGGAGCATTGCAGCTCATTCTTTAGCTGTCTGTTATGCTGCTGCACTGTTATATCAGATACAGCAAGAAATATTTTAACAGGAAAAAGGCAGCAAAAAAGATGACCTGGAATATTATAACTATAAACAGTGAAAAAACTATTTTGAGATGAAAAAAAAACAGTGTATTGGGTTTATTACACCATATAAGCCTTATAAGGTGGTATTTGTAATTTTTAGATCTAATTTCCTGTTTTGCATTATGGAGAAGACAACAATTAAAAAGGAGAGAAAACGGGCTTCCGGCCGGAACACCGTTAAGATGGCTGCTCGGTAGAGAGGCTCCCCAAACAATCGGAGATATTACTGAATTACCCCAATTCAGCTGAGCAATATTGCCTCACGAAAGTCAGATAGAGGGGGTAAGACGATAACGAAGCCCCAAAGTCAATAAAACTTGAAGAGGAAGGACGAGAAATCCTGTGAAAAGGTACAGCTAACGTATCGTAGCCGTAAGCTAACAACACGAAATGGCTAGCCTGGACATTCTATTAGAAGAACTAAGAGGGTTCCGTGAGGAAACCAGGGAACAACTCTCGACTATTAAAGAGGAAATAAAAAAAACAAACGCAAGGATTAGTGAAGTAGAGGAACGGTTGGAGAAGACGGAGGAGCGAACTCAAAACATGGAGGAAGTGGTAGCTGTGCTGCTAAAGCTACACATGAATATGGAAGATAAGTTGGTAGACCTGGAGAGCCGATCCAGGAGAGAGAATATCAGGATCTACGGTATTCCAGAGGGAGCTGAAAAGGACTGTGAATCCATGGTTGCATTTGTAGAATCTTTACTTAAAGAGGGGCTCGATCTGGAGAGCAGCGGGCCGGACATGCAGATTGAGCGAGCACACCGGGTGCCGGGCCCGCAGCCGCCGGAGGGAGCGCCGCCACGGTCGTTTGTTGTGAAATTTCAGAGTTTTAAATACAAAGAGATGTTGCTTCGTAAGGCTTGGCAGCGTAAGGGATTTACCTGGCGTGAAAAACAAATAAATCTGGATCACGATTACCCGCCAGCCATCCTTGGAAAGCGCCGAGAATACACCGAGGTTCGGAGAGTCCTGAAAGAAAACGGGGTTCCGTTTCAGACACTCTTTCCTGCGAGGCTGCGAGTGAAACATAAAGAAGGAACCAGAACCTACGACACCATAGAGGAAACCACAGAGGACCTGGCAAAAAGGGGATATAAAGTCAAAGTCATCAGATCTCCAACTTCCCTGAAGGAGCAGATCGATCGGCTGTCCTGGAGCAGAAAGGAGAGGAGAAAACAGAAAGACTCTTCCAGCTCAGCTAGAGGAGAAAATTACAAAGAGCGGCTCCGGGCTTTCAGAAGAACATCTCCTCCCGAGACCTGAAGGAATTATCTTTCTCTTTCCCTCCTCGTTTTTCCCTCTTGGAGATAAGTACATAGAGGGCTGACTTAATTGGGACGGGACTTTTGAAAGGATTGTTGGGGCCCTACTCTTACTCGGGCGGTCGCCACTTGTAAGGGCCCTCCTCAACAATATGGGAGGATTTTCCCTCCTGAGCTTCTTCCGAGGGGCTCTACAGGGTCTTGTTAACAGACCCCTGCCTTGGATGCTGAACATGTTCTGTTTCTTTCATGGTTCCTGTTCACATGTTTGTTTCTGGTTCACTTGTTGTTGTTTTTGTTGTTTATACTAGTTCTAGCGAGCGGTGGGGGATTTTCAGGGTCTTCAGTGAAATGGGAGGGACAATTTCCTGAATGGGTAGGACACAGTTAAAGGTGGTTTCTTTTAATGTAAATGGCTTAAATAATCCGATTAAAAGATGGAGAGTTCTGTCTAAGCTCAGGAAAGAAAAAGTTCAAATAGCAATGCTGCAGGAAACCCACCTAGGTGATTCCGAACACATCAAACTAAACAAGATGGGGTTTAAATCTGTCTATTTTTCTTCCCACGGCTCTGGGAAACGAAGAGGGGTAGCCATTTTAATATCTAGCTCCTTGTATTATGAACATGTTACAGAACATAAAGGGAGGGTCGTTATATTTTAATTACAGGAAAAATAGATGGCATCCTGATAAGTCTGATTAATGTCTATGCTCCACCTGGTAGTGATTGGTCTTTTTATAAAAAAATACTTGAATTAGCAGCAACAGAAAGTCAAGGTATAATGATTTGCGCAGGGGACTTTAATATTAGGCTAAATCCAAATCTGGACTCATCAAATGGGAAAACAAGTTTAAGAAATACCAGTAAAAGAATGAAAAGTATGATGGACGAACTGGGAATAGTGGATATATGGAGGGATAAGAACCCAACCAGTCGTGACTACACTCATTATTCCTCTTCTTATAATGTATACTCACGAATAGATTATTTCTTCATGTTTAAAAAGGATGTTCATAGATTAGAGAGTTGGACAATCGGATCTAGTCCAATTTCAGATCATAGCCCAATCTATATTTCTCTCCTCCTGGATGAAAAAAACAGATCCACGCTCTGGAGACTGAATACGAACTTATTAAATAGTACATCCTTTAAGGAGAATATGAAAACCGAAATCAAACGATATCTGGAAGAGAATGACAATATAGAGGTGGGTCCAGCAATACTTTGGGATGCATTAAAGGCGGTAATCAGGGGAAGAATCATAGCCATCTCCTCCTACGAAAAGAAAATTAGACAATTAAAACAAACCCAATTGGAAGAGGAACTAAAAAAACTACAGAAAGAACATTCCAAAACCTTCAAGAGAGCAACAAAAAATAAAATTGAGATAGTGAAAAAAGAACTGAACGATTTAAACCTGCAAGAAATACAAAAGAAACTTCTCTTTACTAAACAGAAATACTATGAGGCAGGGGGAAAATCCCTGAAGCTCCTAGCATTTAAACTACGAAAACAACAAGCTGATAGAACTATCCACAAAATACAGAATATCCATACAAATAGGGTTGAAACAAGCTTGGCAAATATTCATAAATGCTTTGGAGAGTATTACCAAATCCTATACTCCCAACCCAAATTGAATAATGAACAGCAAATAGATACATTCCTTTCTCAACTCACTCTGCCCAATATTACAGCCAAGCAAAACAAACAATTAATATCAGAGATAACTGAGGCAGAACTAAGATCGGTGATTAAAAAGTTAAAAGGAGGGAAATCTCCAGGAACGGATGGGTTTACCTCCGAGTGGTACAGAGAAATGCAAGATCTATTAGTCCCTGTTTTATTAAGAGTTTTCAACAATGTTCTGGAAAAGAAAATAATTCCTCCTTCATGGAGAGATGCAATTATTTCATTAATCCCCAAGGAGGGAAAGGATAAGTTGGACTGCAGAAACTACCGCCCGATAAGCCTGCTTAATATTGATTATAAATTATTTACTGCCCTAATCGCTCAGAGATTAGAAAACATCTTACCAGTGATAATTCATAAGGACCAAACAGGCTTTATCAGGCAGAGACAGACACAGGACAACATCAGAAAAACTTTGCACATCTTAAACCATGTAGCTCAACAAAAAATAGAGTCCCTTGTACTGAGTCTGGACGCAGAGAAGGCTTTTGACTCGGTAAGATGGTCCTTTCTCTACAAAGTTATGTCCAGATTTGGGTTTCACCAGAACATAATTGATGTCATTTCAGCCCTATACAATAAACCATCGGCTAGGATAAAAATTAATGGAGACCTATCTGACCCCTTTGTTTTGGAAAGGGGTACGAGGCAGGGATGTTGTGTTTCGCCGCTTCTCTTCGCCCTCTTCATAGAGCCGTTAAGTCAATGGATAAGACAGAGAACAGACATAGCTGGGGTTCACATGGCATCTGGAGAACAGAAGCTTTCATTGTTTGCAGATGATTTGTTGCTAACCATAACAAATCCATCTCAAACTCTACCAGTGCTTATGGGAGCAGTCGAGGAATATGGCTTGCTCTCGGGTTACAAGATAAATGTTACCAAGACTCAGGCTCTAACATTAAATTATAACCCACAGAACAATATTAGAAAACTGTACAGTTGGAACTGGGAGGCAGATTCCATAAAATATTTAGGGGTCACATTGCCCAAGGACTTTTCTAAGATTTTTGATGCCAACTATGGGCCCCTAATCTCAAACCTGAAATCAGACATACAGAGATGGAACCTGACCCCTTTTTCAAATTTATACTCCAGAGTGGAATCAGTCAGAATGAACATTCTCCCACGCTTCCTTTATCTATTTCAATGTTTACCTATCCAGATATCAGAAAGACGTTTTATAGAATGGGAAAGAATGATATCTCAGTATATTTGGCAGGGAAAAAAGGCAAGGGTGAGGTATAGGACGCTGCAATTAAAGAAAGAGAAAGGTGGACTGGGTCTTCCCAATTTGCAAGCTTATTATCTTGCAGCTCAGTTAAGACCAGTGTTCTGTCTATGCTCTCCATCATACGATGCCAGGTGGAAAGATATGGAAGGTAGAACAGTGGAGGGAATACCCCTAATATCAGTATTAATGGATACGGATTTACAAGATGGGCTGAACATACCACATGGTTCAATGCTACACACAATGCTGGATTCCTGGAGAAAGGTGATTAAAATCTGTAAATTGGGCAACCAGATAAAAATACTCAGATGGTGTGCCTTTGACTCTGCTTTTAAACCGAATAAGATGGATGGGAGATTTAGAGGATGGATCCAAAAAGGAATAACCACCTACTATACATTTACCAAAAAGGGGGTATTTCAGAGTTTTGAGGAGCTTCAGAGATCTAATGGGTTAGAGAGGGACGACTTCTTCAGATATTTACAAGTGAGGGCCTATTTCAATCAAAACATATGTAATGATTGGGAAACAGCCAAATCAAAATTGGTTGATGTGTTTTTGTCTTTGTTGAAGTCAGGTTCATGCAAGAAACTTGTTTCCATACTTTACAATGCTATTTTATCTTCTAAACAAGGTGATACGAACTATATAAGGAACAGGTGGGAAAAAGAAGGAAACGTATCTATCTCAACCGAAGTCTGGGAACAGATTAATAAATTACACTGGATGACTTCAAGCTCCAACACATGGAGACTGTTCTGTTGGAAAAACTCTGTTCGATATTTTGTAACTCCAGCTCAGAAAAAAAATCATGGCAGCGGAGACGCCTGTTGGAGACTCTGTGGAAAAAACGGAGCAAATCACCACCACATCTTTTGGGGATGCCCGGTGATTAAAGATTTTTGGGAGCAAACGTGTACCCACATAAACAACATCTTCACTAAAAATCTCCCGTGTAAATGTGAAATTCTGTACTTAGGAAACATTCCATGTGACAACTGGACTCTGGAAGATAAAAAACTGCTGTTAATGCTGCTGGCTGCAAGTAAAAAGACAATCACCAGAAAATGGTTAAAACCTCAAGCACCTACAGTTGAGGACTGGTTTGACATAGTGCAGGACATTTACATGTTGGAGAAGCTAACTTTCTCTGTCCAAGGACGTAGGGAATCTTTTTTCAGGATTTGGTCTAAGTGGACAAACTATGTAAAAGCAGTAATCCCTGTGATCTAAACTTGTCTTACCACATGCAAATATTGTTGTGCTGTGTACTGTTCCCTTTTGGCAGGCCTATGTCCTGAATTGTGCTTTTCCCCAAAAATAAGGAAAATTTGAATCAGACCTCATGTTCCCACCCGCTCGCTTTTTAAGTTATAGATGTTTGGTTACTATACAAAAACTCTGGATCGGCTTATGTTGTTCTTTTCCATATTTCCACTGTGGTGGAAGGTTGAATGTACAAAGTAATTGTAACCTGCCTTTCTAATTTAAAAATTTGCAATATGGAGAAGACAAAAAAAAAAAAAAAGAGAAAACTATTTTAATTATAAAATAACATCTTCATATTTATATCATTCAGTGTCAAAAGTCAGTCCTTGATGCTCACAGCGGGTTTTAGATGTGTCATGCTCTGCTCACACTTAACGTGGTACAACTGTGGTGTAGCTGCTGTGTGGAATCCTAGGAATCCAAATCATTATAATGAATGAGTACACTTACATCAGCCACAGTGCAGCGCAGATGCAACAAAGTGTTTCTCTGAGAAAGTAGTTGGCTGCAGCGTTCCCCATATTAAGCTCCTGAATTTCGCTCGCTAATCAGGAGAAGGCGCCATCAAACAGAAAAAATGTCCTTCTAAAACCAAATGAAATGTATTAAATTGATTGCTTAGAGATTCACTTCCATACAGAACGTCCATATTCTGATCTTAAGCTACCACAGTATACATGTCAGATTAAATAATATACTTCAGTAATAGTACCGTATAGTATATCCGTAGGTTGTGCTGTTCTGTTTACATCTCTTTGCAGGTGATGAAGCAGACTGAATACGTTTTATCATTGTCTACCTTTTATTTCCTCTTTCTTTCATCTTTTCTCCTTTTTCCTCTTTTTCCTTTCCTGTTCTACTTACATTGCAGTGAGTTTTATAATGTGTAATACTCCCTGCATTAATTATAATAAAGCTATTTATATGCATAAATCAAGCACAAATCACTATGGCGATAGCCGTACTGCTCCACTTGTGAAAGCAAAATCTGTTGGAACCTTTTTTGGCATCATGACAATTATTCTTATTGCCATGTTGCCAGACAGGGGACCGTTAAAAAATAAATAAATAAATAATAATAATAATAATAATAATTGATCCACGACTTACTCGGCTAGTGCAAAAAAGAAAGTGAACCTATGTGAACTTTTTTTCTCCTAAACACCATTTCAGTAGCAGGAGCCATAGCCGTAAGAGGATGGTTGATGTGTTCAGTATGAGTGACTTTCACTACCCGATCCGCACCGGAAGCACGACGTACCATTGGCTCATTTGCGCATGTGCACGCAGAAATACATCCAGGTCGCAATAAATAATGTAATCACTGTAATAAAATCACTTATTTCTATCCTTAAATCACTAAAGAATGACATCGAACATGCTCAGAGTATTCCGGCAAAATATGATTAAACAATGTTTATCTTTTTTTTTTTGTTATTTCTTTCTTTAGGCTGTGCACTATACACCATAATGTTAACATAAAAGGCAAAAAACAAAACTTAAAAAGACTAGATTTATTTTTAAATCCAAAACCGAAAGTGGTAAAATCCAGTAAGTAGCATATGATCTTATTTCCGGTACAGGCTTCGGGATCAGACGACTTACCAAACAGATAAAGCCTGATCCTCAATAGTTTTACATTTCTCAGTAACTACATTTTGAAGCCCTTAACACATTATAGTTTCGTACACTAAGTATTTTTGGGGTAATTTAGGTCTTTTTTACAAAATAAAATCGAGGGTGACTCGGATGTGTATCTGGTTCTTGCGAATATAGCTGATGGTACGGATCGCATGCTACCGGTACAGATCTGGTAGTAACATGGAAAACAGCAGTTGACTCCTGCCAGATCTGGCCAGATCGATTACAGCATGGGAGGCAGGATTTTAAGGTGCATGACTTTTAGCACCTGTCTGCTTTCCTGCTAGCATAACAATAAGACTACGACCAGAACAGAGCAATGTTTTAACTATATCCTAAGTGAGATTGATCTAACTTTGAAACCTCAACAACAGACCACTGTTGTATAATTTCTTTTATGGAAGATTGGTAGAATTCCCTTATGACAGAAAGAAGGCCACGATTCACACCATTTTACCATCCGGAGGGGGGAAACATTTAATTACAAAACCTAATTCATACAGCTGTCTTAAACACTTCATACATTCAGCAATGCATCGTCACAATTCAGTTATCCCCCACCTTCAGTCCATTCTAGGCGGCATTTATAGTTTCCACATCGCACTGTGCGGATGCACGTGCACGACTGGACGCTCTTCCTGGAAATCTCTTAACTTATGACCTGATTGCGTGGGAGTCAGCCAGTAAAAACCCTGTTTTTGCTAAGATTCATACGTGACTTCCAGTTTGTAGACTCCCTGTTTACATGCTGCATTCTCTGTGTTGCTAAGTGAGCATAAGGCCAGAAACAGGACAACATAATGCAGTACAACTGCTTCCATATTTGGCAAGCCAGCCAGATATTTTTACTCTACACTTTAAAGAAAAGAGATATTTGCCATTCTCATCATTTGTAGTTTTTGCATCACATCTGTAGTTTGATTGGTTCTAACTTCATGATACTACTGATTTTGAGGTCTACCAGCTTTTTACCAGACTGAAATGCAGAGTTTGGCTATCAGTGTGAGCATAAAGGGCTGGTTATACCCCCCACAGCAGTGTCGTTTTCCACAATGGCGGTCATACAAACAAAACAAGCCAAACAGGAAATACTCATAGTCTAGAGCGGATGTAGACTTGACCAATCAGAGGCTTCCTGTCTGCAGCACTGTCTGTGTTCACCTACAATTTTGGAGAGGTGCAGCAGAGTGTCTACGGAAGGGGCGGGGGCACATTTGCATTCACCGCGAGACACACGCAGACGACCTGGTTTCTGAGTATAAATCAGCCATTAATGTTAGCATTTTAACACACCACATTTATATGAAAGCAATTTAGCAAAATAAAACAAATTTTTTTTATGCACGACTGAAAGTGCACAATGCTGTTTGGTTTGCAAGTTTTAAGGGTTAAGCGGGTGCTGGGAAGATTTAGTGGAGATAAATAGCTGTTTAGAGCTTCATTTAATTCTTAGAGTAGCCGTTTTTTCCATCCTCATGTGCAAATTTTTTAGTGAACTATGAAATGTGTAAAAAAAAAATGTAATTACGCTTGAAGTTAATAAAAAGGAAGTAAAGATAGGAGGCGGCCATGGGCCACAGCGAGGGAAACAGCTTATCTTGTATGAAGGTACTTGAGTTACATTAGGAAATTTTTAGAAGAATGTCTTTTCAACTCCTCTGGAGTGCATTTATGCTTTTTAAAATAAATCAACAACCACCTCAAGCTCATATTAAACCATTTTTGCGAAAAATAGTAACAGGATTCAATTTTAGACTTACAGACTGAACTTTATTTGTCCCATGGGATTAGTTCTTCGCTATTTTCATCAACTCTGCTGATATCATTCTTCAAAATGTGCAAAGAAAAAGGTTGATGGAAACACATCCATTGGGCAAGGCCTCCGAATGTGTGCACTGCTGCATAAATATCCCCATAAATGAATGAATTTGACTTCATAGTAAAATGTTGGAATTGTTAGTGTGACCAGAAAACTTCTATTTACATTAAGTCCATTCCCAATTCCCCAAACAGCCATGTCCAGGTTAGCTTCCCCATGAACTTTAAATGTTTAAGCTTTACCTTAACCCTTTATAGCACACTCAGTGAAATACTTCAAGTTAATAGTGTTATTAGAATCAAGGACAAGACCTTATTACCTTTGTAACATTAATAAAATATTGATATATTTATGGCAAAAATTCATCTAAATGTAATAACAAGAATATACTGTATTAAGAAAAATAACAAACGTGCTTCTTTAAAAAAATAATGAAAAGTGAAAGAATCACATTTTTTTGGTACAACATAAACTTAGAAGACTTAATGCTGATATGGACACTTAAATTTTTAAGTATATAAACCTAAAAATAATTGTTAACTAGGCTTATTAACTTTTTAACTTTACTTTGTAACTTTTGTAACTTTGTAACTAATAAAGTATTAATTAGGAAAACAAGCTGATTACAAAACAAGTATGTTTTAAACGATGTACAGCTAGTTCACACGTCCTCACACACATTTCACAAGTGACAAGCTAAATTTAGCTAAAACTGCAGCACAATTTCATTATCAGTGAGAGAGCTGTCCGTTTTTCAAAAGATGGACTTTTGGGTTAATTCTGACTCATTTCTAAATATCACTATGAAATCTACAGCTAGATGTTATTTGTCAACGGTTTTAACATACTGACTAAACATCTTCTAATATCTTCATAATTTCTTAAAAAAGAAAATAAACAAGTTAACTTCTCATCCTATTTGTAATATGAATTTCTTTTTCTTTTTTACAGCAAAGAATTTTGGGTTCCTGACCTGCGAAAGGGTGCGATTTAAATAGAGTTCACTTTTATGCTTTCGTAGATGAAATCTTCTCCATTGTGCATAACGATTCCACTACGGTGTTTTTACAAACCACCAGTAAAGCAATAAAGGGGCATTGGCTCAGTCTGAGAGTGAATTCTATTCTAGACAGGGAGGATTTTCTGCAGTGTGACTCAGACAGCCTTCAGCACAAAGCAAGACAAATGTCACAACAAGAAGGACAAGACAGAGCAAAAATATTCCCAGAGACAGAACCCAGAACAGCCATTTAATGTCCTAGAAGCTTTAAAGATGGACAGTATTTTCAATTACAGCCGAAATGTAGTAAAAGAGTAAATATATTAGATATGAAAAAGTTTAGTTGACAATGCAGCCCTTTTGCATCGTTTGAGAATTCCTCTATTTGAGAATAATTCAATAAAGCAGAATCAAGAATTTTTAAATTCCAAGTAAAAACAGACAGAAGTACCTGTATGCTCGATGATGTATGTAAAAAGACCCACTCAGAGAGATTTCACAAAAATAATCACATTGAAAACACTGATTATATGTCAGCTCTGGATTTTCCATCTTAGAATTTACATCTTTTTTATAAAGGTCAAATATTATTCTACATTTAAAAAATAAAAAGTATCATCAATGAGGCATGCAGAGCATTTTTTTGCCATTTGTGCAGGAATATTCCTCTCAGATTATGCAGACAGCCTGAACCAAAAAGCCTCCTTATTCATCTTTCCTCTGAATTACCTGTTTTTACTTTCCACACCCTGTTCTCCCGAAGGCCACGCCCCCAAAGCCACAACCATGACAACCAGTTTGTAAAATAGCCTAGGATTACAGAATGATACATCAGATGAATGCTGTGGAGTGACCGATGAGCTGCTACAGACCGCTCTGGATAGCTTATTTCCCCTGATGACATCATAATGGGAATCATTTCAAACAGAGCATTTTAGGGAACACATTAGCTAAGAGGTGGAGAAAGGCAGCGAAAAGAGGTGAAATGTTTTTTTTATTTATGAACCCCATACACAGACACATAAGGGGAATTTTGCATGATATGGGAGCTTTGATAACGCCTCTATCATTTAGATAATGATATTTTACATATTATTATGTATCATTTACATATTACATAGTAAAATTTTGCTTCTTTCTCCTTAATCATTAGTTAGTCTCAACAAAAGTCTGCCTACACAGAGTCTTGTCTTGTGGAGGTTCAAAGAAAACATTTTTTATTCCCACTGTCCCTTCATGCCCAGTGTGAGTGATTGCTCTAGCACTGTAAAAAAAAAAAACTGTTGTTGTTCACGGTAAAACGGCGGCAGCTGTGGTTGCCGAAAAACCACCGTAAAAATAAAAACTGGCCCCAGAACATTTTCTTTTTTACGGCAAAATACCGGCAGCCGTAGTTGCAGAAAAAACTCTGTAAAAATAAGAATACGGCACTAGAACATTTGTTCCTTTACAGTAAAGTACCGGCAGCTGTGGTTGCCGAAAAACACCCGTAAAAATAAGAATATGGCATCAGAAATTTTTTTTCCTTTATTGTAAAATACCAGCAGTTGCAGTTGCCGAAAATGTCCATAAAAATAAAAATACGGCACCCAAACATTTTCTTTTTTAAGGCGCAAATCTGGGAGCTGTGGTTGCCAGCTAGATCTGTAAAACAACAGTGAACATAATGCACATAATGCATGTCTACTGAATCGTGTGAAGTTAATTACTAGATGCAATCAGCTGTTTTTACTCAATTGGAAAACTTTGAACCACCTGACTGGGTTGACACAGTAAAAAGCCTTGAGATGAAATTAGTTGTGATTTGGCACTACATAAATATACCTAATTCAACTGAACACAACTGATTAGAAACTTCAAAAGATGATTAGATAGAACGAGATGAAAAAGGATACCAAACTAAACTCAAAGGGAGTTCATTCATAAAACTCTTACTAATACCAAACTGGAAGAAAATTACCATGAAAGACTGGATGTAGTTTAATGTCTGAAGCAATATTTATAAAGTAAATAAATAAATAAAAATCAATTCCCTCACCTGCATTGTCGTTGGTTGTCACGGTCAGTCTGTGGGGCACTCGAGGTGAAACTTTGAGTGCCGCTCTTATCTGATAGAACCTGAGAAAACAAAGAAACGCCAACACGTTTAAAACTACACTTGAGGAAATTGAAGAAAATTACCATAGGAGTTGTAATCTAAGACGAAAATGTTGTAAATGTTTGCCATCACAAAGTACAAAAAATACTGTAAAAAGTCCTCAGCTTGCTAAAAAAAGACTTCATCATTTTAGTTTACCATCATTAGCTTCCTGTTGAAATTAGAACGGAACTTAAAATTGAAGGAAATAAGCTTGAGACTGGTATTGAAATGTCAAAACTTCGGGGAAACCAAGTAATTTTTATCAGTGCATTTATCTTTCATTATTGATCAGTAGTAATTTCTCTAATTTGGCCAGATAATGTGTTACAGAATAAGCAAAGATTTCCAAAATCGACCTAATGTTGTTTAGACCTGTATTATCATCCTGTCATTGAAATGATTGTTTTCCTTTAATTCTCCTTTACCAGAAATGAAAACAAATAGACTTACTAATGTAGCCGGACGTTAAGGAGGCGTTCCCATTTGTCTATATGATCTACAGCAGATGGTTGGCAGATGGTAGATCTTCAACGCATGAATACCTCAGTCATATTTTGAATCAAGGCTGGTTTCTATACATGACAGAATTTACAGATCCTTTTACTAGGAAGAAAAATCCTCTTTAAGATTCTTCTTAATTAAATTAAGTCAAAAAACTGAACAATATTTGCCTAATATATGTGCCATTTATTAACATCTTCTTTGAATGCACTATCCGTGACTTACATAGAGCAATTTCACAAATAAAGTCTTGAGAACTATATTATTTCATAATAGGTGTAAAAAAAAAAAAAAAAAAAATATATATATATATATATATATACATATATATATATATATAT
>JAGKQL010000064.1:2596223-2633190 GCA_018398635.1 Cyprinodon brontotheroides
TGAACCGGGCCCTATGGTTCTGGAGGCCTGTGGAGAACCAGGGCGGTCCAGGGCCCGTTTCATGGGCCCGGTCCCTGGTTCTGGAGCCTGGTTCTGGAGCCAGGCCCTGCCGATTACTGTCCCCTGTTGTCGACACCTGTCCCTGGGGTGTGCCCTGGTTCTGAACCGGGCCCTATGGTTCTGGAGGCCTGTGGAGAACCAGGGTGGTTCAGGGCCCACTTCATGGGCCTCCCTGGTTCTGGAGGTGTTGAACCGGGTCTCCTCCCTGGTTCTGGAGGTGTTGAACCGGGTCTGCTGAGTCTTGTCCCCTGATGTTGACACCTGTCCCTGGGGTGAGGGGCTGCACTGGGTGGCCTTGTCCCTGGTAAGGTGGTAAAACTTGGAAAAAAATCCAAAAAATGGTTCAAAGTTTAAAAATATGCGCTTTAACATGCTGACTGCTGTCCCAGTGCTTTAATCTGGCCAGATGTCCATTCATTGTTGCTGTTGGGTCGCTGTGAACCAGCTAAGTTTGTAAAATTTAGAAAAAAAGTACTTGTTTTTCAACTGTTTGAGTGCCGGTGGTGGGTTGAGGTGGGACAAATGGGACCCAAGAGGGCCAGATGTGAGTATTAAGTACTTTTACGGCGTTATCGGAGCGTTTGACGAGGGGTGTGGTGGGACATATGGGATCACTATTGGTTAGGGTTAGGGTTGGGACATGTCCAGTTGTTCAGAATACTCCTGTGTCCATCAGTTAGTGTCTCTTGGTGACCGTGCCCCTGGTAAGGCAAAGTTTTCGTTTGGCCCATTCAAAAAACGCCGGGTTGGCACGTTCTTTCATCCCTAGACATGTCCAATGGTTCGGAGTACCCCAGTGTCCATCAGTTAGGGCCTCCGCGTGTCCGTGCCCCTGGTAAGGCAAAGTTTCCGTTTGTCCCATTCAAAAGTGGACCGGTTTGGCACATTCTTTCATCCCAAGACATGTCTCAACCCTAACTGCCTCCTCCTGTCCCTTTGCCAAATGCCTCACCTTGTCCAAAGTTTCTCGATGCTGGGACATGTCCAATAACTCGTTGCGTCCGATTGTCTCAATGAAAAGGACTACCGGGCTGTCCCATAGTTAGATCTAACCTTATCCACACTAATGTCGAATATGCAGTAATGCGGGGTGTCCCCAGCCAATCGTCCTATACTGAGTTATACAAAGTGTCCAGGCGCCCTCTGGTGGTCAATCGGGGAATCTACCGATTTGATACCCTAACCTGCCCTTTTTTGTGAAACTTTGCCCTGTTTGGGGGTCCGCCCCGGGCTCAGGGTGGGCGTTAAAAATCGGGTGACCCGGGCATAAGGGTCACGAGCCTTTGCCCTATTTTTGGGCCCCGGGCCCGTGAGCCTGTGAGCTTTAGTTTGGCCCCTAAAATTTTTCAAAAAAGGCAGTTTAATGCCTCCTCCTGGCCGAAAACTTTGCCAGGCCCCTATTGGGGGTTAGGGTTAGGGTTGGGTTTAGGGTGAGGGTTAGGGTGGTTAGGGTTATGGGGCAAGGGAACCAAGAACTGGATCCCCCATCCCCCCACACACCCTCTCCTCAATGCACGGGCACGCATCCGACCACAGGTGACTGCTTTTCCCCAGGGCCGCTCCTCCATCTGCCCATGAGGCCACAGCCCACCAGCATCTGAGGGACAACCAGGAACGCACGGGCACGCCAACAGAGGGGACTTCCCATCATATCCAGGACAAGAAGGTAAGTTTGGTTTTGCTTGTGTTACAGCCTTCATTCTTTCCCTTACTTCCAACTAATTAGTGTTATTTGTTTCCCAATTTAGGGTTGCTGTCATCGTGTGCGTTTGCTGGCAACGTTTCGACTCTCTTCGGTCTTCCTCAGGCCCACACACGGTAAGAATCTGTCTCATTTTTCTTTCCACAGCATTAAATTTGGCTTTAGCACCCTCTGTTCCAGTCCAACTTCCAAGTAACACAAGCACGAAATGATAAAAAAGGTTCAGGCCTCCCTTATATAGGGCTTCAGGCTCCTCCCCAACACGCATGCGAAATAATAATGAACTCAAACTCCACGCATTAGGGTTAGGCATAAATAATATCCACACATTAGGGTTAGGCATAAATAATATCCACACATTAGGGTTAGGAAAGACATACCGGGTAGGGTTTAAGGACAAAATAAATAAAATAAAATAGGATTCAGGGGAGCCCCGCACTGATGGTGGCAACGGGCTAGTTAGGGTTGTATAGAGCTGGTTACCCCATAGGGACAACCAGGAATGCACGGGCAACTCCCACCAAAGGGGAACCCATCATCACCCAGGACAAACAGGTAAGTATGGTTTTTCTTGTGTTTTGGCACCCCCATTCTTTCCCTTACTTTCTGCTTACTTTCAACACCTTTCTAGATGTTGGAGCTTGGCCTGTTTTCCAGTGCTGCACAGTCCTGTTTCTCTGACTGTGACTAACTATATGTGCTCTCTTATCACCCTCTGACATGGGAGCTGGCCTGGGGCTCAGTCTGCCTGGCTGTCTTGTGTGTTTCCTGGGACGGGGCGCCTGTGGAGCTGGTTGACAGTTGCCTTTTGTATCTATGCTTCTTTTTTCTGTAATGTCTGCTTCACCATCTCCTTGAACCCCAGTGAATGTCCTCGGCAGATGGCCGCTCACACTGAGCCTGGTTCTGCTGGAGGTTTCTTCCTGTTCAAAGGGAGGTTTTCCTCTCCACTGTCGCTACAAGCATGCTTAGTGTGAGGGATTGCTGAAGAGTCAATGAGTCGATGCAATCAGCTGGTTTTCCTTAGATAGAAAACCTTGAATCAATTTGACTGTATGATCTGGATTTGTATTGTGAATTGGTGAAATAAAAATAAACTGAATTGAATTTAATTGAATAAACTGTTCAAGCACTTCGTCTAGTGCCAGCAGGAGAGCTTCAGGAACATGTTTGTCCTTGAATGGACTAGTGGCTTTCTTGAAGACAAATTAACAGTGCTTGACCTCAGAAAACAGATTTTGGGGATGATTTCAGATGGAATAGTGCCCTAAAACCTGCTGACTTGCTCGATTCTCATTCCAAGCTGCAACACCAGTTTGTCCTTCGTGTCCTCCATGTGAGCGGGCCCTGGATTTTGGTCTCCAAGTTACTATGGCACCTGTAAGGGGATCCATATGCATTGAGTCAAGATACAGCTGTAAGAAGTTGGGCTTCCCTTCAGCACACAGCACATCGATAAATATGGGATGGACATTGATGGGATGATACAACTCAGTTTGGAGGTTTGTTACCTCACGCATGCCCAGGATTGTGTACAGCGCTCCTGGAGTTCCAACAAGGTCTTTCAAGTTATGCCAGGATAACAAAGTGTTGATCTCTGGGTCTTTAGCAGTGATTATGCATGCTGCATGCACTGAAAGACTTTTTATATTGAAGGGGTCCACACTGTCTATAAGGTCAAGGGTGTCCTCACCTTTTTTACTAAACATGGTCAGGAAAAGGCCAGGTTTTATGACATAGCTACCCCTCACTGTATCAATAGCCTTGTCCAGGAGGGACATTGTGTCCTTTAAAAAGAGGTGGTAGGAACTCTTCAGGAGTTTATTAAACTGGTAGATTATTTTCTTTGGGTATGTGAAACAATATTGGAACATGAAAACACAGATTCACCTTCACAAATTTGGTGAACCAGAATTTCTTTTTTCATCATCTGCTGCTCCCCTCATCGCCAACGAGAGGCTCTCGTCATCAAGAAATGGAATCTGTTCTGCAAAGCATTCTTCTCTGGGTCAGCACTGCATCTTTCTTTTTAGACCTGATAATCTCAAGAGGTCGAGAAATTTTTACCTCCTCAAGTTTGTAGCCGTTTTCATCTCTGTTGAACTGAACCTCTCCATCTTTGTCCGGCGCTTTGCCATAACCAGTTTTTTTTTTTTTATTGAAATTTTTATTTGGAAAGGCAGGTTACAATTACTTTGTGCATTCAAGCTTCCACCATAGTAGAAATATGGAAAAGAACAGGACAGCACAACAGTATTTGCGTGTGATAAGACAAGTTTAGATCACAGAAATTAATGGTTTTACATAGTTTGTCCACTTAGACCAGATCCTGAAAAATTATTCCCTACGTCCTTGGACAGAAAAAGTTAGCTTCTCCAGGATGTAAATGTCCTGCACTATGCTAAACCAGTCCTCACTATGTTAAACCAGTCCTGCACTATGCTAAATCAGTCCTCACTATGTTGAACCAGTCCTCACTATGCTGAACCAGTCCTCACTATGCTAAACCAGTCCTCACTATGTTGAACCAGTCCTGCACTATGCTAAACCAGTCCTCACTATGTTAAACCAGTCCTCACTATGCTAAACCAGTCCTGCACTATGTTTAACCAGTCCTCACTATGCTAAACCAGTCCTCACTATGTTGAACCAGTCCTCCACTATGTCAAACCAGTCCTCACTATGCTAAACCAGTCCTGCACTATGTTGAACCAGTCCTCACTATGTTAAACTATGCCTTCACTATGCTAAACCAGTCCTCACTATGTTGAACCAGTCCTCACTATGCTAAACCAGTCCTCACTATGCTAAACCAGTCCTCACTATGTTGAACCAGGCCTCACTATGCTAAACCAGTCCTCACTATGTTTAACCAGTCCTCACTATGCTAAACCAGTCCTCACTATGTTTAACCAGTCCTCACTATGCTAAACCAGTCCTCACTATGTTTAACCAGTCCTTACTATGCTAAACCAATCCTCACTATGCTAAACCAGTCCTCCACTGTAGGTGCTTCAGGTTTTAACCATTTTCTGTCTTTTTACTTGCAGCCAGCAGGGTTAACAGCAGTTTTTTATCTTCCAGAGTCCAGTTGTCAGATGGAATGTTTCCTAAGTACTGAATTTCACATTTACATGAGAGATGTTCAGTAAAGATTTTATTTAGGTGGGAACACGTTTGCTCCCAAAAATCTTTAATCACCGGACATCCCCAAAAGATGTGGTGGTAATTTGCTCCGTTTGTTCCACCAGGTCTCCATCAGGTGTCTCTGCTGCCACCATGTTTTTTCTGAGCTTACAAAATATGGAACAGAGTTTTTCCAACAGAACAGTCTCCATGTGTTGGAGCTTAAAGTCATCCAGTGTAATTTATTAATCTGTTCCCAGACTTCAGTTGAGATAGATACGTTTCCTTCTTTTTCCCACCTGTTCCTTATGTAGTTCGTATCACCTTGTTTAGAAGATAGAATAGCATTGTTAAGTATGGAGACAAGTTTCTTGCATGAACCTGACTTCAACAAAGACAAAACCATATCAACCAATTTTGGTTTGGCTGTTTCCCAATCGTTACGTATGTTTTGATTGAAATAGGCCCTCACTTGTAAATATCTGAAGAAGTCGTCCCTCTCTAACCCATTAGATCTCTGAAGCTCCTCAAAACTCTGAAACCCCCCCTTCTTGGTAAATGTATAGTAGGTGGTTATTCCTTTTTAGATCCATCCTCTAAATCTCCCATCCATCTTATTCGGTTTAAAAGCAGAGTCAAAGGCACACCATCTGAGTATCACCTTTCTCCAGGAATCCAGCATTGTGTGTAACATTGAACCATGTGGTATATTCAGCCCAACTTGTAATTCTGTATCCATTAATACTGATATTAGGGGTATTCCCTCCACTGTTCTACCTTCCATATCCTTCCACCTCGCATCGTATGATGGAGAGCATAGACAGAACACTGGTCTTAACTGAGCTGCAAGGTAATAAACTTGGGAAGACCCAGTCCACCTTTCTCTTTCTTTAATTGCAGCGTCCTATACCTCACCCTTGCCTTTTTTCCCTGCCAAATATACTGAGATATCATTCTTTCCCATTCTATAAAACGTCTTTCTGATATCTGGATAGGTAAACATTGAAATAGATAAAGGAAGCGTGGGAGAATGTTCATTCTGACCGATTCCACTCTGGTGTATAAATTTGAGAAAGGGGTCAGGTTCCATCTCTGTATGTCTGACTTCAGGTTTGAGGTTAGGGGCCCATAGTTGGCATCAAAAATCTTAGAAAAGTCCTTGGGCAATGTGACCCCTAAATATTTTATGGAATCTGCCTCCCAGTTCCAACTGTACAGGTTTCTAATATTGTTCTTTGGGTTATAGTTTATTGTTAGAGCCTGAGTCTTGGTGACGTTTATCTTTTAACCCGAGAGCAAGCCATATTCCTCGACTGCTCCCATAAGCACTGGTAGAGTTTGAGATGGATTTGTTATGGTTAGCAACAAATCATCTGCAAACAATGAAAGCTTCTCTTCTCCACACTGTTAAAAAAGTAAATGGCAATTGTTGTTCTAACACACAATTGTATTGTAATCCGACTCAGAAATATAAATTTGACATCTAACAAATAAATACACGTTTGCCCAACTCAAATTCTCAGAAGTTGGTTTAACAAGGAGTTTTAAATCGCCTATACAAGATTTTTTGAGTTCCCTCAACTGTAAACTCATGGGCATGCGCACTGCTTATGTTCATGGACACGCCCACTACGGTACGGGGTTTCCTATCCCTTTCTTCAAAGTGCACAGCCTTTTCCCTCGTGTTTGAGAAGATTGGCGGACATTGTGATTTTATGCATCTGGAGAACCACGGAGGAACGACCCTGGGACCTTACCAGTTTTTCCGGTGAGTGCTGCAAAGTACAGACAGTTAGCGGTTAGCTCCGTGAGTTAGCATTCCGCCTGTGGTGTATTGCCACCCGAGTTGAAGCATGAGTTCACATGTTTTCACGTTCTGATGAAAGGAAAAGCTTAGCGCCGCGTCTTTGCTGACGTTTATATCTTGGCATTAATGCTTGGCGTCTTTGATGTTTATGCAGCTACATGTGCTTGTAGTGGAGTGTTTATGCATAGAGAAAAGAAGTTGTGCCTGTTATTTTCATTGTACAAATGAAAAGAGACATTAAGTTGAGTGTAATAACTTATTAAATTTCTAAATTGTTTTATGTAGTGCAGTGTTGTTGCACTCAGACACAGAATATTACAAGACTACATTATTTTACTTAATCCGATGTGGGTATTTACTGTTATTTACATTATTTACATGTGGATTTTTTGCTTTCATGATTTTATTTGCTTTACAAGAAAAACAGTGACATTAACATTTTATATGTTAACCCTGTAATGCAGCAGTTAATTCGTAATGAGTTAGAAAAGTTACATTACACACTGAAATTTTTTATACTTGGAGAGATATAAACTGTACAGTTAAGAACAAGAAGTGAATGGATTTAACTAAGCCCTGTTGTGCTATGCAGGCTGGGTTTTTGGATACCCTGGATTCTGGATTCTCTCCTTAAATGGAGATGGCGAGCCAACCGTGTGAACATCTGGATTTGGACTGAAGAGGATTTTCTTTTCTTGCATTCATCGTCCTGTCGGAGTGGTAGGACTAAAAAGAAAAACTCAGAGATAAAAAGGGAAAACCTTTTTCTATTTCCAGAATTCCGTTGGGAAACAAGACATTTTATTTCATTTTATTTTTTAAAAGAGGGTGCACCCCAATTTAAAGAGACTACAATTGAAAAAAAAACAAACTGAAGGCCGTCAAATTTGTAAAACTGTTATTTTTTCATATATGTTAATACACTTACTTCACAAAAAATTACCTGTGTTTTCCTCTTACTAAATCGGGTGTCTTACTGTTTTTCCCTCATCATCACTCTTCACGAATCTAGAACATTCTGGTCCAGTGTCAGGTTACTTTGATCTGTGCAGTTAAGATTATGTTGTTGAACATGGTTTTATACTGTATCTATTGATACAATGTTTGGCTTGAAGCAATAAAAATGTTGTATTAACATAAATTTTTGTGTGTTGAATGATTGGTAGTGAAGACGATTGGTAGGACTAAAAAAAACTGAGTTGATAGAACTCAACTTGCAGATAACACTACAAAATCTGAGTTTGTAGAACTCAAAATCTATATGTCAAACTCATAAAACAAAGTTGATAGAACTCAGAACTTAAAGGTGAAACTCAAAAACCTAAGTTGGTAGAACTCAAAATTTCTATGTAACACTCCAAAAACCTAAGTTGGCAGAACTCAAAAATCTTTGTAAACTCAACCACAGTGAATTTAAGTAAGGAAAACTCAAAAAACCAAATGCATCACGTTGCCTAGAAAATGTAAGTTCTGTCAACCTCTATTTTTTTTTCAGTGCAGATGCCATGCGAACCCCAGCTATGTCTGTTCTCTGTCTTATCCATTGACTTAACGGCTCTATGAAAAGGGCGAAGAGAAGCGGCGAAACACAGCATCCCTGCCTCGTACCTCTTTCCAAAACAAAAGGGGTCAGATACGTCCCCATTAATTTTTATCCTAGCCGATGGTTTGTTGTATAGGGCTGAAATGACATCAATTATGTTCTGGTGAAACCCAAATCTGGACATAACTTTGTAGAGAAAGGACCATCTAACAGAGTCAAAAGCCTTCTCTGCGTCCAGACTCAGTACAAGGGTCTCTATTTTTTGTTGAACTACATGGTTTAAGATGTGCAAAGTTTTTTCTGATGTTGTCCTGTGTCTGTCTCCGTTTGATAAAGCCTGTTTGGTCCTTATGAATTACCACTGGTAAGATGTTTTCTAATCTCTGTGCAATTATGGCAGTAAATAATTTATAATCAATATTAAGCAGGCTTATTGGGCGGTAGTTTCTGCAGTCCAACTTATCTTTTCCCTCCTTGGGGATTAATTAAATAATTGCATCTCTCCATGAAGGAGGAATTATTTTCTTTTCCAGAACATTGTTGAAAACTCTTAATAAAACAGGGACTAATAGATCTTGCATTTCTCTGTACCACTCGGAGGTAAATCCCATTCCGTTCCTGGAGATTTCCCTCCTTTTAACTTTTTAATCACCGATCTTAGTTCTGCCTCAGTTATCTCTGATATTAATTGTTCGTTTTGCTCGGCTGTAATGTTGGGCAGAGTGAGTTGAGAAAGAAACGTATCCATTTGCTGTTCATTATTCAGTTTGGGTTGGGAGTATAGGATTTGGTAGAACAAAGCATTTATGAATATTTGCCAGGCTTGTTTCAACCCTATTTGTATGAATATTCTGTATTTTGTGAATAGTTCTATCAGCTTGTTGTTTTCGTAGTTTAAATGCTAGGAGCTTCAGGGATTTTCCCCCAGCCTCATAGTATTTCTGTTTAGTAAAGAGAAGTTTCCTTTGTATTTCTTGCAGGTTTAAATCATTCAGCTCTTTTTTCACTATCTCAATTTTATTTTTTGTTGCTCTCTTGAAGGTTTTGGAATGTTCTTTCTGTAGTTTTTTTAGTTCCACTTTCAATTGGGTTTGTTTTAATTGTCTAATTTTCTTTTCGTAGGAGGAGATGGCTATGATTCTTCCCCTGATTACCGCCTTTAATGCATCCCAAAGTATTGCCGGACCCACCTCTATATTGTCATTCTCTTCCAGATATCGTTTGATTTCAGTTTTCATATTCTCCTTAAAGGATGTACTATTTAATAAGTTCGTATTCAGTCTCCAGAGCGTGGATCTGTTTTTTTCAGCCAGGAGGAGGGAAATATAGATTGGGCTATGATCTGAAATTGGACTCGATCCGATCGCCAAACTTTCTAATCTATGCACATCCTTTTTAAACATGAAGAAATAATCTATTGGTGAGTATACGTTATAAGAAGAGGAAAAATTAGTGTAGTCACGACTGGTTTGGTTCTTATCCCTCCATATATCCACTATTCCCAGTTCGTCCATCATACTTTTCATTCTTTTACTGATATATCATATTTAAAGCTACAGTGTGTAATAATTACAGGGATATACAGTCAGAAATGTAATATATTATACATAACTATATTTATTTATACATCATCATCTCTGAGAGCTCAGCCTGTTAACCTTAATATTTGCGTTGCCTTAGAATTAGATTTATTTATAATTAAATAGGGGCGGGTCTACGCAATGGCCATGGAGACGAACATCTTTGTGCTACTTCACGGCAGCGCCAGAGTCAACAAACTAGCGATACTTGAGGATGTACATTGCGGCCTCGAAAGTAACTAAAACGGCAAGTTGAGAGAGATGAACTGAGGCGGTACTGAAAAATAGATGGCAGTATTAAAATTAAAATTATCTATGTAAACAAACCTCATCACTTGGGAAGGTAGGTGATGCGGACGATGGTCGTGGAAGACATTTTTGTCCCGTAGCGGCTTCGCCCATTACTGTTGGGGCGGAGGGTGGATGGGAGGGATATGTTCATGTTGCTGCGGTCTGCAGTCTGACCGCTAGATGTCGCTGAAAAATACACCCTGTAGCTTTAAACTTGTTTTCCCATTTAATGAGTCCAGATTTGGATTTAGCCTAATATTAAAGTCTCCTGCGCAAATCGTTATACCTTGACTTTCTGTTGCTGCTAATTCAAGTATTTTTTTTTATAAAAAGACCGATCACTACCAGGTTGAGCATAGCCATTAATCAGACTTATCAGGATGCCATCTATTTTCCCTGTAATTGAAATATAACAACCCTCCCTATCTTTATGTTCTGCAACATGTTCATAGTTAGATATTAAAATGGCTCCCCCTCTTCGTTTCCCAGAGCCGTGGGAAGAAAAATAGACAGATTTAAACCCCATCTTGTTCAGTTTGGGGTGTTCAGAATCATCTAGGTGGGTTTCCTGCAGCATAGCTATTTGAACTTTTTCTTTCCTGAGCTTAGACAGAACTCTCCATCTCTTAAGCGGATTATTTAAGCCATTTACATTGAAAGAAACCACCTTCAACTGTGTCCTACCCATTCAGGAAATTGTCCCTCCCATTTCACTGGAAGACCCTGGAAATCCCCGGCTAAGCTAGAAGTAGTATAAACAAAAAAACAACTGGGTGAACCAGGAACAAACGTGAACCATGAAAAAAACAGAAGATGTTAAGCATCCAAGGCAGGGGTCTGTTAACTAGACCCTGTAGAGCCTCTCGGAAGAAGCTCAGGAGGGAAAATCCTCCCATCATGTTAAGGAGGGCCCTTACAAGTGGCGACCGCCCAAATAAGAGTAGAACCCAAACAATCCTTTCAAAAGTCCCGTCCCAATTAAGTCAGCCCTCTATATACTTATCTCCAAGAGGAAAAAACAAGGAGGGAAAGAGGATAATTCCTTCAGGTCTCGGGAGGAGATGTTCTTCTGAAAGCTTGGAGCCGCTCTTTGTAATTTCCTCCCCTTGCTGAGCTGGAAGAGCCTTTCTGTTTCCTCCTCTTCTTTCTGCTCCAGGACAGCCGATCGATCTGCTCCTTCAGGGAAGTTGGAGATCTGATGACTTTGACTTTAACCCCTTTTTGCCAGGTCCTCTGTGGTTTCCTCTATGGTGTCGTAGGTTCTGGTTCCTTCCTATATGTTTCACTCGCAGCCTCGCAGGAAAGAGTGTCTGAAACGGAACTCCGTTTTCTTTCAGGACTCTCCGAACCTCGGCGTACTCTCGGCGCTTTCCAAGGATGGCTGGCGGGTAATCGTGATCCAGATTCGTTTTTCACGCCAGATAAATCCGTTACGCTGCCGAGCCTTACGAAGCAACATCTCTTTATATTTGAAACTTTCACAACGGACGACCGTGGCGGCGCTCCCTCCGGCGGCTGCAGGCCCGGCGCCTGATGTGCTCGCTCAACCTGCATGTCCGGCCCGCTGCTCTCCAGATCGAGCCCCTCTTTAAGTAAAGATTCCACAAATGCAACCATGGATTCACAGTCCTTTTCAGCTCCTTCTGGAATACCGTAGATCCTGACCTTCTCTCTCCTGGATCGGCTCTCCAAGTCTACCAACTTATCTTCCATATTCATGTGTAGCTTTAGCAGCTAAGCTACCACTTCCTCCATGTTTTGAGTTCGCCCCTCTGTCTTCTCCAACCGTTCCTCTACTTCACTAATCCTTGCGTTAGTTTTTCGTATTTCCTCTTTAATAGTTGAGAGTTGTTTCCTGGTTTCCTCGCGGAACCCTCTCAGTTCTTCTAATAGAATGTCCAGGCTAGCCATTTCGTTTTGTTAGCTTACGGCTACGATACGTTAGCTGTAACTTTTCACAGGATTTTTCATCTTTCCTCTTCAAGTTTTATTGACTTTGGGGCTTAGTTATCGTCTTACCTGCTCTATCTGACTTTCGTGAGGCAATCTTGCTCAGCTGAATTGGGGTAATTCAGTTATATCTCCGATTGTCTGGGGAGTCTCTCTACCGAGCAGCCATCTTTACGGTGTTCCGGCCGGAAGTTAACTGCCATAACCTGTTTAGTGCTTCTTCATCCATCATTTAAATAATCCCACTCTTAGTTTTTACTCTTTGTAGCGCTACGACCTGATTTTCTGACTGACTGAGCATTAGCTTGATTAGCTAAGCTAGCAGTTCTGTTCAGTCCACACTATTCTTCTTTCCACGTGTTTCTGAAGATTCTCTGGCTGTTTCTCAATAACGGAACTTGTGCTCTTTTTTTCAGCTGCAACTTTTTAAACATTTCTTAGGAATAAATCTGGTCTGGTATTTGCTGACATGTAGTTTAAAGTTATTAAAAAGGTCAGTGATGAAAACACAGAGTGGGATAAGATGTAAAATATTTTATTCTCTGTAAATGACTAAATCAGATTCACTGTTTTTCCCAAAAACATCACTTTGCTTACATCCATTTATTAAAAAAAACCAAGGCTTCATGTCATCTATCTGTACACATCGGCAGAGCCTGAATAAAACCTGGTATTTACACGGCAGCAGGACGCCTGCAGACCAAACTCAGGGTTTAACTGGACACACAGGTGAGAAGGAGAAGGAGGTTTTTACTTATGGTACAGATATTTACATGCTGCCACATTAGATCTGAATGCAGCAGAGTTTTAGAAAATAGCCTCATTCAGTAATAAATACAAAAAGAAGAAAATCTCTTATTTTACAGGAAGTGGATGAAGAGGAGGGCGAAGAATCAGGTAGGTCTGTGTGGGTTTCATGTCTTTTAGTGCAAGTTAAAGGACTAGACTTTTATTTCAGTGGCGTTTAAACTCACATTTACATCTTAGCTCATGTTTACAGGAAATTTACAGCGAGGACCAGCCTCTTGGTAAGCCCCGCCCCTTCCAATATCAGCACCAACTCCACCCACATGTAGGCCGTTTGTTGATTCATTAAAAAGTAGAAAATTTATTTACTTTGATCTAATCTATCAGCTGTAGAATCATGATAATGTCATTAGCTCCGCCCACAGAGGGGGCACTCAGTTCATCCACTTGCGGCAGTTCACAGCTCCACAGTGACACGGAATCTTGTGCTGGTCGTCTTCCAGATCAAACTTGTAGTCGTAGCACAGCTGTAGGGGCGGAGCCAATACAGTGAGCCAATCAGAAACAGGCTGGGGGTTAATGCACCGACTGACGTGTCGATCCTACCTCTTCTCCTCTCTGGATCCGTCTGCAGGAGCTGATTATGATCTTGTTTTCCTTCTCCACGGTAACCACCTCAGTGATGCAGTTTGGCGCACATGAGTGGTTGATGTACCTGTCAATCACACATAGCCCCACCCCATCCCCCGGTCAGCACAGAGCAGGAGACGCCTCAGGCTTCACAACCCCGTTTGCTGCTCTGCTTACCTCGCCGGTCCTCCGGTGATGGTGGCATCAATCACATAGTCGTTGTCAATCCGGAACATGTAGACGCCGCGGTTCTACAAAAATAAAAAACATAGATTCAGGATTCAACCGAGAAAACAAGTTCCTCAGTCCTGCTGCTGATTGAACCTGCCGTGGTCGCTGCGACGAGAATAAGCCTGAATGTGCAGCTAGCATGTAGCATCTACTGGTGCATGGATGGCATCTACCAGTAGAAGAGCCTTACTGGGTGCTGAGGAACCAGAACTGGTCTTTATGGAAACGGTGCAATGATGACTACGCTGATGAAGAAAAAACTAACAAAAACTTTAACCTGTCCAAGCCCAGCGTGTCCCTTTTCTAGATGGAGGACATGTCCCTCATAGGGACCCTCGGCTGGCCCCCATGAGGGGAAGGTCTCCTCTTGGGGGTCAGGCCATAGAAATTAATGGAAGTCAATGGAAAGTCCCCTGAAGGATAGTGAGATGTAACGTGTGTTTGTTTCAGGTGCATCACCTGTGCCTCATAAAGCCTCTCCTTGCGATTGGCCACCTCGCTTCTGATGATCGTCCCGATGTACTCGATTACCATGGTGCACTTCTCGATGTCTCTGGCGGCGTACAGTCCCAGTCCCTACTCACAAACACAGCTACAGTCAGCCTCTGGGCCTGCAGGTGGCGCCGTCATGTCTGCCTGGGGTGGATTTCTCACCTGGATGCGGGAGCGAGCCAGGTACACGTTGCTCTTCCACTCTGCCTTCATGCGGCGGTACTGGGCCGACTTGGAGTGGCGGCCCTGATGGGCGCCAGCGACCGACTCGCCAGGAGACAGAGACAGGACCCCCGGGACGAGGCCCACGATGGATCCCACAGAGCCCTGGCCCCTGGGGGCGATGCTGCTCAGCAGGTAAGGCCTGAAACAGACGCAGTAGCATCAGAGTTAAGGTTCCCGTCTTCCAAGTTAATAACGTGCGTTTGAGCCGCATCACAGCATCTCTGCTCGGACGGATGGACGCCGTGGCCGTTTAACCCTAACCCTTACTCATTCATTCCTGGACTCTGGTCCCAGTTAATCCTACTGGCTCTGATCAATCAGTGATTTCTACTGGTTCTTGAGTGACCCTCCCTGCAGGTACCAAGCTATCACCTCCTAATAAGGTTTAGTGGGTGTTTAATAACAGGTAATAAAAGGCTAAATGTTTTTAATGAAGACACACAGAATTTAAAGGAAAGAAAAAGTTAAATTCTACCAAAACAAACTCTGCGCAAAATCCTGCTGCCAATGACGTTAGAAACTCCTCCGAGGTCAGAAATAAATGCCTCATTCATTGCCTCAACTATTGCCTCACTAAATGCCTCATTCAGTGGGTCTACTGCTGGGTTCTGGTTCTGACCCAGGATCATGGCTGGATCTTCAGGTCGACCAACCTCACAGGGATATAGGCTCTGCTCGAAATCCTGGACTGGATCCTCCAAGGACGCGGTCTACCTGGACTGGATCCTTCCAAGGACGCGAGTCTACCTAGACTGGATCCTTCCAAGGGACGCCCGGTCTCACGTACGAGACTGGATCCTTCGAAGTCCGTGAAAATAAGGAGACCGGAAGAGTTTTGGCTGTGAATTCAAACCAGGTCTACCCTTCGGCAGGTTTTACTGCCGTATGCTACGTTGGTTAGCAACCCGTGAAAGTTGACGCATAGAGCAGGAAAAGATTGAATACCAAAGTTTTCAAAACTGTTTGTTTATTTATTTATTTTATATCATAAAGTGAACAAAGACTGATTTAATCCAGAGTGGAATAAAGGTTCCAACAGCCGGGAGCAGGAACTAATCAAATCAAATGTAATGATAGAAACCTTAGTCAGTTAAATAACCCGCTGCATTATGCTGTCATTCTGCACATCTCTGATGTTGCTGCTATTTTCTAATTACTGTAAAAATGTCCACAGCTGCATATTGGTTATTTATTCTCCAGTTTTATATTGTTAAAAAACACTTTACAGTATTTTATTGTTTATATTCTAACTCTTCCTATTATGTTATTCTTATACATTTTTCTAAGGTCCACATTTGTGTGACCATTTTCAATAATCTTTCTGCTGCTGTAAATTTGCCCATTGTGGGACAATAAAGGGATTTTCTATTCTATTCTTTAAAAGGGGTAGAAATATATAAGTAAATATCAACAATGTATGCATAAAAATATATCTGCAAAATCTCTAATATTTAACAACAAAAAATACTTAGTTAAGCTAATTGTGCAAAACAGCAATAAAAAGATAAAACTATCAGTTCTATTTCATCCCTACTGACCGCCAGAGGGCGGTGCTGAAAGCTACTGAATGTTCCCTTCGGGCATGCGCAGTTCGAGTAATTATACCAACAGAGTCACACTTGTGACACCGGATGACCACTCAGAAGCTATATAGCCTGGTGTCATCCTTTGCTCTGCTCCTTTTTTCTTCTCGCAAGCGGTTCGCTAACTTCCCCGTTGTCTGAAGCCCATGTCTCTTGACCGGAGTTGCGGTTATTCTCCGCCCTCCCAGGGCTGCAACGGGTCGATTCTGAGGATTACGGAAGGTAAGTGAGTTGTTTGCTGGTGATGGTGGCGTCCGCGCCCCCTCTCCCTGCTCACGACTTTAGCTTTTTACCTACAGCTTCGTGCTGTTTTGTTTCGAACTGGTGACAGCAGCATTTTTCGCCCCTACTCCCAGTGTGAATAACTTCACCGCCGAGTTATATACATTGCCAACGTAGTTAGCTTTCTTTAGTTTGTTGGTGTTATACCTGGTGACGGCAGCGGTTTTCGCCCCCTATCCCAGTATATTCCCTACTTTTGCATCCTTTTTTTCACCCGGTTCTGGCGCTGCTATAATTACTGGACTTGCCGCGGTTTTCGCCCCTCTCCCAACCAAGGTGTGGTCTACCGTTTGCGAAGTTGGAGGGCTAACGCGCATTGTTAGCCTTTTCCCAGTTTGTTTGCAGCCTTCTTCATCGGTCTGCGCTTAGTTAGTAATGTGACGCAGCTGCCGCTCCCCTCTCACAATATCAACCTTTTTGCAGCCTTTCGCTGGTCTGCTCTTAATTGGTGACGGCGGCGGCATCGCCCTACTCCCCAACTAGGATTGCCAATACAGCTACCGCTTGTTAGCTTTTTTGTTTATTGCTTTTATACCTGGCTGACGGTAGCGGTTCGCCGCCTCTCCCTGTAACTTGGCCGCCTTGTGTCCTGCAGCCTCTGCCTGTTCTATCCGCTATAATTGGTGACGGCAGGCTGTTCGGCTCCTACTCCAAACTTAAGTTTCCATACAGCTAACGTTGTTAGCTTTTTGGTTTATTATTTTATACCTGGTGACGGTAGCGGTTCTCGCCCCCTTCCCAGTATCGGCCGCCTTGTGCTCGCAGCCTCTTTCGCTTTCTCTCAGCTGTAATTGGTGACGGCTGCGGTCTGTAGCCCCCTCTCCCGATTTTCGATAACTTTCTGTTCTTTAAGCCTTGTCGGCCTTCTCGACATTGATGGCTCTCACAGCTGCATAGATTGTGGGGCTGCCCTGCAGGCAGAGGATGGCCACCGACCTGTGCCCTACCTGCCTTGGACATGAGCACCTTTGGAGGCGCTGTCTGAGAACCCCTGTATGAACTGCAGCTTTATGCCCCATGCAGTGAGGGGTGGCCCGGCTGGCCCAGTTGTGCCCCCCCCAGGAGGGTTTCCTGACCTTCCGCCTTCTGGGCAGGTGTGGTTCCCCAAGCCGCCCTAAGCGCCGTGGTGGGACCACAGCATCTGTGCCCCTCCCCCGGAGTGAAGTTTCGGCCAAACCCTGACCAGGGCCTGTCCACAAGGGTGGAGCAGTTGTCAGCAGAGCTGGCAGAGATGAATTCCTTGTTGCAGACACGGCAATCTTTGATCCCTTGCTACCAGTGGTTGGGCCTTTCCCACCACAATGCCCGAAGCTGGTTGTAGAGATGACGCATTTGGCTGCTTCCTCGCTTCATTTTAGAGATGAGGGCGTGAGGCATCCCTCAAGCCTCTCAGGCTGGTTCATTTTCATCTGTGAGTGCGTTGAGAGGCCGGTGACGGTTCCATGCGGGAGGTCATGTCTGGTGGCTCCTGAAGGCTGCAGCTAACTCCCCGCCGCGAGAGAGGCATCCAGCCCGCAGTGTTTCTTTTTCAGAGACGTGGAAGGGTTCTACTCCTTTTTCTGCATCAGGAGGAGTACCTGGAGCGAGGGAACCGAGAGCGCTTGTCGCTATTTCCCTCGATGGTCGTGTATTAGCTGCCATGCATGAGTCGTAAGGCTGGCTCTGGACCGTATGCCAGCAATTGAACCAGCTGTTGCTTCACTGATTGTGTCACCAGATGAAGCCCTGCGTCCTGATGTCCGGTGCCCGCGGACTCAATGTCGGGTTACAGATGACCTCCTCTGTAAGGCGTACAATGCAGGAGCGCATGCTGGCCGCCTTGGCAATTCCCTGGCGCACCTCATGTTTGCCCTGTCTGCATCTGTTCAGGACACTGGTGGTGCAAGTGCGGCGGTTGGTTATAGTGACGCAGCGCTGCAGGCCTTCGCGCTGATGACCAGAGAGCTTGGACGGGTCATGTCTTTCCTTGTCCAAGCTCGTAGATACCGGCCGGGTACCTCTCACTGAAGTACGGGTAACCTTCCGCGTTGTACCAGGGGAGTTGCTTGGGATCAGCTGCCCTCGAGGCG
Source organism: Cyprinodon brontotheroides (assembly GCA_018398635.1). Lineage (NCBI taxonomy): Eukaryota > Metazoa > Chordata > Actinopteri > Cyprinodontiformes > Cyprinodontidae > Cyprinodon > Cyprinodon brontotheroides. The sequence continues at coordinate 2,614,542 of JAGKQL010000064.1, forward strand.
CTGGAACGGACTGCTCAGGGCACATCAGACTAGCCAGCAAGCCTGCCTCGCAGGGAGCATGCTACCTGCTCTCCTCCAGCGTTCGGGCCGCCTCTTCTGCCACTGCCACCTCCCCCAGCTGCTCAGCCACGCACCAGACTGGTGGCAGACCTGTTGGTTCCTATCCCCACGATAAAGGTAGACGTGAGGAGGGACTGCGGAGCCAGTCTGCTACTCCTTAAAGCCAGATGGCAGGTCCTCGGCCTCGTGCCCGGACGCTTCCCCAGACGTTCCCCATAGGCCGTGGGGATAGAAGATGATGCCAACGTGCCAGCCGCCGGACATTTTCCCATCAGCAGCTGAATTTCTGCCGCTGCTCATCGGTCTTAGATCCATGGGTGGTTGCCACCCAACCAGGCTACAGGCTCCGGATTCACAGCGCCCCCCCTCACACACCGGGTCAAATGACTGTCATCCACAGACCCTCGTGAAATCTCAGGCACTAGACCAGGAGCTTTCCTCACCCCGCAGGGCAGCCCGAGGTCAGTCTGTAGATCCTCTGCAGCAACCCAGAGGCTACTACTCCACATACTTCCTTGTGGCCAAGAAGACCGGCGGTTTTCGCCCCATTTTAGATCTAAGGGGACTGAATCGGTACCTGAAGGTCCTTCCCTTCCACATGCTCACCATAACAGAGGTCGTCTGACCATTGTGGCGGGAGATTGGTTTACATCAGTAGATCTGACAGACTCCTACTTTCACGTGCCTATTGCGGCAGAACATCGCCGTTTTCTCAGGTTCGCCTATCGGGGGCGCCATTGGCAATTCCGGGTGCTCCCATTCGGGCTCTCCCTTTCCCGAGGGTGTTTACTCGATGCGTGAAAGCAGCCCTCTCACCTCTACAGGCCTCCGGAGTCAGGATTCTGCCATACCTGTACGATTGGCTTCTTTGTGCTCCCTCTCAGGTAGCTGCCTCTCGGGACACGTCCCAGCTTCTACTTCATGTGTCACTGTTAGGCCTCAAAGTCAACTTGGCAAAGAGTTGTCTTGTTCCATCTCAGACAACCACCTTTCTTGGGATGCATCTTGACTCTGCTACCATGATGGCCCGTCCATCTGTTCACAGGGTGGACGACATACTCCAGCTTGTCCGTCGATTCAGACTGGGCAGGGAGTTTCCCTACATCATCTTCCTTCGAATGCTGGGCAAACTGACATCAGTCACCCATGTCGTGCCCTTAGGGCTGCTCCTTCTGCCTCCTTTGCAGAGATGGCTCAACAGCTTTCGCCTAGACGCCAGGCTGCACAGGCATCGCAGACTGATGGTAACCAGGAGGTGCCTCCATGCCCTAGCTCCTTGGCGAGGCGGGACCCTTTTGTCCAGTGGTGTTCCAATGGGGCTAGTAGTGTGTCAAAGGGAAGTGGTCACCACGGATGCCAGCCTCATGGGCTGGGCTGCCGTGTGGCAACACAGAGCTGTTCGGGGTCTCTCTGGGACCCAAGGGAGCGAACGGAACACATAAATGTGCTGGAGCTGCGGGCTGTGCACATGGCCCTCAGGTGCCTTCTGTCCCACCTAGAGGGAAGGCACGTGCTGATTCAGACAGACAACACCTCTGTTGTTTATCATATAAACCACCAAGGTGGGACCAGGTCAGCACGTCTCTTGAAGGTGTCGAGGGATCTCCTGGAATGGGCGTTTCCTGCGTCTGTACCCCCTGGCTGCGCTAGCGTATCTGCCAGGACGGCAGAACCAGGTTGCGGACTCTCTATCCCGCCAGGCACCTGCTCCGGGAGAGTGGTCTCTTCACACGCTGACGTAGTGCGCATAATCTGGAACCTTACTCTTTGGGCAGGCAGAGGTAGATCTGTTCGCCACAGAGGAGTCGACCCATTGCCCCCTATGGTATTCCCTAACCGGGATGGCGGGCGCACTGGGCCAGGATGCACTAATGGCTCATCCATGGCACGCAGGTTCTCCTGTATGCCTTTCCACCCCTCTCACTGATTTGGCCGACTCTACGGAGGGTTCTCGAGCAGGGCCACAGAGTGTTGCTGGTAGGCTCCGTTCTGGCCAGTCACGGCCGTGGTTCCCGCTGCTTTGGAGTCTGTGTCACGGTACTCCATGGCGTCTTCCAGTAAGGAGGGATCTGCTGTCTCAGTTGGGGGGATAGATGCTGGCACCCCAACCACTCAGCGTCTCCAGCTGTGGGCATGGCCCCTGGGAGGCTGACTGGGTGTTCAGACACCATGAGACACACACCGTATTGAGTGCTAGGGCTTCCTCCACTCGGCTGCAGTATGCTAACAGATGGCGCCTCTTTTCTCAGTGGTGCTCTGCCCACAATGAGAACCCGGTTTCCTGCTCGGTGCCCACTATTTTGGAGTTCCTCCAGTCTCTCCTTGATAAGGGCCGCTCTCCTTCGACCCTTAAAGTGTATGTTGCAGCAATTAATTTCATGTCTTCACCGAACTGTTGACAGTACAGTGAGGCGCCATGAACTGGTTTCACTTTTTCTGCGTGGTGCTCGTAGGTTGTGCCAGCGGCCAGCCCCACGAGCCCCAGATTGGGATCTGCCGTTGGTTCTCACAGGTCTGTGCCACCCTCCATTCGAGCCTTTGGCACAAGCAGAAATCAAGTGGCTTTCCTGCAAGACTGCTTTCCTGATGGCTATCGTCTCAGCTAAGAGGGTCAGCGAGCTACATGCTCTTTCTGTCAGCCCTAGGTGTATCAGGTGGAATCCAGATGGCTCTGGTGTTACTCCGTGGCCTAATACTGCGTTTGTGCCTAAGGTGTTGTCTCCTTTTCACCATGAAGCCAGCCATTGCGGCTGGCGCAGTTTCAACTATCATCTGGGTACAACGGAGAATGAGTCTGAGTTGTTGGCTGCCCAGTAAAGAGCGTCCATTGCACGCATTGCAGCCACCGCCAATCTGAGACCTTCGGACCAGCTTTTCCTATGCTATGGATTTCCAAGGTTAGAGCTGTCCTCCTTTCTAAACAGCGTCTGTCCCATTGGATTCCTGGGCTGCTTTGAGAGGGGTTCCGCTGGAAGCTATATCTGCTGCTGCTTCATGGGCTTCCCCAACCACCTTCACCAGGTTCTACAGTGTCAATGTGGATGCCCCTCTGTCCCCTGGGTCAGGTCCTTTTACAAGGTTCTGCTGGGCACTCCTCTGTGAGGTATGTGCTCAGGATTCGCTTGTGACATCGTTGGCATTAGTCATTCAGTGCTTTCAGCACCGCCCCCTCTGGCGGTCAGTAGGGATGAAATAGAGCGAAAGTTGCGTATGTAACTACGGTTTCTATGAATCCCGGATGACGCCAGAGCTTCTCTGTCACTCAGAATCCTTGCTTTTGCGGAGAAGATTCTGTAGGAGCAGAGCAAAGGATGACACCAGGCTATATAGCTTCTGAGTGGTCATCGGTGTCACAGGTGTGACTCTGTTGGTATAATTACTCGAACTGCGCATGCCCAAAGGGAACATTCAGTGCTTTCAGCACGCTTCCCTCTGGCGGTCATCCGGGATTCATAGAACCGTAGTTACATACGTAACTTTTGATTTATAAATCCCCTGCAGATATATTAGAATCTGTCCTTAAATTCCAGCTGAAACCCATTTAATCGTAGTAACAGATAAAACACTGAGATAAACCAAACATTACGCGCCACATATCTGACTCCCCTATCACCATTAAAACAACTATTTTCATCCCATTTTCAGACGGAACTATTCACAGACTGGATTATATTAAACTGAACTTCCAATTTTTCACCACTGTTCGGGCGCTAAGTAACCTTTCCTCTGATCACGGCTTGCTTGGTCTCGCAATGAATCCTGGGATATCCGGGGACACCGAGGATACATCAGACCCCGTCCCTTCAAATCGGGCAAAAAGAAGGGCGCATTTTAAGGCCGCATAACGAGGACTCTTGGAATCCGACCAGACCTCGGCGCCGCGCTATGATGTCATCGTCCTTCGGATCTGGCCTTCTAAGGGCGCAGCCCAGGATTTTGAACAGAGCAACAGTCTCCATATGAGAGGTCTTCTATGGCTGAATCTGATCTAATTAATCGTAGAAGTTCTCAGCATGAGCAGCTTTCATTGACCTTAATCCTCCATAGTTCTGGATCTTTGTAGCCGATATCACAGCTGTTTTAGTTCCTCCACACTCTGATGGTTTCTATTACTGGATCTTCTGAAGGTTCCTTTCAATCATTAAAACTAATTTGCTTTCTAAACTGAAGCTTTACCCTCAGATTAGCCTCCTTTGGTGCCTGGATGAACTAAAAACCCCACTAAAAAGAAACTGTAGCTCCACAGGAAAAGGAAGTGATGTCATTACCTCTTGGCTTGGCTGACTTTGGGTTCAGAGCGCGCTGACCCTGTTGGGTTAAAGGCCAGAGGCCATTCCATCAGTGGGTTCCTGCCGTAACGGAACGTATAACGCTCACAGGCCTCCACCCCTGGCAGCTGTAGACAGAGAGGGACATACAGGGACACAGACACAGAGATGGAGACAAATAGAGGGACGATTAGAGACAGATGGGGACAAAGTCAGTGTGTTGGTGCTGAAGCGATGGACCTACAGACTCGATGATCCGGGTCACTGCAGACGTGGTTAAACCAAACAAATCTTCTCCTTTCAGGTAAACTGGGAAGAGCTTCAGAGTTCCACTCGAGTCCCTCAGCTGTGCCACTGGTTCCAGTATCTGGGCCCACACAGCTGCACATAGCAGGAAGAGTCAGAGGCCTGAAAAGCAGCTCCTGGTCTGATCCAAGGTCAGCCGTCACTCACCTTTGGGTGAGGATCCCGTCAGGACGACATCTTCGTGGCCTTTCTCCACCACCTTCACCTTGAACAGCGGCCGGCCATCCTGCTCCTCGATGGAACACATGTACTTACAGCGTCTGGAGAGGAAGCGGATCACAGTCAGTGGGCGGGGCCTATCGCCCCATTTCCACTACCCTTTGCATAGATTGGTCCGAGCTCGGTAATAAAGCTAACTGTTGAGTCTAAATGGCACGCAAGCTGAACCGGACCCAACCGAACCACGGTAGCATGGTACTAGTTCCTCAGTAGGGCTTGGGGGGGGGGGGGGTGTTCAGTTCTGGCTTGGTTCTCACATAACAAAGGTGCATGAGCAGACCACACCATCTCTAAAGTCAGCTTCCAGTAGTTGGCGGTAATGCACATCACTAGGTTGCTTACCAACCGCCACAAAACAGAAGAAGAAGAACTGTAAACAACAACTGTATCCTTCTCAGCACTACATTTTTAAAAATGGCTTCAGAGCGCGGTGCGACCTGGGAGAAAGCTGAGACCGAGGCTCTTATTGCACTTTGAAAAAAGGATCCTATCCAGGCGATGCTGGGACGGAACAAAACATAATCGCAAAGTTTCCCTAAAGATTGAAGGTGGGGGGTATGACCGAGACCCGAACAGCGCCAAGAGGAGAAACGTAAAAATCTATACATGAGGTATTTGACCACAACAGATCAGGGCGAGGAAGCAGTAGTACCGTAGATCGCCACTAGGAGGCGAGGAACCGTGCTAGCGTGCTGTGTAAACGGTGGTAAGGAATCGGGTTCGGCGGTAGAGGAAATGGGGTCAGTGTAACCAGACCGATTAGGATGATCCGGTTTCTATAGTTTCCTGAAGCAGGTTTAGGCTGAATAAAGATGCTGGGGGGGGGTTGGGGACCCCAGTCTCTCCCTCAGCAACCTGGACCTGAAAAATACAAAACAATCAAGGATCACCTGTTGCTGTGGCGCATGCTCCAATAGAAGCGGTTGGCATGGTAACCGACAGGGAAGATGGCCGTCTGGCTGTGGAAGCTCTTCATCTGCTGAGGGAGGAGCCTACCGACGGCTCGGAACAGCAGACTGCCGACCCGGAAGGTGTGCTGCCGCTCCCCTCGCTGGACAATGGCGGCGATCTGCCGTGCCTCGTCTCGCTGCACGAAGACCCGCCGGAACACGGCAAAGCAGCGCAGCTCCGAGTCGTACGGGTCGGCGCTCGCTGCCAGATCGGGGCCGGGTGTGGAGAAGGGGGAGGAGCTAGAGGACCTGTCCCCGCTCAGAGGAAGCATCCTGGGCTTGTGGAGGTGGCAGAGCATGGTCTTATCCTGTAGGACGGAGAGGAGGAGCACTGAGCACCCTCAGGCAGGTCGGACGGCATTGGTGGCGGGATCCGTTGCAGGAACCTTACCTTGAAGAAGGTGCAATGGGCCTGCAGGGCGCAGGTGAAGTGGTAGGTATTGGTGCAGCGCAGCCGGTTGCAGCCAGTGGTGGCCCCGGTGCGGGAGCAGTGGGCACAGCGCAGGGCGAGGCCCCGCCTCAGCGCCAGCTCCACGTTGATCAGGGCACCCGCCTGGGTTTCGTACACTTCGCTGGACCACAGCGCGCAGTTCAGGTGCACCTGAAAACAGCACAGGTCAGTCTTCGGGTTGATGGGCACAGCTACAACCGTGGCAGCAGCACTCACCCACAGATCCAGGTCCAGGTTCAGCAGGCGAGCCGGTCCGTCTGTCAGCCCGTCTCCCTGCTGCTGACAGAAACAGCACCGCCGCTGGTCTTTAGGTAGCGGGTCAGGACGTAAACATACCCCAAACTTCCTTAGGAGCTCATCCACTTCGTCTTCTGTTGGCATGGAAACCGCCTCTTTGGGGACATAGGCACCTCTGAGATAGAGTGGGTATAAGAACAAAGGTCAAAAGGTCAACAGAACCAGGATCCAAAGATCTGACAAGTAGAACATTGAGAGAACTTCCGGTGCTGAAGTTGTAACCTGGAGGAACCAATTAGCCCTCCGGTCCTCTTTCCCTGATCAACATGGCCGCCCATTTCCCTCTCAGACTCTGACCTGCTCAGCGTGATGCTGAAGCTCCAGCGTCGCCAACGAGATGTTCTCATCTTCTTTGAGTTCTGAGCTTCATCTCCCAACACGGTCCGTGGGCGGGGCTTCAGCTTTACTTTAACCTGTCAGCCAATCAGAGACAGGTCAAACAGTGAGCCACCTAGTGGAACAGTTGAACTGGATAAACTGGTTACCAGTCCCACCTTGAGGCTGTCAGAGTGGCACTTCGTCTCCATGGTGATGGCTGAGGCAGGGGGGAAGGCAGGCGGCGGTGAAGAGGAGGAGGATAAATCAGCGGGGGGCAGCGAATGGACGGCGATGGACGACATGTTGTGGGTGTAGTGGTGCGGAGTTCTGCTAGGGGGCACCGGGACTGCGGGCTGAGGACACACAGACACCCAGTTAAAGGAGGGGCGGGGCTGAGGAGAGCGTAAGGAGCCGGGGGTGGGGGGGGCTCACCTTGGATTGGTCAGGACGGTTCAGCTGCTCGTTCCCAAACAGAGCGGAGCAGGTGGGACTGCAGAAGACCAAACTGGACCGGTCTTTGGACTCAGAATCCTGGAAAACACAAACAGTCACTTTCCCGCTCCTCCTCTAACCACTGCCCCCCCCCCACCAAGCCTCACCGGTCTGCGGTGGACTCCGTTTCCCAGCAGCCTCCTACAGCGGCTGCAGCGGCCGGGCTGGTTCCCCGCAGCTGGCGCCGTCCTCTGCTGAAGGGAAGACAGGGAGGGGTCAGAGAGCGCGGCGTGGGGGCGGGGCTGCCTCTGCTTTCACGTGGAAACCACCTGCTCTGTTTCTCCTCCATCAGCTCAGAGCTTCGTTCTTACACTAACGTCAGATGTTTTGAGGCTCCACCCCCTTTGATTGGAGCTTTTAATGAAATGCTAAATTGATTGATGGGTTCCTGTGAAACTTCTTCAACCAATGAAATTGATTTGATCAATCTGCTCTCCATAATAATGACCATTTCAATCAAACCTGTCGTGTTCTTCCTGGATCTGATCTCCGCCCCCTACCGCTCCGCCCCGAAAAAAGCTATTCGCTGAGCTCCGCCCCCTACAGCTCCACCCAGAACAAAGCTATTTGCTGAGCTCCGCCCCCTACAGCTCCACCCAGAACAAAGCTATTCGCTGAGCTCCGCCCCCTACAGCTCCACCCAGAACAAAGCTATTTGCTGAGCTCCGCCCCCTACAGCTCCACCCAGAACAAAGCTATTCGCTGAGCTCCGCCCCCTACAGCTCCACCCAGAACAAAGCTATTTGCTGAGCTCCGCCCCCTACAGCTCCACCCAGAACAAAGCTGCCCGCTGAGCTCCGCCCCCTACTGCTCCACCCAGAACAAAGCTATTCGCTGAGCTCCGCCCCCTACTGCTCCACCCAGAACAAAGCTATTCGCTGAGCTCCGCCCCCTACAGCTCCACCCAGAACAAAGCTATTTGCTGAGCTCCGCCCCCTACAGCTCCACCCAGAACAAAGCTATTCGCTGAGCTCCGCCCCCTACAGCTCCACCCAGAACAAAGCTGCCCGTTGAGCTCCGCCCCCTACTGCTCCACCCAGAACAAAGCTATTCGCTGAGCTCCGCCCCCTACAGCTCCACCCAGAACAAAGCTGCCCGCTGAGCTCCGCCCCCTACAGCTCCACCCAGAACAAAGCTGCCCGTTGAGCTCCGCCCCCTACTGCTCCACCCAGAACAAAGCTGCTCGCTGAGCTCCGCCCCCTACTGCTCCACCCAGAACAAAGCTATTCGCTGGGCTCTGCCCCCTACCGCTCCACCCAGAACAAAGCGGCCTGCTGAGCTCCGCCCCCTACTGCTCCACCCAGAACAAAGCTATTCGCTGAGCTCCGCCCCCTACAGCTCCACCCAGAACAAAGCTATTCGCTGGGCTCCGCCCCCTACCGACCGCCCAGAACAAAGCGGCCTGCTGAGCTCCGCCCCCTACAGCTCCACCCAGAACAATGACTCTTATCAACCATCGCGCAGCTCCTCAGTTTTATTCGGTAGTTTGCATAAAGTCATAAACCTGCATCAGCGGCACGCGGACCCCAGCCAGCAGGGCCAGGGAACTGCGGTCGGCGCCCGGCGCCTGGTTCAGCTGGTAGTTGATGGGGCCAGGGACCCTGAGGAGCGCCGCCACCGCTGCCATCACACCTGGAATGTTCTGTAGACGGTAAACAGACTCAGGTTACATGGAGCCATACTGACCGTTCACACACACATCTGGAGGGAACAGCCGTCTACCTGAGAGGCAGCCGGGTTCAGCGTGATCGCTATGGTAACCAGGTCGGTGTTGGAGCAGGTGGATGGGGCCTGGAGGTGTGGTTCTGCCTTCACCTCTGGTTTCACTGCCAGGCCTGTAGACAGATGGGAGGTCAGCAGCGGAGGGAAACGGAGCAAACCGCTAAGGAGCTTCAGTTGCTAACCTTTGCCCAGAGAGCAGGAAACGACGGGTAACGTAGGCGAGGGGCAGGGGGAGGGCGGCTCCAGCTTGATGAAGGACAGATCAGGGTACCTGCTGACCTCCACGTCCGCCACGCTCTCTGGAGACGACGATGGCACGAACCCCTCAGGACTGCGGCATTCTGGCTCCTGGACCCTGGAACCGCCCACCATTACAATCAGTCCATGTGCGTCACCAGAGGTATCTGCCCAGAGGGCGGAGCTTACCTGAGATCCTCCTGGTTGTTATGGGGCGGCGTGGGCAGAGACGCAGGGACATCCACGGTTTTTGAGGCGTGGTTCAGATGGAGAGGTTGGTCGTCTTTGCGCTTCGATGCCAACAGACCTGTGAGAGCAAAGGCGTTAGCCGACAGGTGAGCCCTCCAGGATCCTGTCAGACGGAGCACTGGGTTCCTTACCCTCACCGTCCTGCTCCTCCACTGAGGCGAAGCCGTTGACCATCTTCTGCCTGCTGACAGGCGGGGGGGTGGGAGGCAAGGAGGCCGGCGGTGTGGGGGGGTTACTGAGGTTATTCTGCAAGAGGAAGCAGAGACACAGCAGGTGAGAGCGCGCCAGGTGCAGAGCGTCTCAGCGGGGGCGGGGTGGAGGGGTACCTTGTAGATGAGCTGTGAATAAAAGTCGGAGACGCCATCCAGGGCGGCGTTCCCAAAGGAGCCACTGAGACGGGACTCTCTGCCAAGCGAGGAGTTTCCGTAAGGGGGGAAAAGGCTCAGATCCACCCCCAGGATGGGCTCCATGAGGGGCAGCTCCGACAGCTGGGGGGGGGCAGGTCAAAGGTCAGACTGAAGACAGAGTGTAGGAACCCATCGCTCTGAAGGAAGCAGCGCACTACCTGTCTCAGCTGGGTCATCAGCGGGTCAGAATGCAGGCCCCCCTCCTCCTCCTCCTCCTCCTCCTCCTCCTCCTTCTTCCTCCTCTTGGACCTGGGCGGAGCTCGGTCTTTCTCCGCTCGGTTTGCTCTCTTGCTGCGCTGAATTTTCCTTAGATCAAAACCGTCCTGCAGCGACAAGTGGAGAAATCTTAGCACAGCTCCTCCTACTGAGCAGCACAACCCGTAACTACTCACCGCATTGCCATGGTAACCCGCTCCATCCTCCTCCTCAGACCGCAGACCGCCAGCGGACGGCCGGGGAGGCCCGGTAGGAGACGCCATGATGACGGGGGAAGTCTTGTCCCTCAGAAGGTGTCTGAGAAGCTCTTTCCCTCCGTCCCCCCCCTGAGCGGCAGGAGAGGAGCAACCCCTCCCACCGTCCGCGGTCTTCACAGGCCCTCCTCGACAGGACGCCGTCTCCATGTGCTCCACCTGTACAGAGGGACAGGCTGCAGTGAGGCGGAGCTTCCATCAGGCCTCCATCGGTGAGCTGCCTCACTAAACTGGGATTTATTATAGAAGCTCTTAGTGGAGCAACGCATCGTTACCGTTCCCTGATCCACGGTTCGGAACGCGGATTGGCTGCCTGAAATTTACGTGGAGAGCGCCTGTTCAATCCACAGTAAAACGGAGCACTAATCATGGCTGGCAGAGGAGGGAGGAGCCTAAACACCAGCTGCATCCTTTAACTCAGGGATGACCAACAGTCGATCGCGATCTACCAGTCGATCGCGGTCTACCAGTCGATCGAGATCTACCAGTCGATCGCGATTTACCAGTCGATCACGATCTACCAGTCGATCGTGGGCGGAGTTTCAGTCGATTGTGAGAAGTTTCACAATGTAGACCTATTTATGGCTATGACAAAAAAAGTTTTAAAAACTACTAATCAAATTATGACAAGTGGCAAACGTCTATTTTCATAACTATCCATCCTTCCATCCATCCATCCATCCATCCATCTTCCTCCGGCTTATCCGGGGTCGGGTCGCGCGGGGCAGCAGCATAGAAGGGAGGCCCAGACTTCCCCTCCCCCAGCCCACGTCTTCTAGCCCCTCAGGAGGAACCCCAAGGTGTTCCCAGGCCAGCCGAGAAACATAGTCCCTCCAGCGTGTCCTGGGTGCTCCCCGGGGGCCTCCCAGGTGGGACGCGTGCCGGAACACCTCACCAGGGGGAGGCGCCCAGGAGGCATCCTAAACAGATGCCCAAGCCACCTCAACTGGCTCCTCTCGGCGTGGAGGAGCAGCGGCTCTACTCCGAAGTCCCTCCTGGATGACCGAGCCACCCCTATCTCTAAGCCGAGAGCCCAGCCACCCCACGGAGGAAACCCATTTCGGCCGCTTGTATCCGCTGATCTCGTTCTTTCGGTCATGACCCAGAGTTCATGACCATAGATGAGGTAGGAGCGTAGATCGACGTAAATGAGACCTTCGCTTTTTTGACTCCCAGCTCTCTCTTTCACCACAAGCGGACCAGTACAGCGCCAGCTTCACGGCAGACGCTGGACCAATCCGCTACTGTCGCATCTCCGCTCCCTTCTTCCCTCATTCGTGAACAAGATCCCAAGATACTTAAAACTCCTCCACTTGGGGCAGGACACCCCCCTGACCGGAGAAGGCACTCTACCCTTTTCCGGGCAAAAGAACCATGGCCTCGGATTTGGAGGCACTGATCCCCATCCCGCCGCTTCACACTTTCGGCTGCGAACCGATACAGCGAGAGCTGCAGATCACGACCTGATGAAGCCAATAGGACCACATCATCTGCAAAAGCAGAGACGCAATCCTAAGGCCACCAAAATGGATCCCCCTCAACACCTTGGCTGCGCCTAGAAATTCTATCCATGAAGGTAATGAACAGAATCGGTGATAAAGGGCAGCCCTGGCGGAGGTCCAACTATCACCGGAAACGAGCCCAACTTACTGCGGCAATGCGGACCAGACTCTGACACCGGTCATACAGGGACCTGACAGCCCGTATCAAAGAGCCCGGCACCCCATACCCACAGGAGAACCCCCACAGGGCCCCCGAGGGACACAGTCAACTTCTCCAAGTCCACAAAGCACATGTAGACTGGTTGGGTGAAACTCCCATGCACCCTCCAGGACCCTGCTGAGGGTGTAGAGCTGGTCCAGCTGCCTACCCACTCCGACCAGGACGGAAACCACACTGCTCTTCCTGAATCCTGAGGTTCGACTATCCTAGACGGACCCTCCTCTCTCCAGCACTCGGTTAGACCCTTGCCGGGGAGGCTTAAGAAAGTGTGACTCTGTAATTGAGCACACCCTCCAGGTCCCCTTTTTGAATAGGGGACTACCACCCCAGTCTGGCCCCGTTGCCATGCAATGCTGAATAGTAAAAGCGTCCAGCCAACACAACCGTACAACATCCAGGACCTTGAGGAACTCCGGGCAGGATCTCATCCACCTGCCACCAAGGAGCTTTTAACCACCTCTGCAACCTCACCCACAGAGATTGGAGAGCCCAGTCCCGAGTCCCCAGGCCCAGCTTCCTCAATGGAAGGCATGTTGGTGGGATTGAGAGAGGTCTTCGAAGTATTCCGCCCCGCCCACCCACAACGTCCCAAGTCGAGGTCGGCAGCACACCATCCCCACTATAAACAGTGTTGGTGCTGCACCGCTTCCTCCTCCTGAGACGCCGGATGGCGGACCGGAATCGCTCTCGGAGCCGTACTCAAAGTCTTTCTCCATAGGCTCTCCAAACTCCCTCCTACACCCAGTTTTTGCCTCAGCAACCATCCGGGCCGCATGCCGCTTCGCCTCGCCGTACCCATCAGTTGATTCCGGAGTCCCACAGGTCAAAAAGGCCCGAATAGGCCTCCCTCTTCAACCTGACAGCATCCTTCACCGGAGGTGTCCACCTTACTAAGTGTGTTTTCATAACCATAAAATGAAAAATAAAAAGTATGCAGGGAACCTTTTTCTGCATGCTGATTGCTGGGCATGGTTTGCCACGGTTGCTAGGTTGTTACCAGGGACTCTAAAGCGCGTAAGAGGAATCTGCAGAGATAATGGGATAATGACATCTATCCCAACTCGATGGGGCTCCATCTATGGCAGGCGCTTCTGCTGGATTGGTTGCTCTCTTCAAGCTGTCTGAAACTTTCCAGGATTTTGGATCAACCGCTGCATCATTCAGCAACAGCTGTGCGGCAATATTTTAAATATGAAGCATGTCATGGATGTTGTGCGATGAAGATCACTTGCTCTGTTCGGGCCAGGAGTTTGAAGAGGCGTTTATTCCGTGCCCAGCTCGAGGAGGCAGTAGTGCAGACCACCCTGATCTGCTGCTGCACACCGGCGCCAGGCGGCTGAGCCGTGATTGATTCTTCCAAATATCTTTTGGAACTGTGTTGTTCTTGGATTCAATATAGAACAGACGAGGCGTGTAAACTTGTTCTGTATATTTATTTCCAAACTTCCACAGAACCTTTCAGTAGCAAGCTACATTCAGAACTGCCCTCTCGCTCTAGCCTCCAACCCGTGACGCCACGCGCCCCATTGCATGCTGGGTATTGGGAGTTCAAGAGCTTTCCGGCTCATTACATCACAGGAACTTTTGCCCGAAATTAAAGAAACAGTCACCAACCCATTCTGCTGTCTGTTACATCATTACATCCACATAGTTTGCACTCAGTATTTTCCTATTTTTATCTGTTTTCTTGTTGAATTTTAATCCATCTGCCAGTTTCTCTGCCAACGCCCAGTGAAGTTTATCATTCTGAAATAGAGGACTTCCCTTCTCCTTCCTCCTGCTTTCAACTCATCTTAGACTAAGACTGATTTTATTTGTCATTTTGTTTACACAAGTGTAAAACAACAAAAGGAAATTTAGTTTTGAAAAGCTCTCTGGAAAATTTCATATTTTTTTCAAAGAGCAGTAGTAAGAAAAAGTAGTAAAAAGTAGTAAAAATTTTTTTATATATATATATATATATATATATATATATATATATATATATATATATATATAAACATATGACTAGAATTTACAGTTCTAGCTTTTTTTTCTCTCTACTGGACTGTGTGTGTTTATCATCGTTGGTGTATTTAGATTTTTGACTGCTCTTTTCTGTAGTTTTTTTAGTGTCCTGAGTGGTGCAGTGGTAAGTGGAGGAGTGAGTGAGTGAGTGAGTGAGTGAGTGAGTGGTGAATGAGTGAATGAGTGGGTGAGTGAGGCAAGATGAGTGAGTGAGAGTGATATGCAGTGGAAGTTCTTATGAGATTGTTAAGTTCTGCTTTTCAACCTATTTTTTGACAGAATTGATCATTTCCTCGTTTGTTGGACTGTTTATTCTCCACCTGTGCAAATAAAAAACAAATACTGCCATCTCTTGTGTTTGATCACGGCATGCCATCAACTTCAAAAGTGATCTTAGTTTAAAAAAGGTTGGGCACCCCTGCTATAATTCCTTTGACTCCGCCCTTCTTTCAATGATGTTGGAGGAAGGGCAGAGCAATGACGGCATGTAGGCGCTGTGACACGAGAAAACTGTATGAGAGTGTAAACACGTCCAGCATGGCAGCCCATCAGCGCCCCTGACAGGATCTCATCACCACGGCGATAAAACGGCTTTTAGCGGAAGAATCAGGGCCTCAGAAAACAAATAACCGCAACAGCAGAACATTTCATCTGCTCCTACTGGACTCTATCACAAAGTATATTATACTGTCATATATATCCCCCATACTCATCATCATCATCATCACTACCAAGATGGACCCAGAACAGAGACTGACCTTGACCTCCAGGCCTCCTACTCCTCTCTGCTGGGATCCAGAGCTCACCAACAGCTGCCTCTCAGACGGAGGGTCCGGGCCCGATGGGGGGGTGTCAGTCTGGTGGGTAGGACTGGAGCAGGACTTATCTGAGGCAGCTGGATTGGGTGGAGCAGTGATGTCAAAGCGAGGTGACAGAGGTGTTCTGGCTCCGCCTGCTTCCTCGGCTCTGCTCGGGTTTCTGCTGCTCTTTGGTTTATGTTCAGGATTGATGTCAGAGCTGAGGGTGATGATGGGGGGGGTGCGAGCAGAGGAAGAGGTCAGCAGCGAGGAAGGATCGTGTCCAAAGAGATGAGAAGTGATCCCTGCTGGATGCTGGTGTCCCAGCAACCTTGGTCTGGACTGGAGGCCTGCTACACTCCCCTCAAGAAGGACCCCTGCAGGGGAGGAAGCTCCGGGCTGCAGGGGTCCCCCAGTGAAGCTCTGAGGGGGGATGGGTCCACCTGCAGCCTCTGGGATCTTATGTGGGAGTTTGGAGGCTGAGGAGGACTGAGGAAAGTCCATTCCAGACTGAGTACTGCGGAACGGTATCTCAGAGACGCTGTCCTCACTGGAGCCTAGTGCCGGTCCAATAGGGACACGTGTCCCAGGAACACCAGCTGCTGCACATCCAAGCTTGTCCTGATGGTCCATGCTCTGCTGCAGGGCACGCTGGCGCTCCACCTGGGAGGAAACCGACAAAGACGCCATGAAATGACATCAAAGCAAAGATGGCTTTGATGTTTGGTGTCCATTTCTTCTTAGATCAGTCAGAGACTCTGTTCCTCTTTCCAACTAAAAAACAATCAACTTTTAGTGGCAGGGTGAACGTTTAACTGGGGTCGACTCACTAATTGACCATTAACACACCGCACCAATGGCGTCTGATCTAACAAACCCAACCAGCTAAGAGATCTGCAAAAAAAGTTAGAAAATAATCCACTGGACTGTGTTTTCTAAGTTTGAAGACGTTTTCTCTTCCATCCAGGAAGCTTTTTCAATTCAAAAATGTCAGAAACAGGCGTTAAGTTCCAGGAGTTTTATAGATGGCGGACCCGTGAAGCCTTGATTTTTGTTTAGGAAAACATGCAAATTGAACCCAAACAACGGGTCCATCCCTTTGGGAGTCGATTGGGCTAACAAAGTCCAGTGGATTGTTTTCAAACTTTTTTTGGAATGACTCCAACCTGCATGACTGAGAATCTTTACCATTAAAGAGAATCAAAGGGACAAAAGAAGGAAAAGATAAAGCAGACTTTAAGGTTAGCGGGTCGACACGTGTTTCCGTTGGAAAGAGGCTTATAATGCAAACATGAGATGGTTGAAACATTTAAGGCTGGTTTAGGGACCCAGAATATGCAGAATGTTCAAGCTGCTCAAACAGAAGTGGGCCTGAGAAAAGGCCGAGTGGAACAGTCAGTACGCCCAGTTAACCAGAACCTCCCCCAACCCCCCGTGGTGATGATGAAGATGCTGGTTCACCTCCTGCATCAGCTGAACTCTCTGCCGCTCCTGCTGCTCTCTCAGGCGCTCCCTTCGTTCTCGCTCAAGGAAACCCTCGCTGAACGGGTTGTTGTCATCGAACTTAACCTGCAAGGGAAACAACAGGACTATCGTTGGGCAGGTCACAGGAATAAGACTGGGCAGGTCACTGGACTATCACTGGGCAGGTCACAGGACTATCGCTGGGCAGGTCACAGGACTATCGCTGGGCAGGTCACTGAACTATCGCTGGGCAGGTCACTGGACTATCATTGGGCAGGTCACAGGAATAAGACTGGGCAGGTCACAGGAATAAGACTGGGCAGGTCACTGGACTATCACTGGGCAGGTCACAGGACTATCACTGGGCAGGTCACAGGACTATCACTGGGCAGGTCACTGAACTATCACTGGGCAGGTCACTGAACTATCGCTGGGCAGGTCACTGGACTATCATTGGGCAGGTTAGTGGACTATCATTGGGCAGGTCACTGATCTATTTCTGGGCAGGTCACTGGACTATCATTGGGCAGGTCACTGAACTCTCACTGGGCAGGTCACAGAAGTAACACTGGGCAGGTCACTGGACTATTGTTGGGCAGGTCACTGGACTATCGTTGGGCAGGTTAGTGGACTATCGTTGGGCAGGTCACTTAACTATCGCTGGGCAGGTCACTTAACTATCGCTGGGCAGGTCACTGAACTACCGCTGGGCAGGTCACTGGAAGTAACACTGGGCAGGTCACTGTGGACTGTCGTTGGGCCCCAGGTCACTGGACTGTCATTGGGCAGGTCACTGGACTGTCGTTGGGCAAGGTCGTGGACTATCACTGGGCGAGGTCACTGGACTATCACTGGGCAGGTCACTGGACTATCGTTGGGCAGGTTAGTGGACTATCGTTGGGCAGGTCAGGTCAGTGGACTGTCACTGGGCAGGTCACTGAACTATCACTGGGCAGGTTAGTGGACTATCACTAGGAAGGTCAGAGGAGAATCACTCGGCAGGTCACTGGACTATCATTGGGCAGGTCACTGGACTATCACTCGGCAGGTCACTGGACTATCGTTGGGCAGGTTAGTGGACTGTCGTTGGGCAGGTCACTGGACTATCATTGGGCAGGTCACTGGACTATCACTGGGCAGGTTAGTGGACTATCACTAGGAAGGTCAGAGGAGAATCACTCGGCAGGTCACTGGACTATCATTGGGCAGGTCACTGGACTATCACTGGGCAGGTCACTGGACTATCGTTGGGCAGGTCACTGGACTGTCGTTGGGCAGGTCACTGGACTGTCGTTGGGCAAATTAGTGGACTATCACTGGGCAGGTCACTGGACAATCACTGGGCAGGTCACTGGACTGTCGTTGGGCAGGTCACTGGACTGTCGCTGGGCAGGTCACTGGACTGTCGTTGGGCAAATTAGTGGACTATCACTGGGCAGGTCACTGAACTATCACTGGGCAGGTCACTGGACTATCGTTGGGCAGGTTAGTGGACTATCGTTGGGCAGGTCAGTGGACTGTCACTGGGCAGGTCACTGAACTATCATTGGGGCAGGTCACTGGACTATCACTAGCGGGCAGGTTAGTGGACTATCACTAGGAAGGTCAGAGGAGAATCACTCGGCAGGTCACCGGACTATCATTGGGCAGGTCACTGGACTATCGCACTCGGCAGGTCACTGGACTATCGTTGGGCAGGTTAGAAGACTATAAAAGGTTGGGCAGGTCACTTAACTATCGCTGGGCAGGTCACTTAACTATCGCTGGGCAGGTCACTGGACTATCACTAAGCAGAGTCACTTGTAAGCAACACTGGCAGGCTCACCAGAAGTAACTTACTGGGCAGGTCACAGAAGTGGCACCGCATGGAGCTGGAGTCCACTTTCACGACTGTACATAGTTGGCAGGTCACGCCTTGACTGCAATCGCTGGGCAAGGTCACTTAACTATAAGCTGGGCAGGTCACTCGAACTACGCTGCCAAGGTGTCACTGGAAGTAACACGCAGGCAGGTCACTGGACTGTCGCTGGGCAGGTCACTGGACTATCGCGTTGGGCAGGAGTCACTTAACTGCTCGCTGGGGCAGGTCACTTAGCTATGCGTGGGCAGGTCACTGAACTACGCTGGGCGGGTCACTGAGTAACACTGGGCGGAGTCACTGGACTGTCGTTAGGCAAAAAGGTGTAGTGGACTATCACTGGGCAGGTCACTGG
>JAGKQL010000064.1:2639856-2669378 GCA_018398635.1 Cyprinodon brontotheroides
ACCCACCCATCCATCCATCCATCATCCATCCATCCATCATCCATCCATCCATCCATCATCCATCCATCCATCATCCATCCATCCATCATCCATCCATCCATCCTCCCACCCATCCATCCATCCATCCATCCATGGTTTCCTTGGGTAGAAACATAACCAATCTGGTGTGGGATGATCTAGGGGATTCGCTCCCAGATTTTCAGGTTCCCATCAGATGACGTGTTCCAACTAGCTGCTATAGGAAATCAAATGGTCCCAAATGTGGAAATAATACTAAAGCTGAGCTGTGCTGCCTCAAAGAAAGGCCAAACTTACGCAGCCGCTTCCTGCTAAGCTGCCATGGTGCCCAAAAGCAGCATAGTGGGGGTAGGGACCCGGGACGCTGTGGGTGGTGTGGGGCTTTAGGGTCAGTCACTGCTAAACTCTGATTGGCTGCTGCCTGTGACAAGCTCTCCGCGGGCTCCCATCCACCTAGTGCTCGGCTGCGGTCAAGGAGATCGCGGCCAAAGAAAGCCTCCTCCCTGGACAGAGAGGCAGAGGGACCAATGGGAGCGCTGGACTCTAGAGGGAGGCGGAGCTTAAAGTGGGAATGACAGCGTTACCTGTAGGTACGACGGGAATGACTCCTCCAGCTTTGTCTTCTTCTTCCTGTATCTTTTCTTTTTTACTTTTTCCATTGCCTGTTCAGCTGCAGACATGGTCTCCATGGCAACATCAGTCTCCAACACACCTGAGAGGTAACCAAGGATAAGGCTGTGATATCCACTATTGGAAAGGTTATAGTTACTTCTCCCTTAGAGTAACTCAGTGGTCAGTTAGTTTTAGGATCTAAAATGCTGGAATGATGAATTTGGAAAACGTTCCTGTTTGATATCAATGTGAAAAGCTTTGATTTATTCACCAAGTTACGCCTTCATTTCATGAGGAAACTGCAGCAGAAACCCTGCAATGTTTGCAGCAGTCAGTGGTGAGATCAGGCGTTTCATTTTTTCAGTAACGCCATCATTGAATCGGCGGCTCTCCTTTATTATAAACCGCCGTAGATGTTCTGATATCAGCATAGAAACACTTCATCCTATCTAGAAATAAGTTCTATGCTCTTTTCTACAATGGAAGCAACGTTGTTTTAGAGCAGTGAAAAATGTTCCTGCTGCTCTGATAAAACCCAGTCAGTCCAGTAATCAGTGAACATTATTGGTCCATATTTACTGAAATTAACCGTTAGAAGCTGAAATTAGAAGCTGGCTGTTTTCTTTAGTCCGCCAGACTAACAGACACCAGTTCCAAGTCTGACAGAGAATGAAAGGCTGTCTTACCAGTATCTCGACTCGGCATCATGTCTGATGAATCCTTCCTGCCCAGTCCGGCTTTACCTCCACGCTGCCGCACCATAAAGCCTCCGATACCTGAGGACGAGACGGGAGGGAGTCAGGAGGACAAGGTGTGGGCAGGGGAGCTGAGAGGGGTCAAACTGCTCCATGCTTGCCTATTTTATTACTGTTTTTACCTTCTTACTGCTTTGCCAAAGGTACAGAAAGTCGGCTAAAACTAAACTTCAAGGATTCTCTTGTCAGACTACTTTTGAATCATTTTCATGTTATTTTGATCCCACTGAAGAGAAGCACCAGTCAACATCAGCACCAGATGCCTCCCATCTCCACAACGGACCCCGACTCGCTTCTACAAAAAGATGTCGTGGAAATGAAAACTAACCAACGAGAAGTCATGGAAATATTACGACCCTGCCGGTGTCTCAACACACTCAGATATGACAATAACCAGACCAGGACCTGGGAAAATCCTGGAGCAAAGAAGAAACAATCCAACCCAGACCTGGAAAGATGTCTGACCAGGCCAACGCCACATTTAGATCATAAAACCCGGCAGAGACTTCAAAGAAACATCTTTTATTTCAAACAAAAAAAAACAAAAACCGAAACGGTGGATGTTGACTGAAGCATCTGAAATCTGAAAGAGGATCCCGCAGACCACAGCTTGGAGACCTGAATGATGTTAGTGAGAAGAAGTCAGGAAAATTAAAGGAGACCAGATTAGCCGCTTAACGAGACACAGCGTTTAACGGAGGGATTTCCTTCAGCAGGAACATCCGTTTCACACCTGAATAAATCAGTTGGCTTTTTGATAACTCTTCTGGGAAAAGAAACTCCTCTTTAATAAGAGTCAATTCTATTCTATTCAGTTTAGTTCTATAGCTCCAATTTACATCATGTCATCTCAGGTCACTTTATAGAGATTCAACCCCACATGTGATTTTTCTGCTCTCTGATTTAAAGTTCCCTACCGACACACAGACGTCCCTGTTCTTCAGGTGGGATTTAAACCAGAAACATAGACCCAGTTTTCCAGAAGCTGTAATAAAATCCAGTGATCAACAGAAACAAACGTTGGATTGAGGTCCAATAATTTCAGCACTGTGGTTCTTCCTTTCTTTCCCCAGCCTTCTATTGCCATTCCACTGCCACGGGTACGGAGCACCATAACTCCCTCTCTGCATTTAACCCCTCCCCTTGGGGAGCAGGGGTGGAGTTAAGGGTCTTGCTCAGGGACCCAGAGTGGCAGTCTGTGGGAGTTGAACTCAGAACCTCTTTGGAGAGCGAGATCATCTGTGGTAGCAGCTCTAGACATCTTCCAGGCATGAGAGGAAAACTAGCAGCAGCTCAGCTACAGGATGGATGAACGGTAGCCGGCGCGCGCTGATGATGTCATTCACGCGCCGCTTCGTTTTTAAACCATAAATATAATATATATGGGGGCCGGTGATTGGCCTCCATGTTCTGAATGCTGGCGTACCATAAAGAATAAATGATGAACAGTTTAGTTTGTGCCTTCAAGTGGGGTTGCCCATAGGAAGACGTTACTGGATATAACCTAACGGAATATCTTCAGAACGGCTCCAAATGACACTAAACTCATCTGGGAGAGTAGAACATGATGGAATAAAAAGGAAAATCAAAAGGAGTCAATGGAAAAACGGCGTTCCCCTTTAACACCAGCTGCTTTGATGTATTCCAGTCAGGTTTCCATGACCAGCCCAGTACAGACTGCCCTGATGGTTAGTGATATCTGCATGAACTGTGTCCGATCGTCCGCTGAATGTCACATGATCCCTGCTTTTCGCTCCCAGTTGGTCATGTGACTCCACCCCTCCCTGCACAGCGCCATCTTTGTTAGTCACCGCTGGCGGGTAGCAACAGCCTGTCGACAGCGGGCTGCTGTGACAATAAATCCCATAATGCTTTGTGAGGAGAGCTCTCTGAGCAAAGCATTCTGGGATATATCTGCTCATCTAGGGACAATGAATGATCACTACTTCCCAAGGAGCATTGTGGGAAATTTCAACTGCTTGTTCATCCATCAAGCCATCATCTACAATGGTGTAAGCACTGAATGGTGCCCTATCTAGTGGTAAGGGCTCAGACTCTGGAAGTGCTGATATTATTGAACCAGCGTTTGATTCTTTTGATCACCGGGTTTAATTAGAGCCTCTGGAAAACTGAGCAGGTCTTTGTAGTTCAACACTGGACTGGTTTAAATCCCACCTGAAGGACAGGGACTTCTATGTGCCAGTAGGGAACTTTAAATCAAAGAGCAGAAAAATCACATGTGGGGTTCCTCAAGGCTCCATTCTGGGGCCCCTCCTTTCCTATTTTTTCCCCCACCTGGCCGATAAGGTTTCCTCTTCCTCTTCTTGCCATCTTCAGTGATATCAGTCTCCTTTGTGATGTCATCGAGATGAGCCTGATCCCGCTCTGGGCTGGAGTCAGACTTCAAGTCACAGTCCAAGTCACCTGAAAGGAAACGTGCTGTCATGGTCACGCACTGGGCCAATCTAGGGTTAGTATAAATACATGTAACATTGATAAAGCATGCAGAAGTGACCCACTAACAGGCACACAGGGGTTGTGTTTGTACAATGAGCATAGGAGCAGGCCCAGGAACTCAGCAGGACACTAGCAGATTGTCAGGAGGTGCAAACCTCTGATGATAGAGTTTGGAAATGCAGATCTATCTCACACGCTAAAATGTTTGCAATTATCTTGGCCTCAAAAGAGACTGATCGTCTTTGGACTGTCAGAAATACCCGCAGCAGCTGAAGGACCAAAAATCCACAACATTTTGGGTTCAACGCCTTTATGTGGGGGGGGGCAACCCCCATGGAGCCTGGAAATGGGAGGGGCCAAGGCTTCTCCTCAATCTGAGCATCTACAGAGAAAGGAGCAGCCATTTTGTGACATCATAAGTTAAGATACGCCCACTGTAGTCAAACCCTCCCCTTTGGTCACATGATCAGGTAGTTTTCAGCCTGTTGCCCCCCCACTCCAGACCACATGGTAGGGGACCTCCATCTTGATCTGCCTTGTTGCCTTTGCATCACGGCCCCCTCCCCCGTTTTATCTAACTAGCTAAGCTGAATGAGCGTTACTGAGGCGCTACGATGCTACGTTGCTAACGCCTTTGTAAGGTAATCTTGACAAGTTGAATGAAGTTAGGTTGTTCTAACAGTATTTATCATTGCTTTTGTATTTGCTGCCATTTTGAAAGGACATTAATGAATAAATTGACCTTGGTTCTCCCCTGAATAGCCTTCATAGGCGACCTCCTCTTAGAACCTTGTTCTGTATTTCTTTCATAACTAGTCACTTAGTTTACCTCCTGTTTATTTTCCAATAGTCTGTAGTGTTTTGCAAAGATGTCAGATTTCTGTATTTATTAGAATAAAGACATTATTGTTTTAACTTGCAGTTGTTTGTGCTTCATGCAACAAATGGCTGATCATTCAGGCCAGATCCACCCTCCTTTTGGTGACAGTTGATTAAACATAAACAGTTCTTTGATTGATAATCAATAGCTCTGCTGATAGCCTGGCCTGAGTCACATTGGTGGGAATAACTGGATTTGAACAGCCGGTCCAGAAGCCACCTGGATGTGAAAGGCCTGAAATCCTGGTAAGTGAGCAGATTGGCGTTATAGTTATTCACCTAAGAACGATTTTACCTCCGCTTCTGCATAAGTTCATCATTTATTCATAATCTACAGGTCATATTATTAGCTGTCCTTCGCTGTTCAGGAAGCAGTGGAGTCATTTCTGTGATGAACTTTAAGCCACGCCTTAAAACGCCCCAGCAGACAGATAGCTGCCCACACAGCGCCCCCCGGTTCTGTTCAGACTCCTCAGCCCAGAGCGATTTACCTTGGTTCTGGTCTGGTTTGGTGGGAGTCTCTGGGTCTGTTGGGGTTTGCAGGACAGAGACGCTGTTCTGGTTGATAATCCGTAACTTCAGCTTGGGTTTACACCTGCAGGACGTGGAAAGAGAAAAGTTCTGAGAACACCTCCCCTGATCGTGGTCGCCAGGCAGAATGTGGACCGGGCCTCACCGGCGGTATTTTCGCGGTGATGTCAGAGGCTCAACCAGGGCCTGCAGGTGGGTGAGCCCGCGCTCCGTGAGGCAGACTCCGTCCTGAGTATAAGTCTTGAAATCTACAGAAACAGAGCGGTCAAATGAGGCTGCAGGACTTCCTGTGAATCTGAGCGGTGGAACGCGGTGGTACAGACCCATTTCTCTGCTTCTGGAGACAATCTGTGCCACGAAAGGACCCGAACTCTCAGACATGGCTGTAAGAAGCAAAAAGATCCATCATTCCCTCCCAGAAAGCCCAGCTAACATGTCAGCTCAGACACAGCTTTAAAGGAGGCAGACCGGCGGGGGGGCGTCCAGGGTCCCGGCACAGCGAGCAAACGAAGCCTTCGTCAGCAGCCAGAACCACCTCCTCCTCCGAGGCCAGGCCCTGGCACACAGCATGGACCCACCTGCAGATCAGGACACCGTGAGACGCCATACGGGGCGGGGCCCTGCGGCGGCAAGGTGGAGCGGGCTTTACCTGTCGCACTGAGAGCACTGCAGGACAAGCTGGTCGTGGACGTAGCACTGCTGACAGACTGGACACTGGCTGAGGCTGCCACAGGGGCCACACAGGCTGTAGTTGTTCAACCAATCACATCGCAGGCCAGGGGAGGTGGAGCCACACTGAACGCACCACACACACCTGGAGACAGAGGACAGACAATCAGCCGGGCTCGCCGGTCGGCCACGGAGGACAGTGGCTCCACCCACCACTTGCACTTCCAGGAGCCTTTGGGCACCATGAGGAGGGGCGGGTCCAGGCAGTAGGTGTGGTAGCTGATGTCACAGTCATCACACAGCAGCAGACGGGCGGGGTCACAGGCATCGCCGCACGCTTCACACACCGTGCACTCTAGACAGCGCCACCCTTTGGTGAGGACCACCCGGGTAATCTGGTGACACAGGAAGCAGAGCGGTTAACCGGACCAGAACCCAAACCCGGAGGGAGCATCGGCGTCTAGCGACAGCCACCTTCACGTTGACGCAGTAGGGATGGTAACACTGGCCGCACTGGGAGCAGGCCAGCAGGCGTCCTTCGGCCCCCTGCCCGAAGCTGCCGCACACAACGCACATGTCCTGCAGAGACACAGAGACGCAGCTGAGACGGCGTCCTAGGACAGCACCCGGCTCCCGGGTCCGCCTCCGTACCTGTTTGAGGGTGAAATGGTCCGAGGTGGAGAACATCACCACCGTGTTGTGCATGGAGTTCTCCTCCTCCTCCTTCATCTGAAACGTTTCCATGGAGACGCCCTTAGACAAGCACAGCAGGGAGACGCGTCATACCACCGTGTCCTACCCACACCCGTTACCATGGTGACACAGCTCCGCCTGTGTTCTTACCCCGGGGGCCACAGGAGGACCGTCTTGGGTCTTGGGCCGACTCCTTCCTCTCCCTCCTCTTCCTCCACCAACACCTCCTCCTCTGGACCTCCTCCTGCTTGGAAATCCAGAACCGCGACCCTGAGAAGGACAGGTGGACAGAAACCACAGCCAAGTTGTTCATCAGCAGGCGTTACCATGGATACCATGGAAGATATGCAGTAGCCTGAAGATCCTTTTTCAACCAGGTGTTAGAGCCAGCAGGGGGCGCTATAGACCCAGCTGGCTCTGAGCTAATGAGCGCACTAGTTCATCCCGTCTGTTGATCAGCAACCAACGTGTTTCCAGGAGAACCGCCATCAACTGGGAGAACATGGAGAAGGAAAGGAGGCGCCAACTGGACCTGAATCCACAGAAGTACCATCAACAGCCAGAGGCTGAAATCTCCAATGACTCCATCTGGTGAAAACTTTCCGTCAGCAGCTGTGACCCGGATGGTCAACCAGTCCAACCAGCAGACTGAGCGGGTCCTGTTCACCATGGATGGCTCATTATGGTCTGCAGTGATGGAGCTCAACTAATATTACAATTTCTACATTTTCCTTTAAACGTTAACTATAACTAAGCTGCACTTTTTATCTTTGAGTCTCTGTTGTCTATCAAGACGTCCCGCCTGTGACAGCATGGCAGCTCCATCGCCATGGTTACAGGATATGCGGCGCACGTCTTTCAGGTATCTAAACCTGTTGGCAAAGGGGGCTGATGTCAGGGTGAAGAGTGCTGCGGTTAGCTCAGAGGAACCGGGCTGCTACTCCAGGTTCAACTCCAACGCCGTCACAGAGTCTCCTTTTCTAACCTGACCTGGCCGGTTCCTCTCTACCCTGACCCGGCCGTTTCCTCTAACCTGACCCGGCCGCTCCTCTCGCTACCCTGACCCGGCCGTTCCTCTCTACCCTGACCCGGCCGCTCCTCTCTACCCTGACCTGGCCGTTCCTCTCTACCCTGACCCGGCCGTTCCTCTCTACTCCTGACCCGGCCGTTCCTCTCTACCCTGACCCTCGCCGCTCCTCTCTAACCTGACCCTGCCGCTTCCTCTCTAACCAGATCCGGCCGTTCCTCTCTAACCTGACTCCTGCCGCTTCCTTTCTAATCCTGATCCGGCCGTTCCTCTCTAACCTGACCCGCCGCTCCTCTCTACCCTGATCCCGGCGTTTCTATGCTGACACCTGGCTGCAGCGTTTCTACTCCTGGACCCGCCGCTCCTCTACTACCTGACCCGCCGCTCACCTACCCTGACCTCGCCGTTTCCTTCTACCCTGACCTCGCCGTTCTTCTCTCCTAACCTGACCCTGCCGTTTCCTTTCTACCCTGACCCGGGCCGCTCTCTCTACTCCTGACCCGGCCGTTCCTTCCTAACCCGACCCGGCCCTGCCTTTCTAACTAGATCCGCCGCCCTCTATCCTGGATCCCGGCCGTTCCTCTCTACCCTGACCCGGCCGCTCCTTCCTAACCCGGCCGCCTTCCTAACCAGATCCGCCGTTCCTTCTAACCAGATCCGGCCGTTCCTTTCTCAACCCGCCGTTCCTTTCTAACCAGATCCGCCGCTTCTTTCTAATTCCTGATCCTGGCCGCTTCCTTTCTACTCCTGACCTGGCCGCTCCTTTCTAACCTGACCCTGCCGCTCCTTTCTAACCTGACCTGGCCGTTCCTCTCTACTCCTGACCCGCCGTTCCTTTCTAACCCGACCCGGCGTTCCTTTCTACCCTGACCCTGCCGTTCCTCTCTAACCCTGGCCGGCCGTTCCTCTCTACCCTGGCTGGCGGCTCTTTCTACTCCTGACCTGCTCCTTTTCTAACCGGCCGCTCCTGTTCTAACCAGATCCGGCCGTTCCTTTCTAACCCGATCCGGCCGCTCCTTTCTAACCCGACCCGGCCGTTCCTTTCTAACCAGATCCGGCCGTTTCTTTCTAATCCTGACCTGGCCGCTCCTCCTTCTACTCCCTGACCTGGCCGTTCCTCTCTAACCTGACCCCTGCCGTTTCCTTCTAACCTGACCCGGCCGCTTCCTCTTCTACCCTGACCCGGCCGCTCCTTTCAAACCCGACCCGCCGTTTCCTTTCTTATCCTGACCCTGCCGCTCCTCCTTAACCTGACCCTGCCCTCCTCTCTACCCTGACCCGCCGCTCCTTCCTAACCCGACTCCGCCGTTCCTTTCTAATCTGACCCGCCGCTCTCCTTTCTAACCAGATCCCGCCGTTCCTTTCTAACCTGACCCTGCCGCTTCCTCTCTAACCTGACCCGGCCGCGCTCTTCTAACCTGACCCTGCCGCTCCTCTCTAACCTGACCTCGTCAAGCCTCTTCTAACCTGACCCGGCCGTTCCTCTAATCTCCTGACCCGGCAAGCTCTTCCCTAACCTGACCAAGTCCGTTCCTCCCTAACCTGACCCGCCGCCGTCACCTCTCTAAGCCGTGACCCGGCCTAAGCTTCCTTCTAACCTGACCGGCCGTTCCTCCCTAACCTGACCCGGCCGCTCTCCTCTCTAACCTGACCCTGCCGTCACCTCTCTAACCTGACCCGCCGTTCCTTTCTAACCTGGGACCCGGCCGTTCCTTTCTAACTCAGAGTGCACTTGTTCTGTCTGCATGGATGGCTTCAGGTGTGCTCATTTTCAGTTTCCTTTGTATGCTACTGTCTTTCAATGTTGGGGTGCACTTATTTACCACTTTCATGCTCCAGAGGGGAGAGTCTGGTGGATGAGGTTTAGGGCTATTCCAATCTCCCTCCCCCATGGAGTCCTGGGAAGATGAGTGAGGGCTCAGCACCCTTCGACTGCTCCACGACGAACCCTGAGTCATGCCACAGGAGGAGGAAGATCGAGGAGAAGAGGAGAGGAAGGAGGAGGGGAAGGCAGCAACATAGGTGGTGCAACAGCCACAAAAAATTAAAAACAGAAAAGATCAACTTAAAACCACATAAGAAAACATCACTATGACAACCACATGCAGCTCAACTAGAAAATCATTCAGAAAGTTTGAACAGCGTCATGCCATAACAACATGCTACAGGCGTGAGTAAAGCTACATGCTGCAGGTCCAATTCATGAAAGTTCTGATCCCCAATTAAAGGAACAGCTCTAGACTGGTTTAAATCTGATCTATCTGATCAATTTCAGTTTGTTCACGCGTTAATGACAGATCTTCAACACGCTCAAAGGGTTACCTGTGGGGTACCACAGGGATCAGTGCTAGGACCAATTCTCTCTTTTACTTTATACATGCTCCCAATGGGGTAGAGTTATTAGACACAGCATGGGATTAATTTCCACTGTTATGCTGATGATACCCGTGCTTATATCTGTCTATAATCAGATGAAGCTAACCCATTACATAGATTACAGGCATGTCTGAAGACAGAAAACCTGGATGACTCTTAACTTTCTGCTTCTGAATGCAGACAAAACAGAAGTTATAGTCTTTGGACCAGAGTCTCTGAAAAGAAGCTGATTAGTCGAAGTTACTTCATTTGGATGGGATTAAACTGATTTCAGATAATAAAGTAAAAATCTTGGTGTTATTTTTTGATCAGGACCTGTCCATTTTAAAATCCCAGATCAAGAATAGGGTTTCTAATTTCAACTTCTTTCATCTGAGGAATATTGCCCTAAATGAGCAATCTCCTGTCAGGGGTGATGCTGAGAAACTAGTCCATGCATTTGTTACTTCAAGGCTGGACTATTGTAATTCTTACTATCAGGAAGTTCACACAAACTGTAGTTAAAAGCCTTCAGCTGATCCAAAATGCTGCAGCCAGTGCCAGAGTTCTGGATGAAAATGAAAAAGAGAGATCATATCTCTCCTATCCTGGGCTTCTCTTCATTGGCTTCCTGTTAAAATCCAGAATAGATTTAAAAATCCTCCTTCTCACATATAAAGCCTTAAAATGGCCAAAGCTCCAGAAATGTGGATATCAGAGATCTGATTGTTCCTGATGTTCCTAACAGAGCACTTAAGCTCCTCCAATCTGTGCAGGTTTACTAGTGGTTCCTAGAATTTAAAAGTAGAATGGGAGGCAGATCTTTGAAGTTATCAGGCTCCTCTCCTGTGGAACCAACTACCAGTTTTAGTCCTGAGGAGGCAGACACCTCTGTCTACTTTTAAGGCTAGGCTTAAAACTTTCCTTTTTGATAAAGCTTCTAGTTAGAGTGGCTCAGGTTATCCTGATCTATCTCTATAGTTCTGCTGCTATAGGCTTAGACTGCTGGAGGACGACAGGGGACCCCTTTTTCATCCTTCTGCTTCATTCTATCTCTATTCTCCACTCTGCAGAATCTGTTATTCTCTAACGTTCTGCTCTCTGCTGCTTTTTCTCATAGTAGCTTCATCTGGTCTGTTCCTGTTTGGCTGTGACTCCATCCTGGAGAGAAATATCAGCTCGTGCTGCTGCCATCAACACCTTTGTTTCTAGATGCTGGAGTTTGGCCTGTTTTCCAGTGTAGTCCTGTTTCTCTGACTGTGACTAACTTGATGCCTCTTCATCCTCGTGACATGGGAGCTGGCTCGGAGCTCGGGTCTGCCTGGCTGTGTGTTTCCTGGACGGGGCCGCCTGTGGAGCTGGTTGACAGTTGCCTTTGTATCTATGCTTCTTTTCTATCTATGTCTAGCTTCTGTCTCCTCTTGAACCCCAGTGGCTCAGCAGATGGCAGCCACACTGATCCTGGTTCTGCTGGAGGTTTCTTCCTGTTCAAAGGGAAGTTTTTCCTCTCCACTGTCGCTACAAGCATGCTTAGTGTGAGTGGGATTGCTGAAGAGTCAATGAGTCGATGCAATCAGCTGGTTTTCCTTAGATAGAAAACTTTGAATCAATCTGACTGGATGATCTGGGTGAACTGGAAAGTGACCTGAGATGACATGTGTTGTGAATTGGAGCTATATAAATAAACTGAATTGAATTGAATTGACCCGTGGACCAGGTTCTGATCCCCATTGACCCATTGAACCCCAGTGTACAGGGTTCTGATGAGGTTCTGACAGAGTAAATGTCCAGGTTGGATCAGTGCAACCATCATACCTGTCTGGCCCGGGCCCTGCCAGGGGAGAACTTCCTCCTAGAGATTGCTGGTTTTCCCATGCCAATCTTCTGGGTGAAGGGGAACACGGTGGTTGGTGGAGCCTAATGACAGGAAATGAGATGAACTGGTGCAGACAAACCAAACACAGGAGACATAATCACATGTGGCAGACATTTCACCTGGACTAGAGGGGAGTCTCTGGAGGAGACAGGAGAAGGTGGAGTGAGCGGAGGTGGTGTGTTTGGGGTCCTGGCAGGTGAGGTGTCAGGAGAAGCTTCAGTGGAGAAGGGAGACTGCCTCAGGCGGATCAAAAGGTCATCTGAAGGGTGGAAAGAGCTGCGGGGGAGTCTGAGGCTCCGCCCCTTTTCTCTACATGCGAAAGGGGCAGTGGTCATCAACTCCATGACTTCCATGTCCAAGGATGGGTCCAAGTCCAGAATGGGGCTGCCTAAGATCTCCTCCTTATCTTCTACTTGACGCTCATCCGTTGGCTTCACCTCCTCTGCTTTGTGCTCTTTCTTCCATTGGCTGTTTACCTGCTCTCCCCACTGGCTGCTTCTCTGGAGTCTCACTTTTTGACACGGGTGTATCTTTGGTGGGTTCAGTCTCGGTTGAAACAGGCTCACTCCGGCTGTTCTCATCCCACCCTCGGTCGGCCCTTAAAGGACAGTTCTCTTCAGGGGGCTGAGAGCAAACCAATGAGGCAGTCATGGAAGGAGAGGAGGCCAAGGAGTAATCCTGGAAACCAGCCTTAGGATGTGGGCTAGAGAGGCCTGAAGAGAAAGTGGAGCCAGATGTATTCCTCACTTCAACATCTGCAGAAACAAAAAACAAAGAGCAGTTGATGATAAAACAATAAATGTTTGTTCTTAACCTGTCGGATCTTTTGTGCTCCAGTCAGAACTCTCTGACATTGTTGGTTAAAATAGAGCCTTCTAGGGATGGTCAACATGTTTCACTTTAACAATGGTAGCTAACACGTTCTGTTAGCTTTAAAAAACACAGGTGTAGAAAATCTGGATTTATCTGAATAAGTAAGGTTATTTATATTTCAAGAAGTTCACCTTAATGGACGTAAGATTGACACGTACACACCGCTCTGGCTGAGCGAGGGAGTCCACCGAGCTCCACCCAGACCAGGAAATCAACATGCAGCTGGCTTGAAAACATGAGTTTAGGCAACTGGACGTGAAGCTCTCTAGAAAACGCTTTCTCGGTTTTAACTAATGGTGGAGCGCACTAAGATTATAGACGGGAGTTAGAACAAAGAATGCGGGGGAACAATGGAGGACAGCTGGGGGGTTAATGACCATTAGTGTGACCTTTGACCTGGATAACAGAGTCCTCACATTTCTATTTCATCGCTACAGACCGCCAGAGGGCGGTGCTGAAAGCATTGAATATGTTATATGCACTAAATAGAGTCATCCAGGGTTCTGTTCCTTACTTATTCTTGTGGGTGGTTTGCCTTGTGTAGCATAAGCTTTTGAGCTTTTAGGACCAGCCTTTGGACGGTTCCGGGTAGCTGGAAACCCTGTTGACTACTGGCTGGAGGTGCAACAATTTCGTCCTCCTAGGGCTGTAACAGGTTGACCTTCGTACGGGACTTAAAGGTATGCATAGTGTTTGTTGGTGACCCTTCTCCCGGCTCACAGGCTCTTACCCTGTTTTCTGACCAGTCTGGCTGAGTTCAATGTCGATGTTTAAATATGGCTAACGTTTTCTTAATTCACTGATCCTCGTTTTTTCCCTCATCTGGTGACGGCAGGGGTTTTTCACCAGTCTTTCCCAGTATAACTGATCATATTGTCTGCCGAGGCTCGTCCTGCAGCCTTGGGTTCTCAAAATATTGTGCTGTTTCCCTTTCGAACCCTTGGTGCGGAGCTCAAGTGGCTCTCATATAAAACTGCCTTTTTGCTGGGTGCTGGAGGCATATATGGCTGCCACTAAAACCGCTCAGACCAACTGTTTGTGTGCTATAGATGTTCCAAGCGGGGCTGTCCTCTTTCTAAACAACTTCTCTCCCACTGGATTGTAGTTATCATCTACTGTTCCATCCCCTCAGTGCAGGGTGTGAAGGCCCACTCTACCAGGAACCTCTAAGCTTCCTGGGCTGCTATGAGGGGGGTTTCGTTGAAGGCCATATGTTTCTCCAAACACATTCACTAGGTTCTACAATGTCAAAGTAGCTGCCCTTTAACACCTGGGTCACCTTCTTTTACGAGGTTCAGCTAGCCCTCTGATTGAGCTAAGCGCTCTGTATTCCTTGTGACGTGGTAGGTATTTGTCATTCAGTTGTTCCAGCATTGCCCTCTGCCGGTCACCTGCAATTTATAGAACAATAGTCACATTCCTAAATTGCGATATGTGACTACGTAGCTGGGTTGGGTCAACGTAAACAGAAGCAGCAGCTAAATCTGGACAGCCAACTGAACTTGCACAGCTGGATGAGTAACATTACTGAAGGAAATCATAATCCTAACAAAGAAGAGAAAGTATTTTATTTACCTTAATTGACCAGGTATGAAAAGTGTGTTGATTACAAAAGCATATCTAATGATCATTTCTGTCCACTCACCTTGTTTTATGGCTTTTAACCAGAGCTACTGTATTTTCTCTTTGTCTAGCAGTGAAAGCAGCTAAGGGATCAAACTTCTAATTGTTCGTATTTTGCTCAGACGGTCTCTGTAAAGTGACCTGAGATAACATTTTGTGACTTGGTGCTATATAAACAAACTGACTTGAAAATTGAATTGAATTGTACTTTGTGTATTCTACAATCTAAAAGTGAAGTAATCTGCCAATCTCAGCTCCTTTTTAGCCGACCCTGTGCTTTTTGGTCCAGTTGTCCGTTAGTTTTGCCCCCAGCAAATGCTCTGAAGTAACGGATATGGACAAAAACAGGGTCTACAGGATTAACCACTCAGAACTGATCTTAACCAACATGAGGGGATCTGAATCATTCTAAAACAATTTGGCATGGTAGGAGCTAGCCATTCAAGTCAGTTCTACAGAAGATGGACAAGGTCAGCACCCCCCATCATGTCATGGCTGCTACCACTCATTCCTCCTCACCTGCAGAACAAACTGGAATAAATCGGAGCCGACACTCATCCTCCACGCTTCCTCCTCCCTCGGCCATCTCGGCAGGCTCCACATAACCTTCTGGATTCCTCTGTGGTTCCTCAGGTGGCTCTCTTTGCTCCTCTTCACCTGCTTCAGGAAGATGTGTTTAGAAAGCTATATCATTCTGACGTCACAGTAAGTGTTGCATTCTGCATGACACTAACCTCCAGGAGATCCACACTCCAACACAGTTTGTTGAGTGACTGCTGGACTGGAATCAGGCTGTACTTCGGTAGAAAGATCGTGACTAGGATGGATTTCAGACTTCTCCTGCCTGACGGGAGCAAGACTAGCAAGATCCAGACCAGAACTGACCTCCTTGGATATGGAACAAGTATCATCTACACCAGGATCAGAGCAAGCCTCTGTCTGAATACCGCTAACAGGACTGAGACTTGACTCTGACTGGACAGAACAATAGGGGACAACACCAGTGTCAAAACTTTTCTCCAGCTGAACAGGATCTACAGGCCCATGCGTGGGACTAGGTTGTTGACCGTCCAAATCCACAGTACTAATGACAGAGCTTTTCCCTGAGTCAATGTCAGAGCAGACCTGAGCTTGGAACGAGGAGGTAAGTATTATGGGAGCAGGGCTATCCTGGGATTGGGCAGGACTTGCTGAGTCACTGGAGATCATGGCGTTACTCACTGCATTGTCAACATAGAAACAGCAGGCAGGGCTTTGAGTAGATTGAGCAAGGCTATCAGGTCTCTGAGACCCAGCTTCAGGACCAGTTGGGAGTGGACCAGGAGAGGGTGGGTTGTCATGTGCCAGGCACATTTCCATATCAGGATCTACAGTCTGGACATCAAGCAGGGCTTTAGAAGCCGAGCTCAGTGGATCCTGAGATCCTTTGGTATCCATTGCTGAGTTTGCTGAAGGTCGGTGCTGCATTTCCCTATTCTGAGCTGGGCTGTGAGGTGGGCTAGCAGGGCTGGGATTCTGTGTTTGCTCTACATATAAAGGACTTTTTTGACCAGCACAGCTAGTCCCTGGTGACCCATCTCCAATGGAGGGGATACTGGTTAAGCAAGGGTTATAAGCGCAATGTGGATTAATCTCAGTCTGTGATAAACTAACCACAAAGCCTCTTATTCCTACTGCATGGTGCTCACTATCAGGAGGGAATTCTATATCCTCATCCTGACCAGAGATTGAGTGGACAGGTTGAGCCAGTTGTGATGTCCTCATGGACCTTACAGTTAGAGACTCTGAGCTGTCTGCTTGAGTGGAGGAAGTGGTGGGGAGGAAACCAGTTGACTGTGGTGGGAGGATAGTCTCTGTTGGCAAGAGGTTCTGGCAGGTTTTGCGGCAGAAGGCAGGGTTTGCAGGTACTGGCTCAGCTTGTGTGGGGCACTCCTTGGTTTCTGAACATAATGATTGACTTTGTTGAGCACTCTGGTTTACCTTGGTGTTTGGCACACAAGGTGAGCAAATCAGGCTACTGTGTTCAAGTGAACTGCTACATTTATCAAGGCTTTCTGGTTTCTGTCTGGGAGAAATAAGAAACAGGCTTGAGTGGACAGAGTGTCTCCCAGCAGAGGGCACTTTAGATTGGTCAGATCTAGAGCTTAAATTTGGTGAGGTATGTTCCAGTTTAACAGTCTGTCCATTGGATTTAAGGATTTGCTCAGCTGGGGACACTAAATGCCTGCAGGTTTGGCCATACTTTAGCTGAACTGGACTTGCAGGTTGTGAAAGACTGGGGGGTCTAGGGATTTCTAGGGGAGGGTTGGTGCTACAAGGAGCTGAATAGGATCTAAACATTTTCTTTGGAGGATGTGATCCAGAGGCTGCCTCTTCTAATGGACTACATATGTTGGGACTGAGCTCAGGCTGTAAGATCATGATGGGTGTGGAACTGCATGGGCTTCGTAGCTGTGTTTCAGGTTCCAAATAGTAGCTGGACTCTGCTGGTTGGAATCTGATAGGGCTCAGCATTGGTTGACTCAGATTCTGGGTTGAAGGGCTGTGTGGAGGAAGTATATGCAGACGTTCGCTATCCTGTTCTGGATTCTGTTGATTCTCGGTCAACTTGTCTTCCAGACTTGCAGAGGGTAAATTCATCCCAGATGAACTGTGAATTGCCTGCACTGGGGGGCCGTGTTTTTTTTTAGTTTTAAGGTGTTGAGCAGGACAAGAATGAGTTGGTGCTGGACAACATTCAGTTGAACCGGACTGACTTTGAACAGGTCTGTCAGGTGTAAGGCTGTGTAGTGTTTGAGTTTCCTTTGTTTTTGACTGAAAGTAAGGTGGTAATGATGATGTAGCGCTTGATATGGACTTAGCATGACCAGAATCAAATGGCCTGGACATGACTTGGTGATCCACTGTCCGTAGGTTTGAATGGCTGGTACTTTCTTTGAAATTTTGTGGTTCAGTAGGACAAAGCAAAGCATTTTGATGGTCCTCTTTTACAAGGGATGATTCAGGACTGTCTTCAGTCCTTTCAATTGGCACAGAATCTGGTTTGAGATTTGTAGAGCATTTAGGACTTTGGATAACATCCTCTTGAGAAGATACAAGACTTTCACCTGTGTTCTCTAGAGGGGTCCTTTGAATCTGACAATTCTCCCTCTGAGAAAGACAAAGATTTACAATGGTGTCCTTTAAAGATGATATTTGACTTGTACAGATCTGGCCAGGGAGTGTTGGTGGAGGATATGGATGGTTCTTCTCCGAAGACTGAACAAGAATTTCATATTTCTCACCAGTAGAAAATGGAGATGACAGAGGACTCTGACTATCCTCATCAGAAGATTGCAGACTTGGACTTGTCACTTGTATCAAAGTGGCAGAGGTTGACAGGTTCTCTTTTAAAGATTGTGCCCGGTTTTTACTTGACTGCACCTGAAATGGCGTAGAAACATTTTGGAGTTGACTTTTACATTTATCCATAGAATTCAAGATCTCTTTTGATACTGATATAACTTCAGTGGGTTGCGTCTTTTGTAGAGGTGATGACAGACTTTGATGGAGACTTCCTTCTGATGGTGAAGAATGCTGACAGGTCTCTTCCAGAGAAGAGGAATTGCTTTCATGGGGATCTTCAATGACAATTGGGGGAATTTTGTGGCCCTTCATTGAAGATGACATAGAGATTTGACCTTTCTCTTCGGCTGGTGGGGCCCCAAGAGCCCTATTGGTCTCTTCAGCGGGTAAGGCCCAAGGAGCCCTTTTGCTCTCTTCGACTGGTGAGGCTCCAAAAGCCCTATCGGTCTCTATGACGGGTGAGGCCCCAAGAGCCCCATCGGCCTCTTCTACTGGTGGGGCACCAAGAGCCCTATTAGTCTCTTTAGTGGGTAAGGAACTAGGAGCCCTATCACTGTCTTCGACAGGTGAGGTCCCAAGAGCCCCATCAGTCTCTTCAATGGGTGATGACCCAAGAGCCCCATCTGCCTCTTCTACTGGTGGGGCCCCAAGAGCCCTATTGGTCTCTTTAACGGGTAAGGCCCTAGGAGCCCTATCGATCTCTTCGACAGGTGAGGTCCCAAGAGCCCCATCAGTATCTTCAACGGGTGAGGACCCAAGAGCCCCATCGGCCTCTTCTACTGGTGGGGCCCCAAGAGCCCTATTGGTCTCTTCAACAGGTAAGACCCTAGTAGCCCTATCGGTCTCTTCGATGGGAGAGGTCCCAAGAGCCCGATCAAACCCTTTGACGGATAAGGCCTCAAGAGCCCCATCGGTCCCTTCCACGGGTAAGGCCTCAAGAGCCCCATCGGTCCCTTCCACGGGTAAGGCCTCAAGGCCCCCATCGGTCTCTTCGACGGGTAAGGCCTCATGAACCCCATCGGTCTCTTCGACGGGTAAGGTCTCAAGAGCCCCATCAGTCCCTTCAACAGGTAAGGCCTCAAGAGCCCCATCAGCCTCTTTGTAGCATGGAGCCCCAAGAGCTCCATCAGCCATTTCAACGGGTGAGGCCTCTAGAGTCTTATCAGTCTCTTGGACTAATGAGGCTCCAATAGCCTGATCGGTCTCTTCGATGAGTGAGGCCCCAAAACCTCCGTTGGTCTCTTTGACAAGTGACGACCCAAGAGGCTGAACTGACTTTTCAGTGGATGAGACCCCAAGAATCTGACATGTCTCTTCGAGTGAGGGACCAAGGGTCCTATGGGTCTCTTTTGTAGATGGCATAAAACTTTGATTACTCTGTCCTGAATTTGGTGCACCAAGATGATAGTTACCATCTGGAGATGGTGCAGGACTCTGATTGGACTCCTCTTGAATAGTTTCAGGACTGTGATGCAGGGTCTGCGAAAGGTGGCTTTCAACAATATTTGAGCTGTCTTCCAGAGATGGTATATGATATCTGTATAGGCTCTGTAAAGAAGAGGAAGGATCCAGGTGGCTTTCCTCTGAAGATGGTAGAGAAATGTGATGAGTCACCTCTGCTGATAGTTTAGGTGTTTGACGAGCTGCTTTACAAGTTGGTGAATGATTCTGTAGCATCTCCTTGGAAGGGGCTGAATGATTCTGATTAATTTCCCTTAGAGGAGATGAAGGACACTGATATGTCTCCTCTGGCACAGATAAAGGACTCTGTTGGGTCTTCTCTGAAAAGGGAACTAATGGATAATGATGCCGTTTCTCTGATGTTGAGGCTAACAGAATCTGTTGAGGCTCCTCTGGCAGGGGGAGAAACCGAATTTGTCCCGTCTCCTCTGTGGGAGCCGAAGGACTTTGTTCAGTCTCATTAGAGGTCACTGAAGGACTCTCTTCAGTCTCCTCTGGCAAGGAGTCTAATGCACACTGAGGTATCTCTGGGGAAGCTAAAACATTCTGAGGCTTCTCTGGAAAGGAAGCTAATTGACACTGTTGCGTCTCCTCTCGGGAAGCTAAAGGACTCTGACACATCTTCCCTAGTGAAGGTGAAGGGCACCGATGCAGCTCATCTAGGGGGGGTAAAGTAGTCTGATGAGTCTCCTCTGGGGCGGCTGATGGACTCCGACGCGTCTCCTCTGGAACTGCTGACTGACTCTGATGCGTCGCCTCGGGGGCGCTGACGACTCCGTCGGGGGCGGCTGACTGACTCTGATGCGCGCCTCTGGGGCGGCTGCTCTCGGGGCTGACTGACTCTGCTGACGGACTCTGACTCTGAGCCCCTGGGGCCGCTGATGGAATCTGAAGAGCCCCTGGGGCCGCTGATGGAATCTGAAGAGCTCCTGGGGCCGCTGATGGACTCTGGAGAGTTGCTGGGGCTTCTGATGAGATCTCAAGGGCCTCGGAGGCTGATGATGGACTCTGAAGCTCCTCGGAGGGCGCTGATGGACACTGAAGCTCCTCGGGGGGCGGTGATGGACACTGAAGCTCCTCGGGGGGCGCTGATGGACACTGAAGCTCCTCGGGGGGCGCTGATGGACACTGAAGCTCCTCGGAGGCTGATGATGGACACTGAAGCTCCTCGGGGGGCGCCGATGGACAGTGAAGCTCCTCGGAGGCTGATGATGGACACTGAAGCTCCTCGGGGGGCATTGATGGACACTGAAGCTCTTTGGGGGGAGCTGATGGACTCTGAAGCTCCTCGGGGGGAGCTGATGGACTCTGAAGCACTTCGGATGCCGATGATGGACACTGAAGCTCCCTCGAGGGGAGCTGATGGACTCTGAAGCTCCTCGGGGGGAGCTGATGGACTCTGAAGCTCTGGGGGAGCTGATGGACTATAGCTCCTCGGGGAGGCTGATCCTCGGGGGGAGCTGATGGACTCTGAAGCACTTCGGATGCCGATGATGGACACTGAAGCTCCTCGGGGGGGCTGATGGACACTGAAGCTCCTGATGGACTCTGAAGCTCCTCGGGGGGAGCTGATGGA
Organism: Cyprinodon brontotheroides; assembly: GCA_018398635.1. Classification (NCBI taxonomy): domain Eukaryota; kingdom Metazoa; phylum Chordata; class Actinopteri; order Cyprinodontiformes; family Cyprinodontidae; genus Cyprinodon; species Cyprinodon brontotheroides. Next base: position 2,660,607 of record JAGKQL010000064.1, read on the forward strand.
CTCTGAAGCTCCTCGGGGGGAGCTGATGGACTCTGAAGCTCCTCGAGGGGAGCTGATGGACTCTGAAGCTCCTCGGGGGGAGCTGATGGACTCTGAAGCTCCACGGGGGCCGCTGAAGGACTCTGAAGCGCCACGGGGGCCGCTGAAGGACTCTGAAGCGCCACGGGGGCCGCTAAAGGACTCTGAAGCGCCTCGGGGGCCGCTAAAGGACTCTGAAGCACCTCGGGGGCCGCTCTAAAGGACTCTCTGAAGCACCTCGGGGGCCGCTAAAGGACTCTGAAGCACCTCGGGGGCCGCTAAAGGACTCTGAAGCGCCTCGGTGGCTGCTGATGGACTTTGAAGCGCCTCAGGGGCCGCTGAAGGACTCTGTAGCGTAGGCGTGGTAGGAAAAATGCGGGTATCTTGGTGAGTGGGGCTATGACTATCATGGGTCTGCGCTGGAGACGTCACCTCATGCTGATGGGTGTTGTCTGCAGATTTCTCTAAGCAGTCATCAACAGGCAGAGATGACATCACAGATCGGTCATCATTGGTGGAACTTTGCCCTGGTGACGATGTGGGAGATTGGTGGAGCTCAGTGGTAGATAATGATAGATTTTGCAACTCGATAGGGGATCCCGAATTACTTCTTTTTAGCAAATATAATGCAAGGCTGTCCTTCAAGAACGATCCAGATTGTGGAGGACTGAGTTGGAGGTCTTCCTTACTGTCTCCAAGCTCCCTTTGCATTTCTACAGTTGCAGAACTTTGATCGTCTGACGGTTCAGGACTGAGTTGAATTTGTAATAACTCAGTCTGAGATGTGGAACGATTGTGATGTGATGGTGAATAGGTTGGTGACAATTCTGAGCAGGTGAGCTGGACTGGACTATGAGCAGGAGGAATGGTGGGTGGAACCAGTGTGCAAGGTGGACTTGGTGACAGGGAAGTGTCATTTGGTAGGACTGGGGTACTGTTTGAGGTGGGCTGCTCCTCCTGAGGGATGCAGGAGGAACAGATGTAAAGAGGAGATGCCTTGCCCTCTCTAGTCTGATCAGAACACTCTGCATGTTCGGACCTGAAACACAGAAAACCAGATATTAAAGCTCAATCTAATGGACAGCCAAGGGAGAATAAAAATAGAAATTCATTTCTCTCATGCTGTGTGTGTCTGCTGTACTATTAACATGAAGGTCTATTCTGGTTTGATCAGAAACCAGGACCTGCTCTAGGTTCCCCTGCTAAATTTTCTGATTGGTGCAGGAGAGCAGGGAGGAGCCTACCTGTAACAGCTGCGGCAGGTCACACTTTCCTGTAGTGAAACGAGGTCAACAACATGGTCACAACGAGGACAGGGCAAAGCAGGGTCACATGTCTCGCACAGGAACGGATGATTGGCCCACTGTCCTGATGACGTCACACCACATCGGAGACAGACCCTGCAATTCTACAGAATTAAGGGTTGATGAGTTTAGGACCAACGCACCTGAGCTCAGGTTGGTGCCGTTTTATCTGACCTTGCAGGTCCAATGAGTACTCGGGGCGTGATCCAGAGGAGGTGTGAGGCAGTGTGTGTGGTACGCTTTATCACAGCGCCTACACACCAGCAGCGCATCTTCATCACCCTGTAACCTGACAGACAAACACAGACAGACAGTTTCCAGCTGGTTACTTTCTGTTCATCAGGCTAAGCATCCTGTTACGGCCACAGCTTCTGCTTCTTCTCTCCTTCATTCCATGATTATGATGAGTCATAAAGTCCATCTACCCAGAGGCAGACGCTTTGTTGGAAGCAACTGGAAGTGGTTGGACCCCAGCATCGATTACACCTCCCCCATCAGGTGCATATCATGGAGCAGTGTTAATTACTGTATGTTTTAGCTGCCCTAAACAAACCAGTATAGATGCAGAGCTAGCTGCAGTGCGGCCCATTAGCCCTCAGGAAGAGGATGGAAATAACCTGCTGTTTCATGGACAGGTCATCACCTGTCCATGAAACAGCAGGTTCTTTCCATCCACTTCCTGAGGGATGAGGCAGTGCCATTAAGCTTCACACATAAAAAAAAAAATCAAAAATATGTCCCCATAGTTCTACTACTAATCCCAGCTTAGTGTCAGAGGGAGGTGATGAAAGCACTGAATGTCCCTGGAGGAAAGGCCAGCACAGACCAAGAGGGACAGCCACAAGTTAGACCTAGGGTAAGGGTTAGACCTAGGGTAAGGGTTAGACCTAGGGTTATATCTAGGGATGGTCCTCAGAGAAGGACACCACAGGGCATGTGGACACTTCAGAGGTAGCCAGGAAGCAGAGACTCACATGGTGGGATGGGAACAGGCTCAGACCAGCAGGGGGCGGAGCTGCCTGTGCCAGACGTAAACAAAAGGAGAAAGGCGCAGAGCTTTGAGAACTAAGACCAAATCCAACATTGGTGCTTATGGAACCAACCATGGGTTGCAGCCATCTTGATCGGGAGGTGGACATAAGAGGCTGATCGCCTCGCACACTATGCTTAAAAATGCTTGCATGACTGGAGAAATCTTAATTCAAAAGAGCAAAACATCGCACAGTGTAACAGCCTCGCTTTAATGTCACGCTAGGTTTATTCAATGATGATTATGTACCACGTGTGCTTATAAAACATTTTTGCAAGGGATGCTCCACTCCTGTCTCATGATTCAGTCAGGAACCATCCTGCTGAAGGCTCATTCTGATGGAGCATCTGTCTTCATGAACTTGATCAATTGTTCTGTATCAGGGCATGCTTTCTGTTGTAACCATCGCGTCATGTTCTGTTAATAAAGCTCTCTGCAGAGGAGGTCCGGTGGGGGACAGTGTGTTTGAGTCTGGGTTTCAACTGTCTCTCCTTTCTGCAGGAATTGTATCCATTACTTTGTATTTCAGTTCTTCTTTTGCAAACCTACATTTATGAACCCGATAGTTCATCCCTAAACCATACGAGAAAGACAAAGTTTTTCATCAGAACTTTTAAACTGGATTAGATGAACTGGCAAAAATAATCAGTTGAAAAAAAATTAAAGTGCACCTTCCATTAAAGGTTTTATTTATATATTCTTCAAGAACAAACAATACCAGCCACTAGAAGAAGTTGTGTAAATAAACCAAAGCTCTTCTAACAGCCTGAGTAAGATGTGAAATATGCTGCCAGCTCCAGTTTTTGCAGCGTGTTTACTGTTTGTCTCCAGCTCAAGTGGGACAACACCGGTGCCATGGCGCAACCTCTCAATAAAGCTGCTCAAATAAACAACGCTCGCTAAGCAGCAGCCGTGGAAAGTATCACCATTGCTGAACCTGTCGGAGCCCAGAGAACCGTTCCCTGAAAATAATTTAATGGAAGAACTTAGCCAGCTGCTGCATCAGCCGTAAACCCCGCGCTGAAGATAAATGCATCTCTGTTTCTTTTTCAATGAGCTAATTCACACAAGCATCTGAGCACACGACTCATTTAGTTTACGGTCAGATGATGGTGAAAAGTCTGGAAAATGTCAGCCTTATATTTTTCATCTGACCAGCACGTATCATAAACCATGGGTCCTGAAGGGGCCTGACAGATAGGCTCAATCCGGAGCATTCACACCGGGGGACGCTGCAGAGTAAACAACTCAGACAAACATGCCTCACAGTCCAGAGATGCCAACATGCGACCCAAAGACCCGAAACATCGTATTAAAACATTAAAATGTTATTTAATTTATCTCTAATTTGCTGTAAGAATGGTATTTACATATGTTTTCTTCTTTTCCTTTTGTGGCATTTTAATGTTTCCATCATCAAACTAAAATTAAAATCAGACAAAGCTCCTAAGCTGAATAACTGCTCGTTTCTTCCCCAGGGTTTGGTTAATTCAGCCATATTCATCCATCCATCCATCCATTTTCTGACACGCTTAATCCCAAGTGCTAGTGTCTATCTCCAGCAGTCGATGGGCGAGAGGCGGGGTCCACCCTGGACAGGTCGCCAGTCTATCCCAGGGCAACACAGAGACAAACAGGACAAACAACCATTCACGCACACACTCACACCTAAGGAGGATTTTTAGAGAAGCCAATTAACCTATCAGTCATGTTTTTGGACTGTTGGAGGAAGCCGGAGTACCCGGAGAGAACCCACGCATGCTCAGGGAGAACATGAAAACTCCATGCAGAAAGACCCCTGCCTGGGAATTTATTTTTATTTTATTTAACATTTATTTTACCGGGAAGTCCCTTGAGATAAAATCTCTTTTTTTCGAGGGAGACCTGGCCATGAGGCAGCAGTACAGTAACACATATAAGAACACGGGACAACATAATAAAATCAATCATAAAATAGACTCTAGAATAACTAGGATGATGCTCGATATAATGGGCCCCCTATCGGTATCGCTCTTAAAACTGAATATCGGATATCGCCACCCCACCGGATATTTAACCCGGAGCATTTGATCAGCTTCTGAGTTTCTAAAGTCTAAAAAAAAAAAAAATACTACTTCTTCTTCTTCCTCAAAAAACTTTTTACAGACTTAAAACCACTAAAGACCTAAGGAAAAAATATTGATCCATTAAAATATCCCAATATCTTCATAAGCTGATATATTGCCATTTAAAACATCATATCAATCTCTCTTTCACTAATGAAATATTGCTATATGTCATTGTTATGCTACCAAATCCCCCCAAAATTCACCAAATGTTGCCATATATTTTTATATGTTGATATATTGACGCGGTATCGATCTATTTTACTAACAAAATCTCACAAGAATTAGCAAAAATATCACGAGAGTTTTTAACAGAACAATGAAATTTCACAAGATTTTGAAAGTAAAATAGATCGATACCGCGTTTTTAAAAATCTATATGATATCAGCATATGAAAATATATTTGAGTATATTATTTTTCAAAGTGTCAGAAATGGATAACAAAACTGCTATTTTCAATGACTACTTATTTTTGTCCAGCTTTAACATCGGTATCGATATCGGTTATCGGCTACATGAGTTTTAAAATATCGGCATATGGGATATCGGGCCAAAATCCTAATATCGTGCATCCCTAAGAAAAACTGTTACAATTCTCTGTGCAAGAAGTTTTCAATAGTGATTTAAAATGCTGTAGCAGAATAAGAGTCCGTAATTGCAGGGAGTTTTGAATATTGTGCCACGATCATGGTGCTGCATAGGAAAATGATGTTTTGCCAAGATCTGTATTGATCCTGGGAATAGTGTAAAGAACACGACTCAGGAATCAAACCCTGAACCTTCTTGCTGCAAGGCAGCAGTGCTGAGGAGCCCCAGCCATATTCAGAGTTTTCAAAATCAATGGCATCTTTTGCATCATGCTGCAGCTTTAACTCCAGACTTTGGCTAGGCCACTCTGAAATCTTCCCCTTTAAGCCATTTAAAGGTGAACAACCTAAGTCAGAGGTCTTCGGCCAGGGGTCCACAACCCCTAGTGGTTCCACTGAGGTACTTCATGGGGGTCATGAAAGTTTTGGTTGATTAGACTTTTTTTTTAAGATTCTGTAGTAAACGGATAAATGGAGGCAGAAGATGTCTTTCAGTCATCAATGCAAACATTCAGCGACACACAGGAGCTCTTTCAAGCTGGGCACCGTTTCATTCACAACACCTGTCCCATCAACCAGGAATCAGAAATACTTTAATAATCCCAGGGAGAAATGACTTTCGTTGCATGAATCCATCTGTAATAGAGTGACTATAGGAGCAGTTTCATATAACAATTTCATACAATATATATAATTAGGGGGTCCCCGCTCCAACTCGCCATCATTCTGGGGGTTCTTGGCGTGTAAAATGTTAAAGACCCCAGACCTAAATGAGCTTCGGCTTCAGGTCACTAACTTATTTTATTTGCTAAAGAGCAGAGTTCCTGGTTTCATTAATAACAGCAACTGGCTGAAATCCTGAAGCTGTAAAGAAGCCCCAGGCCACCACACTACCACCACCATGTCTTACTGTAGGGATGATGTTCTCCTTCTGAAATGAAATGATTTTAACACCAGAAATTTCAAAAAGAAACACTCTAGTCCAAAGAATGTTTTCCTTAGAATGCTACCTTTGACCGAAAGTGCTGGAAGCAGCAAAAAAGCTTCTGCTGCTTCATTTTTGATGCTTGTTCACATTAAGCGCCTCCAGTAAAGAGTGTCCAGAAGCTTCTGCTGCTGTTATAATATGTATATGATATGTTTTTAAGTGAGAAAGTCCACATAACAACCTCCTCTGTGCAGTAAGTTCATCAAATTTACAATCCTGCCTTCAAATATTATTTCACTGTCGGAGCTGCTCAGACACCCGTGCAATGGCGGTCTGAGCGGTTATATGGCGGTGTTCTGTCACTGGGAATCCCATTCAACAGCTGCCTCTAGCCCGGTCGCCTCTTTGGGGTTTTCCGTTAATGTTCGTGGCGGCTGGAAGGTTTTTTTCATGTACATAATCCAAACTGCAGTCACCAGAATAATAAAATCGAAGAAATCTTGCTGGCAGGTTTCGACATTTAAGTTAATGTAGGCGTTAATGAACTGTTTCAGATGAGTGATCATTTCTGTCTCACTGCCAGCTCCCAGATCAGCTTCTCTGATTGGTTGATGTGGCGCGTCGGCAGCAAAAGCTTATTTTTTTCTAACTTCAGCAGCTGCTGCTTTTGCAGCGCATCACGTGGCAGGAGCTGCTTCAGCTGCTCCAACACGATGCTCAGAATTCTCTGTAGGACCTTTTGATGCACCTTGATGCGCGTCAACCATCGAGTTTCCATGTAAACTAGCTGCTTCTGCTGCCTCTAGCGCGTGCGGTCTGAATGTAGCATTAGGCATCATGAGATGTTTCTGATAATTATGTTCTCTTGGGTCACCAGTGGTTCTGGTTTTTATATTTTAGTCAGGACCTCAGTGAGGCATCAAGACATGCGGGGCTGCCTATGTCCTTGGGTTCCACTGTAACCTCCTAGATTAGTCTTGGATTAGCTCCAGGAGTAGTTTTGCTTGACCTTTTGCTCCTGGGAAGGTTTGCCACCGTTACCTAATTTCTCTGTCAGTTCATAATGATTCTAACTGGGAGTCTTTGGGCTGTTAAAGCCATGAGGCTGACATTTGAACCTTTTTCTGGATTCAGAGAAAGTTTGATTTTGTTTGTTGTCTTTAAAAAAAGTGTGTATTTTACATCGTTGTTTGTTATTTCTGATTATTTCCAGTATGACCATAAAAATTAAGGTGTAAAACTGCCCCTTTAAAATCTGTGTTTTAATCACAGCTGATTTCTATTATTTCCCCCCATAAAACCAGAAAGGTTTGGATATATTTCTTCCTTAAATTAACAAAATTGTCCTTTAAAAACGATTCTTATTTTTATTCCCATAGGTTCCGTTTGATATCAAAATTTGTTTAATAAGCTGAAACATTAGAAGGAGAAGAAATCTGCAAGGGAACAAACTGAAATCAAAGCTCTGCAGCAAACCATCTATTTAGACACTTGGTGGAAACCTGAGGTAAGATTGCCTCGTTAATTTAACTTGAAATGACATTTGACACTCTGGAGCTCTTCGTGTCTCAAGTGTCTCCACAGGAGAACTGGGAACATGGTTCTGATTAAGAGTCATTGGGAGCGCCAGGCTCATTTAACGCTGAGTTGTTTTGGTTTCTTCTAATCCCTTCCTACTGTTTAACCACAGAAACACTCTGATAGAGGAATATTCCTCCTTAAGAGTGGAAAAAAGCCCTCAATTACGCAGGCGTCTGTCTCAAGTGGGCTGGCGTTTTAAGTTATCCAAACAAGCTTCTCTTGAGCTAATAAATTGGCCAATGTAATGAGCTCTTTGTTAAATGCAGGCTCTGGTTCCTGAAGAGTTTAGGACATACAGTCGGAATTAATCTCCAGGTTCGAGCCTGCTGCGGCTCACAGCGGCCTTCCCTGCTGATTTCTCATTTAGTGAGTAAAAACAGACTTCTGTCTTGGCAGCCATCTTCCAAGAAAGCTGGAGACACAACAGAGAACCTGACCTCTCAGGTAGATTTTCAACCTGCAGAGGGAAACAACATGAATCTGAGAGATGTTGGGTTTTTCTACACAAGCAAACCCCCGGAGCCCTGGGAGGTTTGAGATTAAAGCTTCTGCGCAGGTCGGATCCGTGCTTTCGGCACCTTTCACTTGCTTCATCTCCCGGAGCGTGGTGTTTCACACCTCTCAGCTGATGGAGGCCACATTGCCAAGCTGAATACACAGACATGAAGTGGGTTGCTGTCTGTTTATTCTGGCACTTGAGTGGTTTGTAAATTGCTAGTTTGTTTCACACCCTTTTCCATTCCTCTCCAATCCAAGAGCACACAATCCCAATAATCACTCCTGCTGGGAGCTTAATTAAAATTAATGGCTAGTGCCAACTACTGACCATGAGTCAGATGATGAATCGTTTTTTTGCATGTCACACTCCTGCTGTCCTATTTACCAACATAAATGTGCGACCAACATATATTTACAGACGCTAACGATTTGCCATTTATCTTTTTATAAGATGATTAAAATCAGTCTGAATAAACAAAAAAACATCTTTTTGCATTGTTTAAAGTAAAAATATTCAATATCTCTAAAAGTTTTAGAATACTTTTTTGCATATTGATTTAATATTTTACATGTTTTGCTTTAAAAAGAAATCCTGCTGCTGTGAAGAAGAAACCTGCAAAACAAACAAAATCATAAGACAGTAAAATTAAGGGGATCAAGATGAAACTTTATTCTGTTGGGAGCTGGAGAAGTTCACCTTTTCTCCAGCAGAGTCCGCCC
>JAGKQL010000064.1:2691559-2703767 GCA_018398635.1 Cyprinodon brontotheroides
CTCCGAGCCAGCTCCCATGTCAGAGGATGAAGAGAGCACATCCAGGCAGCCAACAGCTGAAAGGCCTCTCTTCTCTGCTCTGCAACCCCCCCTCCACAAGGCAACCCCCTCCCGGAGGTGTGACTTACCACCACCCTCTGTGTTGAGGGGGGTAAAGACCACAGCATACAGGATTTTATTCTCGCTTTACATGAAGTTGCCAAGAGGTCCACATCAGAAGAGGCCACCATGGAGATTCAGGCCAACGACCCAGATCTCCAGAATGACCAAGCAAAGTCATGAGGGTTTGAGTCTCAGAACTTACAGACCCGGACTGGAGGAGAACGTCTCCTGAAGATCCCCTGGTTTGAGCCATATGGGAGAAGGAAACCCCTGTTTGCTGTGAACCTGCTCTGCTAAGCTGCTGCTGGATGAAACTCAACCTTCCAAATGGACATGGACAGAGGTTAGCAGGTCTGGCACAATTAGGGACAGAACTAACATTATGTCTGTTGATGATTTTGATCATTTAAAGTGTTTACTGATGAGTAAAGACAGAGCTAACAGGATGAACTGAATGCTTCGCTATAGTAACATGTGTTAAGCTGCTGTTGAAGCTTGGATAAGCATCATTTCAGGGTTAAACCCTGATCTAACATTAGTGTTCATGTGTTCCTCAGATGCTCGTTACATTTCCATTACAAAGTCTGACCAAGAGTCATTTAGTGGAAGCCTGATGTCTATTCACTGCTAGCTATTTCAAAGAGGGTAAAGAATCATTTAGCTAAAGGTTATTGGTTCCTGATTAAGCAAATCATTTAATAAAACATTAATAATGTTTTATTCACCTCATGGATTTGCATTGTGAATTGGTCTGAAAACTTTCCAATTTCTCTAAATTAGTGAAAAGCTAATTTAATCAGATCCCAAATTCTTCCAGATAAACTTTGGTTTCAAATACAGAATCCATCTTAAACTGTAATCTGGTTTTCAACCATGTTAAATCTTCCTCTTTGTACATAGTAGTTAGTTTAGTTTAGTTGAGTTTTACTAGTCTTAGTTGAGAGTATTAAACTGGAATACGTTTGACGTGGAGCTGAATGAATTTTGTTAATAAAATCTTATATTTTGAACAGAAGTTGTGGTGAATTTATTCCATTAATGTGCAGAAATAACTGTTTGACCATGATTAGAGCTCGATTCACTCTTTCATCTATTGTTCTAACACACAGTTAGTAGGACTGTGTGTCATAAACAGTATATAACAGCTGAAATAATATCTGATTAAATAAGAGGATTTACTTCCCTTGGGGAGGGCAATAAACATCTTAGAGTATCAGAAATATAAAATCCCAGCTGGCTGGGAATTGAATATAACACTGGAGAGGAAAACTTGAAGGGGCAGAAATACCAAAGGCAACAGTTGGTTACATTTAAAAATATATTTTTTATTTGTTATTTGCTCATTAAAACATAAATGTCCAAAATGAGAGCAAACGGAAACCAAAGTCAACGTCCTGCAAAGCTGATCAAACCTCCAACTCTCTGTTATTCTTTGGTTTGACCACCAGGTGGCGACAGAAACACAGAGATGAGGACGCTCATCACAGAGTATACCACAACAGTTTACATTTAATGTTCTAAAAACAACGAAATCATAAAACTTAAAAACAAAAAAACAAACTTTATCTGAATAATTGCTGGAAGTCAATCAAAGTTCCAGGAAAGTGAAAATGATCCTTGGTGCCGAGCTGGTCGTCCATCTTCTCCCACCAATCATCCCAGCAGCAGCAGCCTGGATCCGTCTGGATTCCCTTAAATAAACGGCTTCCTCCTCTCTGATCCTCTTCTGGCTGGAATTCAAATGTTGATTAGCTTCCTTTATTAAGCCTTCGCTAACAAACAGCTTCTCAAAGTTCTGCTAAATGAAACATCTGATGCTTGATGCTGACGGGTTCCTCCTGAACTGGACCTCCAAGGAGAAGCGGCTCCACCTGCAGCTCAGACATCTTTACTCCTGCAGGTTTGGTTCTGGTCCATCTGAACACGGTCAGAGCTTTAGTTTAGATTTTTGGTCCATGCAGAACAGAAACCCAGTTCAACACAGACCAGAGGCTGATCAGAACCAGTCCAGCTGACTGCAGCCGTATAGTTCTGGTGCTGGAATGTCATGTTTACTGTCCCTTAAAAATAAACATTTCATTTTTGGAGATTCTTCCTCTGTGGTTTAAACTGGGCTCCTCAGTGGAGCTGATGGAGGAATTGAAGCACCTCCAGGTATCAGCGGCTCCTATCTCTGAGCGAGGAGAAGTCCCAGTGTGATGAAAGCTGCTCCCAGTACAACCATCCCAAAGACGGTTCTCAGGCTCCAGAAGGTGTCTGGAGGTCTGCACTCATACATCTCCACGAAGGCCTCCTGGAAAACAAGACAGTGAATGATTAGATGGATGAACGCCATCATAAGAGTTCCTGCAGCGGCTCCATCCGGTCTGCATGAAGCTAAAAACTCTAAAGCTCAAACTCTGCTCAGACGTTTCTGGTGCTTCTGGTTTTATGGAGCTTTAATTCAATTGGTTTCAGTTTATTTTTATGCTCCAATTTAAATAAATTTATCTTAGTTCACGTTAAACAGTACATAATAGTTTTCTATTCAAGAAAAACGATCCAGGATGAGCAGGTAGAGACGGGAGATTTGGACATTTAGAGTTGGAACAGATGTTTTTCCTTTGGTTATTCAGGACTGTCTCTTTAGTTATTCCAAATAATTTAAAAAGTTAAAATCAATCCACTGGACTTTTGTTTCCAAGTCTGAAGACGCTTCTCTTCCATCCAGGAAGATTTTTTCAATCCAAAATGTCAGAAATAGCGTTAAGTTCCAGGTTTTATCCAGCAGCCCAACAAAGCCTGGTTTTAGTTTAGAAAACATGCAAATAGAAACGGATGAACGTTTGGCTTCTGTTTTCAATTTTGGATCTGGATTATTGAGAATCTTCACCAGCATATCTCTATAGTTCTGCCTGTTATAGGCTTAGACTGATGGAGGACATGTGGACCCCTTTTTTCATCATTCTTAAGCTTCATTCTATCTCTATTCTCCTCCAACATTCTGCTGTTTTCCAGTGTAGTCCTGTTTCTCTGACTGTGACTAACTGATGTGTGCTCTCTTCATCCCCTCCCGGGACATGGGGAGCTGGCTCCGAGCCTCGGCCTGCCTGGCTGTGTGTTCCTGGACGGGGCCGCTTCTGTGGAGCTGGTTGACAGTTGCCTTTTGTATCTATGCTTCTTTTTCTATAGTGTCTGCTTCTGTCTCCCTTGAACCCCAGGGCTGCAGCAGATGGATGGCCACACTGAGCCTGGTTCTGCTGGAGGTTTCTTCCCTGTTCAAAGGGAGTTTTTCCTCTCCACTGTCGCTACAAAGCATGCTTAGTGTGTGAGGGATTGCTGAGGAGTTAAGACTCAGACAACATTTATTGTCTTTTGTGTACATAGAGTGTATATAAAATGAAAATAAATGTTGGTTTTCCTTATATGAAAATGATAAACATCTCTTTAGGCTCTGGTGTTATTTTATAATGAAGACATGAAGGTGGAGAGACCTTCTGGAAAGGTCAGCAGGACCGGGACTCGAACCTGCAACAGCTGTTATGTGCTCTGCCCCACACCATAGCAGCACCCCTCGGTAGAAAACTTTGAACCAATCTGACTGGATGATCTGGTTGATCTGGATCTATAAAGTGACCTGAGATGAACTGAGCAGAACCACATTAATATGGACCAGCGGACCGTTAGAGAACCTCACAGCTCTGAGGCAGATCACTTCTTTATTGCTGCCATGTTCCTCGAACGCTCTGGTGCCCCGATTCACCAGAATTAACTCGGTTTCTTACTGAATGATGGAAAATTTCTGTCTAGATTTCTAAGAATGACTCGGTCTCACCACTGCCTGTATTCTTAGAGCTACCACACCCCCACTGCTGCGATGCTCTGCAGAATCCTCCAGAGAAGCTCTCAACACACCTGCCTTCAGACCGTTCAAAGTGAAAACCAAAGCCGCCAGGTCAGCCCAGGCGGAGGAGAGTTCTGCAGAACCCATTGGGCTGATCCGATGCCTAAGGCGGAAACCCGACCGCGCCGATTACCTGGAAAGAAAATTCTGGGTAACACCACGCACTCACACACGCTATCAGGCTGCAGAAGAAGCTAAAGGAAACCACAGAGGCAGCAGAGTATAAATAGAAAGCAAAAGCCTTCAGGACCTGTTCTCACACTGAGACATAAACTGTCTGCTAAACATCAAGCAAACTGCTTTTCCTGACAGCCAATCAGCACAGAGTCAGAGTCATGTGACTTTGTCATGTAGCTGATTGTGGATGTTGGTCTGATGGGGTCCAAAGCCTGAACAGCAGGAGGTTTATCCTCTGCTCCAGTTAACATCTGGATGAATCAGGAGCAGCGTCATGATCTGCCCTGATAGCTGGCCTTAACTCTTCATGTCATTCACCTGCTTTCTTCTGCCAGGTCTCTATTCATGTCCGTTTCCATCCACCTGAACCTTCTGCTTTATATTCAGCTCAGTCTAGCTATCTGGGCCAGATCATTATTTAATGTCTGTTGATGTCCTGTCTGTCTGTTGGTTCTGTTAGTTTTAGTTAGTTCCAAGGTTCGTGTCCTGGTGGATTTAGAGGGTTTTAGTGTTTTTCTTGTCTTCTGATCTTGTCCTGATCCTTCTCCACGGAGCCCTCAGGGTTTTGGCTCGGAACGCAGAGAAGATCAGTTTTATTCCTGTCAGCTTGGTTCCAAGGAGGAGAACACAGTCTTGTCTCTGTCCCTCAACCACTGATCCTGTCTGTCTGGGGACGATCCTGGACCCTGTCTGACTGAAACTGCCTGAACGCTCTGAGGATTGCTGGAACCCTGGATCTATCTGTTGGTTGGTGGATCGGAACCCCTGGTTGGACTACGGACCCCTGAGCTGTTTCTGCCTGATCTGTTCTCCCCTGACCTGGACCGGCAGCATCGGGGACATTCTGGGCGGCTCAGGGCTGCATCTCCTTGGGCGGATCCTGCCTATGATTGAGACGATGAACTGGACTGTTAATAAACCAGGTAAGTGACTCACTCTGATAATCATCTATCAGATGATCGTGGTCACTTACCTGTGTTTCTCCCTCCAGAGTGCCAGGTGCCCCTCCCCCCTCCTGAAGTCGCTGCGGGTCCTCAGATCCACAGCAGCCTCGTGATTCTGTTCTGTTTCTGTTTTTTACTTAAATAAACATTTTGAACTTTCCCACTGACTGTCTGGCCTTGAATACTGGGTCCATCTGTCCCATTTTATGACACAAGCGTTCCGGTTCACAGCCAGATTCCTGCTCACTAAGTGTGGCACAGGCTGGGTCTCCACTGGTTTATCATGGATCCTTTCAAGGTGTCAAACACAGAACATCTGATCCTGATGTGAATAAGATTGATCTTATTAAAAATCAGATCATTAGCACTCCTCTATCCGCGATTGGTTTGTCTCTGGAGGGGGGGGGGCAGCATCTGAGTTGGCCAACCGCCTTAGAGACAGTTTTTACCTGACAGCAATAACAAAACTAAATGCACCCAAAAATAACCATTAATCATCATGGATGGTGTGAGAATTTACCTTTCTTATTAGCTGTTTTGTATCAGTTATAGTTGTTTCCATTTTTGTAAGATTCTGTTTAATTTTTTTATTTTATTTAAAGATTTATTTAAAAGTAAAATCTTCTTCTCCCTAATTTCTTAACCACAAAAAAAGCCAATCAAGATCGTTCTGTTCTAACATGGCTGTATGGTCGCAGGACCAGCGGCATGTCAGCGTCCTAAGCTGACAGCAGCAGCTTATAAGGCTGATAGCTCAGGTAGGAGACGCTGATGCAGGAAGGATTCTAGCCAATCAGACGCCTCTAACAAGTGTCTGCAATACTGTCTTCCACTCATATGCCTCTCAACTTTTAGATGCTTCCTTGTGGATTAAAACCTTCATCTGATCACAAGGTTTGACAAGTGGGAACTGGTGAGTGGTTGTTTTGTTCAGGAGCTAGCATGCTAGCACTAGCCTGCCAGCATATATTTGGCCTCGGTCGGGGTAAACTGACCTGAGTATGTTTACTCACCTGGATTAAGCATTTAAACTGAATTATTTTGAATTGCTAAACACTATCACTGCATGCTAAAATGAAATGATTGAGTACTCACCTGAGTTTAATGCTAATAATATAAACTCTTTCCGCTGCAGTGATAAGGAAACATGTACAGGTATGATTATTTTTGATAGACAAAACCAAAGATTATTCAATCAGTCCTGTTTTATACAGGTCAGGTTTTCATTTCAGGATTCCGTTCCAGGATTCCGTTCCAGGATCTCATTCCAGAATCCGTCTCGAGGAATGTCTGTTGGATCAGACTGGTAAACCCATAAAACCACCAAAGGAAACCACTTCCTGTTAACTCCGTCCCAACTAGGAACTGGTTGGACTCCTTGGATAAAGGAAAACACCTTGGATTTCAGTTTGTTCATGTTAATGATAGATCTTCCTCACGCTCAAAGGTTACCTGTGGAGTACCACAGGGATCAGTGCTAGGACCAATTCTCTTTACTTTATACATGCTCCCAATCGGTAGAGAGTTATTAGACAGCGTGGGATCAATAATTTCCACTGTTATGCTGATGATACTCTGCTATATCTGTCTATAATCCAGATGAAGCTAACCCATTACATAGATTACAGGCATGTCTGAAGACAGAAAAACCTGGATGACTCTTAACTTTCTGCTTCTGAATGCAGACAAAACAGAAGTTTACTAGTTAATATTTTAACAGTGCTTTTCCTTCAAAAATAAGGACATTTCAATGTGACCCCAAACTTTTGAACGATAGTGTACATGTATATTTAACGATTTATCTCTATATAATATATATATATCTGTATTTGTGTGCATAGGCTTGACATTACAATCCCTTTGAACCTAAATCTGCTCGGATCCAACAGGATAGATTCCTTCTTCGGCCGTTTAGCTATTTATATATGTAACAAACTGAGTGGTTAAAGACAAAATGTTCACATTTGCATAAATAATCTCACCCATCGGGGGTGAGAGAGACTCACCCATCGGGGGTGAGACTCACCCGTCACTGTGTCTTCTCTCACTCCATGTCCACAACTTTTCACGCTACAAAATGACGCACATTAAAACTCAACTCCATTCCACCTATTTCTGTATAAAACTACTATTCTGATAAAACCCTTAGAGCTGACAGGAAATCCCACGTTCAGATCCAGGCCGTGTTTTTTAACCAGCCCATAATTCACTGCCACAGATATTGGAAAAAGAGCGGCAGCAGCTATTAGGAGGGATATTATAACTTTTATTTTATCTGGAATAAAAATATTCACTTTGTGAGTTAATGAAGATTTGAAGCAATCTAGAACTGCAGTAAATATGAATAGAAATTTCCAGCTAGTTTAGATAATTATGTGTAGACTGAGAGCAGGATCACATCTAACTGACATCTAATGCGTTGTTTTCTCTACATCTAGAGCTTTTAGTCCTGGTTTGCTCTAGTTTATCCTCCTGATTTAGTCCCAGTTTTAGTTCATCTTTTGCTCACAAGTTAAATAATTACCGCTCAGTCTAGTTGAATAATCTACCGTTGGATTTTAGGACAAATTAAACCAACAGAAATCTCTAAATTCTTATAGCTTTCAGGATTTCCTCACATAAAGATCTATTGTGTTTTATTTTCCCAAGAAAAGACAAACCGCATCCAGAGAGGAGGTGCAGAACGGCTCAGTTCTCCAGGATTGATAGAGGAGGAACCACAGCGATGTTCTCGTTTTATTATCGCTTATCTTATTCATTTATCCTTATTTTGGTCCATTAAATATGTTTAAAGATTTAATTTCCATCACATTTTGTAAATGAAACATGCAGAGAAGTGCCGTCTCGCGTCGCGGTGGGTTTTATAGATCTACAGCCTCCTAGAAGCTCTGAATAGTTCAGCCGTTTGGTTCCTGGATCTCTGTCAGTCATTAGTTCCTAGTTGGTTATTTTACTTGAACTTCATAGAATAATTAATAAACAAAGTTGTGAAATTCTTAGTTAACAGTATATTTAAGATGCTAGTATTTTAGTAAGGCCCATTCTGCTTTATATTCTATTCTCTGAAAATCACCAGAATATAGAAAATAATGTAGATTGTGTGAAAAAGATTCCACTTATTTATATTCACTAACATTTACTGTTCTCTAAATATTCCACATTTTATCACTTAGTTTCATTTAAATCCTCCAACCTAGAGCTGCACCTCATAGACTGCATCTAACCCTGACAGGTCTATTTCTATATCTCACTCTGCCAGCCCTCAGGTCATCTTTTCATTTCATCTCAGATATTATTCCTATTTTTCCTTGTTTCCTCTTCCAGCAGAGTGACGTCACCGCACTGATTAATCTCTATTATCGGTTATTTACCGTAAAACCTCCTGATTGAGGATTGTTAAATTCCGCCTGGAGGCTTTTTTAGTGTTTTACAGCAGCAGCAGGTTGATCATCTTCAGCTCACCTGAGTGCCGCTCTCACTCATCTTCCTCAGCTACTTCCGCTTCCTCATCCGTTCGGTTCTGGTTCCGGTTCTGGTCTGGTTCTGTTCTGGTTCTGGACCAGTCTGCTTCTTTCAAAGGGGAATAAAAACCACTGCTGCTGACGGTCTCATCACTTCCGGCCACAAAATACGGCTCAGCTTCTTCTTCTTCTTCTTTTCTATCATGGCGGATCTCAAGCAGCTTTACGGTGCATACCGCCACCTACTGTTCATGAGTGTGTAGCAACATTGTTTTACATCTGTTAAATTCTATTTTTTAATTTTGTATTCTGCAGATAAATAAATAATGCTTTCCATAATCTATAAATATCTTTTAAATTTCCTTTATTTCCCAATAATCCTTTCAGACTCCATTCTTGGCCTGTCCTTTCAACGTCTCTTAATTTCTCCCTTTCAGGTTCAGATGTTTTCCAGTTCATCAATACTTGTTCTACATTTTCTATCTCTCCACATCCTTCACATTTAGCATTATTTTTCCTCCCTATTAAATATAAATTGTCATTTAAATAAGTATGACCTACTCTTAATCTGATCATTATTCTTCCCTTCGGTTTCTCTCATTAATATTTCTATTTAATACTGACTTTTGTACTTTATATAACCTTCTTCCTTTTTTATCTTCATTCCACCTTTTTTGCCATTTATTTCCTCTTAATAAATGATTTCCTTCCCCTTTTCCTAAAGGAAATGTAATTGTTATTGCCTCCTTAAAGCCCTTTTTGCTAATTTGTCTGCCTTTTCATTACAATTACATTAAACCGAAGCCAAGAGTAACGAGTAGCGTTTGTTTTAAAAATGTAAGAGATAGAAAGTACGAGATACTTGTGTGAAAATGTAATGAGTAGAAGTAGAAGAGGAAGAAAAATAAGTAATAGAGTAAAGTATAGATACCTAAAAGTTTACTCAAGTACAGTAAAGTATTTTTACTTTGTTACTCGACACCTCTGTTTAAATGATTGCTCTTTGATATTGACTATTGATCTATGGAGGAAAATGTGGTATTGTGATTTACAAAAGAGAGTAAATTTTTTTTTTTATGAATTTTATGTTCATTTCTTGTTATATTAATAATTTTTACTGAGAAAGTACTTCACATTACTATAATATAATTCTATCAAATTTGTTGTCATTTCTACACTCAGTTGTTTCTGATCATTATAGTTTATTTTTTCGACCGCTATGTTACACAGAAATATGCATTGAAAGGTTAAAGGAAAATTTAATTTGAAAATGTTTCTATAAATGCTCATGAATTTGAGACCAGTGTTGCTGGATGGTTTAACAGCTCCAGAAAATATGAAAGTGATTTGCAGCATTCTGCCACATCACCAGCAGGTGTCGCCATTTTCCTGATATCTTTTTTTACTCTGCAGTTATGAAAAATCTAATAATTCTTTTCCAGCTAAATTCAGGCCAAACTTTCATCTTCCTGTTCTTGGTATTTTATCGATGCGGTCCCAATCATCCTCTGTGTGCTCTCCTTCTTACACCACAATTAATTTTTTGTCATTGTCAACACATTTTTGTCAAATCATAGTAAATAGTAAATTTATGTGTGTCTAACTAAAAACTTTTTATCAATATAAGGTTGTCTCAAATTCTTCCAAAACTCATCTTCAAGCTGTTTTTTTTAATCATTGTTTTTCATTTGATTCCATGATTTATTAGCTGGAATTGTTAACATATGTTCTCCTTTCAGACAATGTTGAGTTCAGACGTGTTTCTGACCCAGAATCTGGTTTATTGGTCGCTGATCTGGTTTCCTGTGGTTCAATCCCCATGCAGGAGCCGCAGGCCTCCAGCAGGGGGCGGCAGAGCTCCGCAGCTGTCAGCCTGCCTGCAGCTGGCCTCCCTGTCTGCCATCGATCCGCTCCTGCTGATCGCCTCCTGCTGCTCCTGCTGATCTCCTCCTGCTCATCGCCTCCTGCTGCTCCTGCTCATCTCCTCCTGCTCATCGCCTCCTGCTGCTCCTGCTGCTCCCAGCCGGTCCACATGGGTCACACGAACGCGCACAGTCTGATGCAGAGCAGAAGCGCGCACCCAGCAGCCTTCCTCTCGCGCCTCATCAGACGGTTGGAGGGGGAATCCCACAGCGCGAGGTGGGGGGTAGGGGAGCGGGACACAGCTGTGAGAGTGCGCATTGCAGCACGTGGAGCCTCAGACAGATCCGGACCAGGACCAGGACCAGGACCAGGACCAGGACCAGAACCGAGCCTGAAGTCTTCATGTCCCTGCGCGCTCACATCAATAACGGACCGTCTCGTGCTCGCGCATCTTCCGGCCGTGAGGCTCTGGTCCGCGCGGCTCCTACCGGTCCAGCAGGAGCTGGTGGCGGGATCAGGGACCGGAAGTGCTGATGACCTCCAGTTGCTTGGATCACTTTGATGGACTCTGACGTCACATCAAGGCATAGGAGCACATCTGGATTGAAGTAACTGCAGATCTGCTGATGACATCAGGAGGAAAGATGTGAGCATCAGCAGTGACGTCATCCGTGGCCTGCAGATGGCAGCCTACAGCAGCCGTGACATCATAGAGGGTTACCTGCGGTGCAAGCTGCTGGATGGGGGCGTGGCCTGGCGTTTCCCCAAGCAGAGGCATTTCCAGTTCCCATGGAGATCTGAGGAGGGCGGGGCTCCGGGGCCCCTGCAGCTGGCCCTGCCCCGCCTGCTGGCGGCGTTACGGAATGCCAGCGATGAGCTAGAGGGGCGTTATGGCAGTTCCCTGCATGGCCAGGTGGCGGCGCTGCGTCACAGGGAACTCGGTGGCGCCGCAGCACGACAAAGCCTGGCGCTGATCCGGGACGAGCTGTTCAGGGACGGAGTGAACTGGGGACGAATCGTGGCCATGATGGCGCTGGGAGGGAAATTCTCCTGAGCTTCTGTGGGCGGCCCGCCGACGATGGTGACGGGTCAGGTGGACGCCCATCGCGGACCTGGATGGAGGAGAGCCTGAGGTCAGGCCAGCACTGGCGCATACATGGATCCATGACAAACGGAGTGACATGGGTGAGAGCTTCCTCTCCCCTTCCTTCCTTCCTTCCTTCCTTCCTTCCTTCCTTCTTCTTCCTTCCATCCATCGAGCTAGAGGGCTCCAGGTGATTGGTTGTTCCTACGGTGATGTAAGCGAAATACGAGGCGATTGAAGAGGAACCAACCGACCCGATGAACGTTTCTATCATAGAAAACAATCAGTTCATTCAGTCTATAGATCTGTTAAACCAATAAACCAGATTCTGCAGTGAAAATCCAGGGATCCCTTCCAGCCCCTGAACAGATTTCTAGATCCACCCCTGCTTTACCAGAAGTTTTCATTCTAGACTCCTCTTCCCCTCTTGTCTCCTTTCCTTACATGTTTCCTTCCACCCTCTTAGTATTTTATTATCTTCACATTTTGGTCTCTCATTCTTGTGACTCCTCTTCCCCTTCTTTTGTCTCCCTTTCCTTACATGTTTCCTTCCACCTCTTAGTATTTTATTCATTTCATTTTGGTCTCCTCTCCTCCCATCCTTTCCTTAACTCCATGTCTCCTTGTCTCCTCTGATGTTGTTTTCTTCTTCTTCTTCTTCTTCTTCTTCTTCTTCTTCTTCTTCTTCTTCTTC
>JAGKQL010000064.1:2715339-2751652 GCA_018398635.1 Cyprinodon brontotheroides
GGACCAGGCTGAGGTAGAATTTAAGGTTACTGAAGTCGCGGTTTACTGAAAGCGGCCGGGCAAAACTTGTTGCCATCGCTCACCGACCACCTGTGGCCATAAACCTATGACTTTGGCCGCTCCATGCTGCTGTTGCTTCCCGCGCTGCATTTGATGTGCCCGGCTGTGAGCTGACGCTGGTATGCTGTTGCTGGGTGGTGGCCTACCCGGCCAGGAGCTATTTTGCAGGTGTGATTTGGGGTTTGGCACAGGAGGACTACTTGCCCAGAAATCACAACGGCGCCTATTGAGCCACAGCTGAAAGCGTGCATGGGTCCCACAGAGCATGGGCGCTGAGCAGTTCTCTGTCTCAGGCTGCTGTATTGTCTACGTTCAGTTCGTTGCTTCATCCTTGAGCTGGTTCATGAACTTTTACGTTTCTGTGACAGGCTAACCTGCCATACGCCTACCTTATAATGTATATATATAACATACAAAACACAACGAGCATACTCATGTGTACCAATTTAAAATGGCCTAGATTCTGATTCTGGAAACCAATAACGGCTTTATTTTGATCCATATTATCATGTCTCAAATCCTGAGTTATGATGAATATAACAGTATAATTTGGACGGCTAAACTGGCACAAATGTTTTTTTTTTTTGCATGTCACCTCTCACATGTTGTGAAATACAATTACAAATCTCAGAAGAGGGCAAGTGAGGGGGCACCCTGAGAGGTGCTCCAGTTGAAATAATGATACTTATGGAAAAATTAAAAATAGATTGAGAAAATCTCATGGACAAGAAACAGGAAAACCATGACCAGAGTGTTTTGCACTTGATAAAATTACTCATGTGTCATGATGTGGTCTCTAGTGTTTTAAACCCACATGCAGAACACCACAGGAAACGGAGTAAAAGTTTAACAGTTTATTAATGAGAAGCACACAAGAATAATAATGAGCTGGTTCTGGTACTGGTCCAGGACGGGGAATCACTGAGTATCTGCAGAGATGGATAGTTTGGTTAGCCAGGCAGCGGTAATGACTTGTCAGGGGTTTGATTCTGGTTTGTACCATGAGGTTCAGACTGATTGATGGAGAAAGGGAACCGGTTGGGTCCAGAGACGGTGGGTTCAGCAGAGAGCTCAGCAGCAGCAGCGTCTAGCTTCAGACTAATGAGGTTCAGACCTTGAACTGGAGTCCTAGCTCTCCCTTGAGAGCTGGCTGGGGAATCCAGGCTGATTTCCAAGCAAAGCTCCTCCAGAGCTACAGACTTCAGTCGGGTTTTCCTGTGAGCAGAGAAGACAGAGGCTGGTTAGAATCTAGTTACTCTCTAAAGCAGACAGAGATTCTCATAGTAAACAGAGGCTCAGGTTCCGCTAACCAAAACTGGTCAACACTCCGGCGCCGAGGACAGGTCTGGCTGCTGCTTATGTAGGAGGTCTCCTGATGGGCTGATGATCCTCAGGTGTGCTGGAGGCTCCCAGCCCGGGAGACCCACAGCGCTCTCTGCTGGAGACAGGTGGCAGATCTCCAGATCCCAACATCATGAGATGAGGATTATTCCAACATTTGATGGTTTCACCCCTTTTGAAATAATGGAATTGGGAGACCTTTTGTTCTACCTTTATGGGAAGGACAGCCATGGGGAGAAAAAGAAAATGATGACATTGACCCATTAACTAAGTGAATTCTGAAGCTGTTCAGATACAGAACTGTTCAAAGAACATGTAATCTGCCCAGAGCTCCTTTTGTTTCCCCACAGGAAGGCCTGAAGCCTGAGAGACCGAGTGCTGATTAAAATCATCAAAAGGAAAAGGAAAGCTTCGAGTGTGGGAAGGGACCCTACATTGTGCAACTAGCAACCCCCACCACTGTGAAGAGATCCAGGAAAGAGAGACTTGAATCCACCAGAGTCATTGTAAGCTGATTAAAGATTTTCCTCAGCAGGAAGCCCAGTTACTTTCACAGGGACCCCACGACTAAGGCAGGGATTTGTGGTGAAGTCCAGCTTTAAAGGGGTTTGTTTTTTTTTAGGACCAATTGTCTCAATACTGGTGAAGAAATCAACCTAACCCTGTCCTTTAGAGTCCTGGTAAGTGGGTGCTTCCTTGGACGGACTGGTGAAGATGGAAAAACCAAAGTGGTTTTGCTACTAGTGATGACCGTTGGACTGGTGTTCCTAGGGACTCAAACTGACTGTCTGAAACAAAGGAGGAACAGTATGGTCTTTGATGGATCCACAGCAAGTCGTCGTACAGTGCCAATATGTGGTGGCAGCATTCCAAGCGTGTTGCTGAAGATTTTAACATAACAGACTGTTATGTTTGTACTCATATTCCTACTTCTATGCATTCAATATGAATTGAAAGATGCTGGTGTTTATATGCACAACAGGGGGAAATGTTAGGTTTATTCAATGATGATTATAAAGTTAATGTGTGTGCATATGAAACATTGAAGAAATAAGATGCTACATTCTGTCCTGTGATTCAATCAGGAGGGTCATTCTTGTCATGATGGGATTAAGGTTCCTAACCCACATGCAGAACACAAACGGAGTCAGATGAAAAGTTTGACTGTTTATTGAAAAAACACAAAGTTAATCAACTTGAAGCTGGGGAAACAGATCCGGGACTGGTCACACAGGGTTCTCCTGCAGAGAGGGATAGTTAGGTTAGCCAGGATGCAGATGATCTTGTCAGAGGAGTTGTGCAGGTTTGTACCTGTGATGTGGTTCAGGCTAAGTGGCTGAGGGAGGGAACCAGGAGGGTCCAGAGGCAGATGGTCGGCAGAGGGCTAGGCAGCGGCAAGGTTCGACTTCAGACTTGTCAGTGTTTAGGTTCAGAGTTTCTTCCAGTTCTCTTCTTGAGAGCGGACAGGCAGGTTCTGATAGTTTGAGCTCAGCAGACCTTTTGAGAGCAGGCAGGCAGGTTTCAGGCTGAGAAACTCTTCCAGAGTTCCAGGGTTCAGTAAGGTTTCTTCCTAAGAAGCAGAGAGGACAAAAACTGGTTAGATTCAGATTCTGGTTTTCAGGGGAGTCGGAGAATCAGACAGGCTGCTTGGCTCAGGCTTGCTAACCATAACTGGCCTAACACTCTGGCACTGGAGTGTTGTCCTGCCACTACTTAAATGCTGGTCTCCTGATGAGCCAATGAGCCTCAGGTGTGGTCGTCAGCCTTCAGCTCCAGGAGACCTAGGGCGCCCTCTGCTGGAGAAAGGTGGACAGACCTCCAGATCCCAACAATTCTAGTTTATGACTTATCTTTAGCCAGAAGGCATTTACAGGGTCATAAACTTTTATGACCTGCCTCTCAGCCAGTTGGTCATTCTAGGGTCATAGGACCCACCCCATTGTGTCATTTTCTGTTAATAAAAGACTCTGCTGTTCTGGTGGGGGGCAGAAAGGTGCTGAAGCGTGAGCAGGCAGTCTTTCTCCTCCTGCAGGAAGCTGTGTTTGAAAATCCCTAGGTGTGTCAGATTCATTTTTTGTCCTATATGGACTCACAATTTTTTGAAGCTAACAGGATGGATGATAGATGGATGGATGATGGATGGATGATGGATGGATGATGGATGGATGGATGGATGATGGATGATGGATGGATGATGGATGGATGATGGATGGATGATGGATGGATGATGGATATAGATGGATGGATGGATGATGGATGGATGATGGATGGATGGATGGATGATGGATGATGGATGGATGGATGGATGATGGATGGATGGATGATGGATGATGGATGGATGATGGATGGATGATGGATGGATGGATTGATGGATGATGGATGATGGATGGATGATGGATGGATGGATGGATGGATGGATGGGTTTTCCATGTGATGAAGTCTCATCAGTGAGTAAATTAGAAACATCCCAGATGTTTAAAAAGGGCAGCATGGTGGAGCAGAAAGATGGCAGGTATTGATGGAGCTCCTCATGCTTGGTGGGTTTTCCCCTCAAATATCTGGTGTGACTGAAGGTTTCCTCTCCAAAGAGTCGCCACCTTGTCTTGGTGGAGAGGCTTGGGTCCCAAGCTCCTGCTAAGGTCCATGAGGCAGTAAGGTCCATGAGCAAGGCACCAGACAAAGAGCCACTCAACAGGGACTCCAACAGCCATTCAGCCGTGGGAGAAACTATGGCAAGCTGTTTGCCTAATTAGTCAAAGTCATTGATATTTTGCTGGCGGTTTTATAGCCAATCATTGAAAACACTGGAATATTTAAAGAATCAGTAAAATGTCTGAGTTTTCTGGATGCTAGCACGCTAGAGCGAGAGTTTTTAAAGTCCTTTCTGGTGTGATATCATCTATGCGCTGCTGTCAGCTCTCACCTGTACAGAAAATATCTGTCATCTGCAAAGAAAAAAGAGACATAATTTTCATAAAACTTTACATTTGTCATTTATGTAGAGAATAAAGTAGGGGGAGCTTGGAATCCTGAGGTTCCAAGTTGGAGCCCCACTCCTACAGCCTGCCTCTCTCGGTCCCTGAGCAAGACCCTTAACCCTAAACTGCTGCCGGGGTACCACAGAATGGCAGCCCACTGCTCCCCAAGCTGATGGGTTAAATGCAGAGGTAAATTTCTCCAATCTGAGATCACTAAAGTTCAATTATTAATATCTGCTGACTTCTTCTATCAACTACAGAACTGGCAAAGCTGTAGATGCTGTGATCTAACTGTGACTTTCAGAAACTTGTTTGTTTTAATAGTTTTTCAGTCTGCCTAATAAATATTTTTTTCCGATAATCTTGGAAAACTGTGGAAGTAACGAAATAGGCCTGTAGTTTGAAAATTGTTGTTGTCCTAATTGTTTTGTTAAATGATATAATAGTTGCCATTTTCATTTAGTTTGTAAAGTCAGTGGTTTAACTGCATCTTTTAGCTGTTGTCATCACAATCAGTGGACCTTTTATTTTTACATTTATTAGCAACAGTTATGATCTCTCCCTCTTCCACTGCTCTGAGAAACTCTGAGTTATGAGGACCTCATTGCAGCTCTATGTGGTCCCAGGGTCAACATTCCTTTCTGCCATTTTTAGGCAAAAGTTCAACAAATACTTGAAGTTTTCAACCGTTTCAGACACATCGTCAGTAATTGTATGCACTCTGTGTATACAAAATTACAATAAAAGTTGTCTAAATCTAAGTCTAAAACAGGTTACTGTCCCTTTAAGGGAAGAGCAGCACACATGCAGGCAGTTGACTTGTGAACTTTTTATTTTTAATAGGAACTATTTCGATTAAAAATGAAGGATCTGCAGTGTCCAAGGGAGTTTTCCTCCCCACTGTCACTACAAGCATGCTTAGTGTGAGGATTGCTGAAGAGTCAATGAGTCGATGCAATCAGTTGGTTTTCCTTAGATAGAAAACTTTGAATCAATCTGACTGGATGATCTGGTTGAACTGGAAAGTGCCTTGAGATGGCAGCTATAGAAATAAACTGAATAGAATGTGTCGACGACGTGCTCACTAGTCAGAGCCAGAATATCGGAGATACGAAGAGGTGCTAAAGGGAAATCTAGGTCAGTATCAGGAAACAGTTCCAGGTTCAGAGAAAAGGCAGATTCCAGCAGGATTCCAAGGACAGATCAGGCAAACATATCGGAACAGGCAGGCTCAGCGGCCCAAAGGCAGAACGTGTCAGGATCAGGCAATCACAAACACTTGGATAAGCTAGAAAACTTGCACAGAGAGCTCCAATAATCTGCCATTGATGACTGGAAGCAGGCGGGCTAAATTGAGACTGCTACAGGTAATTCAGATGAACGGTGATGAGAAACTGGGCGGAGCTAGGCAGATGAATGGAATGAATAATCAAGCCAGTCATCAGCAACAAGATCATGACAGATTCAGTGACATTTATTGAAAGAACAAGCCTCATAGTCACATATTTAACACTGAATTTGAGTTTATATAAAACTGAGTCATAAATGTGTGCATGCTTTTTAGAAAGGAAAGTCCCCTTTCCCCTTGGCCTCCTTCTAGTTCTATTCACACCTGCTCCTTTTTCAGCTCGTTAGGCCACCCTTTGTTTGGTTCCCCTTATATACTCCACCTCTGCAGTCACTCAGTGCTGCTTCCTGGTTGTTGTTTTGCTGTTTCCTCATCTCTGGCTCCCCAGGTGAGTTTTCTTTGATGTTTTCTGGTTCTTTTTTGGTTCTTTGTATTTTGGTACTCTGGAGAAGTACACCCTGCATTTTGGGTCCTCAAAAACCTCCCCCAACCATGATAATAGTGAATAAAAAGGGTGCAATAAACATCCCTAAGTGTAGTAAAGTTTCATGTCTCCTCCTTGGATTCAGCCTGTCGAACAGATCCCTGCTCTCCTCTCCATGTCTAAATTACAAGTTAATTTGATGTATTTTAGTTTAATTTTTCTAAACTATATTACATAGATTTAGTAATCTGAAATCTAACATTTATTTTTAACACTTAATTAAATTCAGTTCAATTCTATTCAGATTTTCAATTCACATCATGTCATCTCAGGTCGCTTTCCAGTTCACCAGATCATCCAGTCAGATTGATTCAAAAGTTTTCTATCTAAGGAAAACCAGCTGATTGCATCGACTCATTGACTCTTCAAGCAATCCACCTCACACTAAAAGCATGCTTGTGACAGTGGAGAGAAAAAACTCCCTTTGAACAGGAAGAAACCTCCAGCAGAACCAGGCTCAGTGGCAGTGAGCGGCCATCTGCTGAGGCCCACTGGGGTTCAAAGGAGACAAGCAGAACATAGAAAAGAAGCATAGATACAAAAGGCAACTGTCAAATCAGCTCCACAGAAGCTGCCCCGTCCAGGAAACACACAGCCAGGCAGACGCAAGCTCCTGAGCCAGCTCCCATGTCAGAGGATGAAGAGAGAGCGTCCAGTTAGCAGCTGTACGGTGTCTTTAGACAGACAGTAGCAGCTGTGTGTCTGATCCTATTCGCTCTGTTCCTGAAATAGCGCTGCTCCTCCTCCTCTCTTCCTCTCTGTAAACACTCAGAACAAGTCTTGTCTCTTGAAGTACATATCTTTATTGAACTCGTCAAGCATCTGATCAGGTCAGGTCTTCTTCAGCTTTTCTCTTGTCTTATGAGTGAGCAGGCTGTTCACTTCCTCAGGTAGGAGATCCATATGGATGATGTATTCCAGCATCCAGCTGCCATGCACGTGGGCATTGTCAGTTTCACTATAGCTCTGGTGAATTTCAATGGTACTGAAGTCCTCTGGAAATCTTCAATAATTGTTGTTGATTGCAGATGTGTCTAGTAGTTCCCATTGATTTAGCTTGTAAAGCGGGGAGAATGGTGCTAGGCTTACCGCACCGTGACGTCACTGCTGGAAGATGGCAGGAGGGAGGGGCTACTATATTTGGGGGAAAATGGCCGCTCCCAGACTCAGTGATCGCCACGAAAATGATTGTTATGCTTTAGTGTCTCTTCTTCACCTGCAGGTAGAACTGATGCAGGTTCCTGAGCTGAGGAACATCAGGAGACACGATTAGAAACATCTCAAACCTGAACCTCTTTCATCCTTCTAGATGGAAACACACGTGGAGGAACACCTGAGGTCTCCATGAGGTGGTTTCAGTGATCCAATACAAGAGCTGCTAAAGGTCGCAGGTCAGTCTGGGTCAGGTGTAAACATCTGTCCTAAGGAGAAGGGGAGAGGGAGGAGATGGGAGGGAGGAGTGTGCAGGGGAGGGAGGTGAAGGAGGGAGAAGAGGAGAGAGACCTTGGTAGAGAGGGAAGCCTGACATCAACGGACAAAATCAGAAGATTCACCGTCAAACAGTCTGGATACAACGTGCTGAGCCTGGCACGCCGCGGTCTGAAGGTACGGCGCCCCCTGCAGGAGGGAAGCAGGGATTCCACCACATCAGTCTCTGTGGTCTGAGATGTTTTAACCGCAACCACAAACATCTGTTCCCCATCCTGTCCTGGTCCTCCAGGACGTTCCAGCTGACCTGTGGGAGCTACAGGAGCTGGAGAAGCTGAACCTTTCCCTCAACAGCCTGAAGCTCCTCCCACCTCAGCTGGCTCTGCTCTCCAACCTGGTGGTCCTAAACCTGTGGGGGAACCAGGTGAGTCCGCCTGCATGTCTCCAGGTGATAAAAGCAGTCAAAGTGAGAGGAGCTCCAGACACTACTTTACCCAGAATTCAGCTGGTTTCTTGTTGTTCTGTTTTTATTAGCTTAGCAGATATGGGTTTGGTTTCCTCTGGTTCTGATGGTGGACCTGAAAGCAGCAGCCTGGTCTCAGATTCTGCTGTGGTTCTGCGTGCCCTTGTGCAAGGCAGCAGCTGCTGTGCCTGGAGATAAAAACATCTCATTATCCACCCAGATCTGGTTTCCAGCCTGTCCTTGAACTCCCTCCTCAGGGACGTAAAGAGCAGCGTCGCCCTCTGCTGGCCACTTGCTGCACTTTGCTGGTTGTTCATCTGCTGTTATAATGGCTGTGGACCAATCAGGCCTTTAAACAGTGATGTTCTGATGGCTTTGGACCAATCAGGCCTTTAAACAGTGATGTTCTGATGGCTTTGGACCAATCAGGCCTTTAAACAGTGATGTTCTGATGGCTCAGGCCTTTAAACAGTGATGTTCTGATGGCCGTGGACCGCTCAGGCCTTTAAACAGTGATGTTCTGATGGCTCAGGCCTTTAAACAGTGTTGTTCTGATGGCCGTGGACCGCTCAGGCCTTTAAACAGTGATGTTCTGATGGCTCAGGCCTTTAAACAGTGATGTTCTGAAGGCCGTGGACCGCTCAGGCCTTTAAACAGTGATGTTCTGATGGCTCAGGCCTTTAAACAGTGATGTTCTGATGGCTCAGGCCTTTAAACAGTGATGTTCTGATGGCCGTGGACCGCTCAGGCCTTTAAACAGTGATGTTCTGATGGCCGTGGACCGCTCAGGCCTTTAAACAGTGATGTTCTGATGGCCGTGGACCGCTCAGGCCTTTAAACAGTGATGTTCTGATGGCTCAGGCCTTTAAACAGTGTTGTTCTGATGGCCGTGGACCAATCAGGCCTTTAAACAGAGATGTTCTGATGGCCGTGGACCGCTCAGGCCTTTAAACAGAGATGTTCTGATGGCCGTGGACCGCTCAGGCCTTGAAACAGAGATGTTCTGATGGCGTTCAGCCTGGTGAACCTGTGTGTTGCTGCTGTCTGCAGCTCAGCAACCTGCCAGCAGAAATAGGAGAACTGAAGAGACTCCGGGTTCTGTTCATCTACAGGAACCGACTGACTGAGGTTCCTGAAGAGCTGGGATCCTGCACACAGCTGGAGGTACTGTTCCTTCTCTGAAACATTTTGCTTTGATTGACAGATTTTTAGCCAAACCGACTCCGACAGTTTTAGGAATCATTGCTCTCAGGTCAATTCATTTTATTGATTTATGATCCAATTATCATCCATCGTCTCAGGTCACTTTATAGATCAAGATCAAGCAGATCATCCATTCAGATTAAAGGTTATAAGTTTCTATGTAAGGAAAACCAGAACCAGGTGTGAGCGGCCATCTTGCTGAGGCCTCCTGGGTTCAAGAAGACAGAAGCGGACATAGAAAAGGAACATAGAAGCTCTGATCTATACACTTAATTAATTATGAATATTATAACTAAACACAAATAGAAATTATTAATAACATTATTGTAATAAAGGTGAAATCAAAGGAAACCCTTTAATGATTAGAATCAACAATTCAGGTTATCAAAGAACAATTATTAACTTAATTTACCAGAAAATGTTTATAATTCAATATATGATTAAAATAAATTATTAATCAATAAGCTGTTTAATGAAATGGGGTAAATCTGTGTCTTAGGGATAACAGATCACAGATATAAAATAATCCAAAACAACCTGAGCTTAAATAAAAAAAATACTGAACACATAATTATCTGTAACAGCAGTTATTCTATGCAATGATCCTTTAATGGAAGACATTAAACTACTGAAGAAAAAGGAAGCTGAGCCAATAGATATGTCTAAGACAGAAACAGGACTGAACACTGGAAAACAGGCCAAGCTCCAACATCTAGAAACAAAGGGTGTTGATGGCAGCAGCACAGCTGGATGGAGTCACAGCCAAACAGGAACAGACCAGATGAAGCTACTATGTTCCTGCTCCCGGTGGTTGGAACCTTTATTCCACTCTGGATTCTCATCAGTCTTTGTTCACTTTACAATAAAAAAAACAAATAAAAAGAAACTGTTTTTAAAAAGTTCAGTTTTCATTCTTTTCCTGCTTTTGTGTGTCAACTGTTACGGTTGCTAAGTGACAGAGCGTGCATCGGTAAAAGCAGCTAAAGGCTGGACCTGTTTGAATTTACAGCCAAAACTCTTCCGGTCTCCTTATTTTCAAGGACCTGAAAGGATCCTGTCCAGGTAGTCCTGGATCCTTGGAAGATGCAGGCCATGAATTAGAACACAGCTGCAGAGTGGCAGTCTGTGGGAGTGGGGCTTGAACTCAGAACCTCTGGGAGACCAGCTCTATGCCCAAACCACTAGGCTAGCACTCCCCTTTCATTACAGGCCTCTCCTCTTTTATCTTCTCTTTCTTTTCATCTTTTCTCCTTTTTCTGTTTTCCTTTTCTGTTCTACTACATTGCAGTGTCCATATAATCTGTAAAACTCCCTGCCTAAATGATAATAATAAAGCTATTTATATGCATAAATCAAGCAGAACACTATGGCGATAGCCATACTGCTCCACTTTAAAGTAAAATCTGTTGGTCTCTTTTTGGCATCAAGACAATTATTATTATTGCCACATTGGTAGACAGGACACTGTTTAAATAAATAAATAAATAAAGGAAAAGGAAGAAACGGGCCTGAGCCCATCCACCAAGGCGAGGAGGTCATTAATCAGCTGTAGCTGGCCGCCATAAGACGCATGCCTTTATCAACCAATGAGGAAGATCCAGTCTACCATGGTAACATTTCATGCAGTGGTTCTGTCTCTGGGTCTGTTCTCCTCCAATGTTTCAGGTTCTGAGTCTAGCCAACAACCACATTTCATCGCTGCCATCTTCTCTCTCCAACCTGAGCAGACTCAGGAAGCTCAACCTCAGTCACAACCTAATAGCTCATGTTCCAGGCTGTGTCTACAGCATGAAGGCCCTGGTAGGTCCCAATCACTCACAACCAAGCTCCAAACCACAATGATGACGAACACCTGATCCACTGTTCATCTGTGTTTCTAAAGGTGTTTCTGGATCTGTCCTGTAATCATCTGGAGAACCTGGCAGAGAACATTCAGGCTCTGGTGGAGCTCAAGATCCTCATCATGGAGGGAAACATCCTACATTCTCTGCCCAGAGGTCTCTGCTTCCTCACAGGGTAACTCCACCTCATAGGGTACCTCCACCCCACAGGGTAACTCCACCCCACAGGGTACCTCCCACCTCACAGGATAACTCCCACCTCACAGCGTACCTCCACCTCACAGGGTACCTCCACCTCACAGGGTACCTCCCCCCCACAGGGTACCTCCACCTCACAGGGTACCTCCCCCTCACAGGGTACCTCCACCCCACAGGGTAAAAACCTCCACCTCACAGGGTACCTCCCACCCTCACAGGGGTACCTCCACCTCACAGGGTACCTCCACCCCACAGGTGTACCTCCACCTCACAGGGTACCTCCACCTCACAGGGTACCTCCACCCCACAGGGTACCTCCACCCTCACAGGGTACCTCCACCCCACAGCGTACCTCTCCACCTCACAGGGTACTCCCCCCACAGGGTACCTCCCACCTCACAGGATAACTCCACCTCACAGCGTACCCCCACCTCACAGGGTACCTCCACCCCCACAGGGGTACCTCCACCCCACAGGATAACTCCACCTCACAGGATACCTCCACCTCACAGGGTACCTCCTCCTCACAGGGTACCTCCACCTCACAGGATAACTCCACCTCACAGCGTACCTCCACCCTCACAGAGTGCACCTCCCCACAGGGTACCTCCACCTCACAGGATAACTCCCACCCTCACAGCCGCCTCCACCTCACATGGGTACCTCCACCCTCACAGGGGGTACCTCCCCACACAGGGTACCTCCACCTCACAGGATAACTCCACCTCACAGAGTACCTCCCACCTCACAGAGGGTAACCCCCACCTCACAGGGTACCTCCACCTCACAGGGTACCTCCACCTCACAGGGTACCTCACCACCACAGGGTACCTCCACCTCAATGGGTACCTCCACCTCACAGGGGTACCTCCTCCCCACAGAGGTACCTCCACCTCACAGGGTACCTCCACCCCCACAGGGTACCTCCCACCCCACCGGGTGTACCTCCACCCCACTCGGGTACCTGCGACCCCACAGGGTGCCTCCACCGACCCCACGGGGTACCTCTCCCCCACAGTGGGTACCTCCACACCTCACAGGGTACCTTCACCCCACGAGGGGGTACCTCGACCCCACAGGGTACCTCGACCCCACAGGGTAACTCCACCTCAATGGGTAACTCCACCCCACAGGGTACCTCGACCCCACAGGGTACCTCGACCCCACAGGGTACCTCCACCTCAATGGGTAACTCCACCTCAATGGGTAACTCCACCCCACAGGGTACCTCCACCTCAATGGGTAACTCCACCCCACAGGGTACCTCGACCCCACAGGGTACCTCGACCCCACAGGGTAACTCCACCTCAATGGGTAACTCCACCCCACAGGGTACCTCGACCCCACAGGGTACCTCGACCCCACAGGGTACCTCCACCTCAATGGGTAACTCCACCTCAATGGGTAACTCCACCCCACAGGGTACCTCCACCTCACAGGGTAACTCCACCTCACAGGGTACCTCGACCCCACAGGGTACCTTGACCCCACAGGGTACCTCCACAATGGGTAACTCCACCTCAATGGGTAACTCCACCCCACAGGGTACCTCCACCCCACAGGGTACCTCCACGCCCCACAGGGTACCTCCACCTCACAGGGTACCTCCACCCCACAGGGTACCTCCACCTCACAGCGTGCCTCACCACCTCTGGGGTGCCTCCCCCCCCTACAGGGGTACACTCCACCTCACACAGGATAACTCCACCTCACAGGCGTGCCTCCCACCTCACAGGGGTGCCTCCCCCACAGGGTGCTGCTCCCACCTCACTGGGATAACTCCACCTCTGGCCGTGCCTCCCACCTCACAGGGGTACCTCCCCCCCACAGGTACCACCTCCACCCCTCACAGGATAACTCCACCCTCACAGGGTACCTCCACCCCTCACAAGTACCTCCCCCCCACAGGGTACCTCCACCTCCACAGGATAACTCCACCCCTCACAGCATGCCTCCACCTCTTGGGGTGCCTCCACCTCACAGGGTACACTCCCCCACACAGGGTACCTCCACCTCACACAGGATAACTCCCACCTCACAGGGGTACCTCCCACCTCACAGGGGTAACTCCACACCTCACAGGGTGCCTCCACCCCACACAGAGGGGTACCTCCCACCTCACCAAGATTTTACCTCGAGCCCCACAGGGGTACCTCCCACTCAGTGGGTACCTCCACACCTCACAGGGTACCTCCCCCACAGGGGTACCTCCACCTCACAGGGTACCTCCACCCCACAGGGAGGTACCTCCACCCCACTGGGGGTACCTCCACCCCACGGGGTACCTGGGCCCCACAGGGGTACCTCGACCCTGACCCCAGGTACCTCTCCCCCACAGGGGTACCTCCCACACTCCACAGAGGTACCTTCACCCCACGGGGTGCCTCGCGACCCCACAGGGTACCTGCGACCCCACAGGGGGTAACTCCGCACCTCAATGGGTAACTCCACCCCACGGGGTACCTCGACCCCACAGAATGCCTGCACCTGCCCTGTAGGGTACCTCCCACCTCAATGGGTAGCTCACACCACAGGGTACCTCCCACCTCACAGGGAGGTATACCTCGAGCCCCACAGGGTACCTTGACCCCACAGGGTACCTCCCACCTCAATGGGTAACTCCCCCCCACAGGGGGTAACTCCACCCCACAGGGTACTGCCTCCACCCCTCACAGGGTAACTCCACCTCATAGGGTACCTCCACCCCACAGGGTACCTCCACCCCACAGGGTGCCTCCACCTCACAGGGTACCTCCACCCCACAGGGTGCCTCCACCTCAATGGGTACCTCCACCTCACAGGGTACCTCCCCACAGGAGGTGCCTCCCACCACCTCACAGGGGTACCTCCCACCCACCGGGAGTACCTCCACCCCCACAGGGGTACCTCCACCCCTCACAGGGTACCTCGACCCCCACAGGGTACCTCGACCCCACAGGGGTAACTCCACCTCAATGGGTAACTCCCACCTCACAGGGGTGCCTCACGGCCCCAGTGGGTACCTCGACCCCACAGGGTACCTCCCACCTCAATGGGTAACTCCACCTCAATGGGTAACTCCACCCCACAGGGTACCTCCACCTCACAGGGTACCTCGACCCCACAGGGTGTACCTCGACCCCACAGGGTACCTCCACCTCAATGGGTAACTCCACCTCACAGGGTAACTCCACCCCACAGGGGTACCTCCACCTCACAGGGGTACCTGCGACCCCACAAGGGTACCTCGACCCCACAGGGTACCTCCACCTCAATGGGTAACTCCACCCCACAGGGTACCTCCCACCTCACAGCGTACCTCCACCTCACAGGGTACTGCCTCCACCTCACAGGGTGCCTCGAGGCCCCACAGGGTACCTCCCACCTCAATGGGTAACTCCACCTCTGTGGCGTACCTCCACCTCTGGCGTACCTCCACCTCACAGGGTACCTCCACCTCACAGGGTACCTCGACCCCACAGGGTACCTCCACCTCAATGGGTAACTCCACCCCTCCACCTCAATGGGTAACTCCACCCCACAGGGTACCTCCACCTCACAGGGTAACTCCACCTCATAGGGTACCTCCACCTCACAGGGTACCTCCACCTCACAGGGTAACTCCACCTCACAGGGTACCTCCACCTCACAGGGTACCTCCACCTCACAGGATAACTCCACCTCACAGCGTACCTCCACCTCACAGGGTACCTCCACCTCACAGGGTACCTCCACCTCACAGTGTAACTCCACCTCATAGGGTACCTCCACCCCACAGGTGGTACCTCCACCTCAATGGGTAACTCCACCTCCTCACCGTACCTCCACCTCCACAGGGGTACCTCCACCTCACAGGGGTACCTCCACCTCACAAGGATAACTCCACCTCACAAGCGTACCTCCACCTCACAGGGGTAACTCCACCTCATAGGGTACCTCCACCCCACAGTGCTTAACTCCACCTCAATGGGTATCTCCACCTCAATGGGTAACTCCACCTCACAGCCCGTACCTCCACCTCACAGGGTACCTCCACCTCTACAGGATAACTCCACCTCATAGCGTACCTCCACCTCACAGAGGGTAACTCCACCTCACACAGGGGTAACTCCACCTCATAGGATGACTCCCACCTCACAGCGTACCTCCACCTCACAGGGTACCTCCACCCCCCACAAGGGTGCCTCCCACCCCACAGGGTAACTCCCACCTCACAGGGGGTAACTCCACCTCACAGGATAACTCCACCTCACAGCGTACCTCCACCTCACACGGGGTACCTCCACCCCACAGGGGTGCCTCCACCCCACAGGGTACCTCCACCTCAATGGGTAGCCTCCACCTCACCTGGCGTACCTCCACCTCACAGCGTACCCCTCCACCTCACAGCGTACCTCCACCTCACAGGGTACCTCCACCTCACAGAGGTACCTCGACCCCACATGGGTACCTCCACCTCAATGGGTAACTCCACCTCAATGGGTAACTCCACCCCACAGGGTACCTCCACCTCACAGGGTAACTCCACCTCATAGGGTACCTCCACCCCACAGTGTAACTCCACCTCAATGAGTACCTCCCACCTCAATGGGTAACTCCACCCCACAGGGTACCTCCACCTCACAGGGTAACTCCCACCTCATAGGGTACCTCCACCCCACAGTGTAACTCCACCTCAATGAGTACCTCCACCTCAATGGGTAACTCCACCCCACAGGGTACCTCCACCTCACAGTGTAACTCCACCTCACAGCGTACCTCCACCTCACCAGGGGTACCTCCACCTCACAGCGTACCTCCACCTCACAGGGTACCCTCCACCTCACACGGGGTACCTCCACCTCACAGGATAACTCCACCTCACAGGCGTACCTCCACCTCACAGGGTACCTCCACCTCACAGGGTACCTCCACCTCACAGTGTAACTCCACCTCATAGGGTACCTCCACCCCACAGTGTAACTCCACCTCAATGGGTAACTCCACCTCACAGCGTACCTCCACCTCACAGGGTACCTCCACCTCACAGGGTACCTCCACCTCACAGGATAACTCCACCTCACAGGCGTACCTCCACCTCACGGGGTAACTCCACCTCATGGGGTACCTCCACCCCACGAGGGTGTAGCTCCACCTCAATAGGGTGTCTCCACCTCAGTGGGTCAACTCCACCTCACAGCGTACCTCCACCTCACAGGGGGTACCTCCACCTCACAGGATAAGCTCCACTCCACCTCACAGGGTACCTCCACCTCACAGGGTACCTCCACCCCACAGGGTAACTCCACCCCACAGGGGTAACTCCACCCCACTGGGTACCTCCACCTCACTCGGTAACTCCACCTCACTGAGTAACTCTCCCTCACTGGGCACCTCCACCCCACTGGGTAACTCACAGGGTAAGCCCAGCTCACAGAGAACCTCCACCTGAGCAGATGTGCTGTGGAACAGGTCATTGCCAGAGAGATCAGAGATGCAGATGAATGACCTTTTCTTTGAACATATATCTATAAATGATTATTTAAAGATATCCCTCCCATAGGTATGAGTAAAAACTAACAAACCTGAATTCCTTTTTATTTCCTGCAGGCTGGAGCTGCTGAATCTGGACTTCAACGACATAAAAGACGTTCCTCAGGTAAACCTATGAAGGATTAAGCTAATAATAGTGTAGCGGCGGGACGAAGAGGTGCATTATGGGGCACTGTTTTGGTTTGTTTGGTTGTTCATTTCCTTGTCATTCTGTTTGGTTGTTGCTCATGTTGTTCATTGTTTGCATTTGCCTCAGTTCATGATGTTGTGGGTGTGTGTGTTGAGAGCAGAGTTTCACCCTGAGTGCTAAGGCTGTTGTTTTTACTCAAGTGTGTGCCGCATCCCTAGAGATGTTGGAGGAATAAACACTGTTAAAAAGCAATCAACTGAGCCTGATTTTTGGTAACACTCACTGGCGTTACAATAGTTAGCATGTTAATGATAAGAATGTTCATGTGTTCAGGAGATGCATCGGCTGTCCCGCCTGGAGAAGCTCGCCTGCCATCCGCTGGATAAAGGACTCCACATCATCCACAACCCACTGCTGAAACCTCTGAAGGAGGTTATGGAGGGGGGGCTGAGCGCCCTCTTTAGCTACCTGAAAGCCGGTGGTGAATAGGATGGGGACAGTTCTACCTGGGATCAAATGGGGGGGTCTGTCACTGAACGACTCGTCTCAGAACCATGATTATTCCTTTCAGCAACAGTTTTGCAGATCACAGTTGAAGGTTATTACCTCCATGAATGATAAAACCTGTTAAACCACATCCTGTAAAATGTTTATAATATATTGCAAATAAAATGCCAGCTGTATCGTTATTAAAGGTATAGTGGTTCTGGATATTCAGCTAAACTTGTTAACTTCTAAAGACCGTTTGCTGCACCTTTCAGACATAATGAAAGTACAGGGGGATGTGAGAGTATATTTTTCCGTAGCCTGTTTGTAATGTGTTCAAAGAGTGCCCTTTCTCTGTCTAAATAGGGGTGATTATTAAGAAGCCTTGTTCCAGTCTCTGCTGGAATGTAGGACGTTGTAGCAGGGGCGCTAACCCTAAACCCTCTCTACTCTAGACAAAGATTAACATGTCCTTACTGTGTTCAAGGTTCTCACATCCCCTTTCTGGTGTGAGCGGAAAACAGTCGTCTGAAATTTTTGTCTGGCTAAATTTATGTCTTTGATTAATTTAGTTGTTTTCCTGCTTTTGTTTAAGTGTTTGAGAAAGTGAGTGTTTTGGTATAAATGTCTGTGCTTAGGATGGTTAAGTCAGAGCTTTTATGTACTCTCTGTCCAAAGGACGTTAAATAAAAGTGAATATTATGCAAGAAATGCTTCCAGACTCAGTTTCCTAACTTCACAGAGGGAGGTCAAGCTAATGGCTAAACGTGAAGCTAACAATATATAAACAAAAAGGCTTCATCTGGAACTACTTTAAATCCGTATGATCATTTAAGCATGTGTTGTCGCCATAATAAGTGCTATATAAACAGTTCTGATGTCATGGTTTTGGTTCTGTTTAAGTTTTATCTCTGAGTTTTCATTGGTTTTATTTCTATACTGTGTTATTCTAGTTATTTTTTACTGTATTTGAGTTCTTAGGTATTTCTTCTTTACCCTCTGTTGCCCTCTTGTGTCAGTCTTCTTCTCCTAGCTCCCTTCTAGACTCCTCTGTACACACCTGCTCCCAATCTGCTGATTAGCCTGCTCTTTGCCATACATTCTCCTCCTGCTCAGTCACTGGTTCATCATTTCTTTGCCCCTTTGTTGTGAGGATTCCTGGTTCTCAGTATTTGTGGATTTTGGAAAGTGGGGAAATTTTGAATAGCTACTTCTGTAGATGACGTTCTACTGTTGAATGTTGGAAGGAGCTAGGAACCGAAGGTAGGAGCTACAATTTAAGGGTTATTTAAGGTATCTGGATTGTGATAGAACATGAGCTCAAACTCACTGACTGACTTAAGTTGAGCTCATCAATAAGATTACATCACATCTTCAAGGGCAACAAAGACATTAATACATCTAATTTATACTGCACAAGCTGTTTTTAGAGGAGAGAAAAACATCTAAAAGGGGACCAAAAGCTTTGCTAAAAAAAGAAATGTTTTTTTTTTTTTTTACAGTGTCAGCAGGTTATTTGTGTGGCAATAAGAATAATTGTCTTGATGCCCAAAAGAGCACAACAGATTTTATTTTCACAAGTGGAGCAATGTATTGGCTATCACCATAGTGCTCCGCCTGTTTCATGCATATAAATAGCTTTATTATAATTATGCAGGGAGTTTAATAGATTATATGCAAACCGGGGAACCCAAAGCCCCAGACACCCGAAGGGACCCCAAGAACGAAGGCACCCAGGAGGGGCCAGCCCAGGAATTCCGACTCCCACCAAGGGAGGAGGAGAGCCGGCCCCAAGAGGAACTTTTACTCTATTTCTATGAACTTTGGAAAACTGCCTGATGAATTTTCAGCAAGTGAACACATTTATGGAAGATATTTATGAGTCACACATTTAAAGACTTATGACAGCAATTTCATGTAAAAAACCGTATTTATCGGACTATACGTCGCTCCAGAGTTTAAGTTACATCAGCCTTCTTCTTTCTGAAGAAGAAAAAAAAAATATGTCGCACCGGACTAAAAGTCTCAACTTTTTGAAAGGCTTTTCTATCCATGGAATCCGTGTTCTGATAACTGCCACATGGTAGGCTACTGCTTGAAGAACGCATTGTCTTATTTCATGAACAAGCATCTGAGAATCAGTGATCATCATTCAGAACAATGTCAAGACCACAACACTAGAGACGAACAATAAAGTTTATCTTGAAAGAAGAAATAGGTCTATTTTTAAAACGCAAAACATTGTCATTGTTGTAATGCTAATCTGTTTTGTTGTGGTAAGTTGTAACGTTTTTTTCTTTCAGTGGTATAAATAGAATACATGTTGTCGTGTGCAAAGCTACATAGTGCCCTCTCATGGTGAAAGAAACATGCATATGTCACCAGAATCTCATAGCCAGCAAAACCTTGAAAAGTGCTACTTATAGTCCCAAAAAGACGGTAGAAGCATCTGTCTGATGACAATAAAAGAGCAACGAAATTCCCTCTCTGCATTTAACCCCCCAGCCTGGCCATTCTACTCCAGCATCAGTTTGCCCCCACAGAGCTGCTGCTCACTGAATATTATCCCTATTTCGGACCATCCTCTGTAAACCATAGAGATGGTTGTACATGAAAATTTTGATGCTTGGTTTGAACTTCAGCAGATTGTCTTCACCATGTCTACAAGTTTAAATATATTCAAGGTCCTCCCTTCCTGACTTTTCCTACCCCCCATGCAACCCAGTCGATGTGTCTGCCATGACAGTCCATCATGGTCCATAGCCTGCATAATGGTTGGCTGAATCTCTGCCATTGTGATGGACTTGACTTCTCTAAGTTAGACTGTAACTCCTCTGTGGAGGACATGGACAGCCGATGAAAGAGATCCTTTAGATAAGTCTGTCACAGCATGATGATACCCCCTGTCCAGGATGCTTTCCTCCTGCCCTAGAACCCAACTGATTGAGATGGTCACTAAACAGTTTTCCTAAACTTCCTTGAGGATAGCCAAACGACCTTCTCCATAGCCTTCCCGAATCCTGAGTTGTTGCTTCTGCTCAACAACCTGCAGTCCCTTTTCCACCTAATCCTTGCCAGGCACTTCAGGAGGACCTAGAACCAACCAAACTCTGAACTCCTTCTTCAGCTTTGGGACTTCTACCACCCAATGGTCTCCAACAAAAGGTCTACTGGTTCATCTGCAGCCTTGAGGCTAAGACTTCTGCTCCCAGTTTGCCCTCATGGTGTAGCAGGTGTGTCCAGCAGTGAATCCAGCTCCCTGCCAGATGTTTACGATTTGCTGATCTTTTCACCAAGCAGTTGAGGAATATATGCTGCAGGTGTAATAAGAAAAGTTTTACCCCTAACCTAATCTGTCA
Source organism: Cyprinodon brontotheroides (assembly GCA_018398635.1). Taxonomy (NCBI): domain Eukaryota; kingdom Metazoa; phylum Chordata; class Actinopteri; order Cyprinodontiformes; family Cyprinodontidae; genus Cyprinodon; species Cyprinodon brontotheroides. Next base: position 2,736,170 of record JAGKQL010000064.1, read on the forward strand.
TGATGGGTTTTAGATGTTTTGCCCAAATGCAGAAACAAACTCAGAGTCAGGGAAAAAGTTTAACAGTTTATTGATGGAGAGTGGCACTCAGAGAGACAAAAACACAGGATTCTCAGTGGGGGGAATATCCAGCAGGCTGGTAAACTGGAAACTCTAGAGGGAGATCAGAGTGGTGAGTTCACGGTCCATGGCTTTTACAGGCCACAACTGAAAATAGCCAGTTAAGGAACTCACAGTTGTTGTCTTGTGGTTGCTCCTTGGTTCCTGTTTGCGGGGGTAGTTTGGATAAGGCTGTTACTTGTTGGAGGGCGGACAGGCAGACTTGTTAGGGTCCAGAAGAGCAGCGGAGGGGACAGTCAATGAGCATTCATGAAGGGGACTGCAAACAGAAGCAGTGAATGATTTCCTGAATCTCAGAGAGATGAATGGGTTCCTTCCACAGCTAGAAGAACCAGGCTTATGCAGTGGACCAGGAGATAATCCTGCCAGAGTGTTTGCCAGTATTGGGTACTCTAGCCCCTAGCTCTTAGGGGCTAGAGTACCCAATACTGGCAAACACTCTGGCGTCGAGGTGGTGACAGTCCGCTGCTCAAATACCCCTCTGATGATGACCCAACGAGCCTCAGGTGTGGGTAGGAAACCGGAAGAGGCCCTCCAGGCCAACAAGGGAAAGGGCACCATCTAGGGGATGGATGGAGACACTAAAAAAGGAAACACAAAAACATTCCCCACAAACAGAACCCTAACATAACCCTGAAGTGGCCCAGGGAACGTACAGACTTCCTCCCTTGATATCAGGAATGTCATTCCTCCTGATCTGTCCTGTCAATATTTGCTCACACAGACAGACCCAGGCTGCAGCGCCTCAGACTGGAAGAAGTTGAGGAGAGTGGTGAGAACAGCAGAGAAGATCATGGGGAGTCCCGTCCAGGAAACACACAGCCAGGCAGACGAGCTCCGAGCCAGCTCCCATGTCAGAGGATGAAGAGAGCACATCCAGTTAGTCACAGTCAGAGAAACAGGACTACACTGGAAAACAGGCCAAGCTCCAACATCTAGAAACAAAGGTGTTGATGGCAGCAGCACAGCTGATATTTCTCTCCAGGATGGAGTCACAGCCAAACAGGAACAGACCAGATGAAGCTACTATGAGAAAAAAGCAGAGAGAGCAGAACGTTAGAGATTGAACTAACAGATTCTGCAGAGTGGGAGAATAGAGATAGAATGATGAAAAAGGGGTCCCTATGTCCTCCAGCAGTCTAAGCCTATAGCAGCAGAACTATAGAGATAGCTCAGGATAACCTGAGCCACTCTAACTAGAAGCTTTATCAAAAAGGAAAGTTTTAAGCCTAGCCTTAAAAGTAGACAGGGTGTCTGCCTCACGGACTAAAACTGGTAGTTGGTTCCACAGGAGAGGAGCCTGAGAACTAAAAGATCTGCCTCCCATTCTACTTTTTAGAAATTCTAGGAACCACTAGTAAACCTGCAGATTGAGAGCGAAGTGCTCTGTTAGGAACATCAGGAACAATCAGATCTCTGATATCAGATGGAGCTTGGCCATTTAAGGCTTTATATGTGAGAAGGAGGATTTTAAATTCTATTCTGGATTTAACAGGAAGCCAATGAAGAGAAGCCAGGATAGGAGAGATATGATCTCTCTTTTTCATTTTCATCAGAACTCTGGCTGCAGCATTTTGGATCAGCTGAAGGCTTTTAACTACAGTTTATTGGACTTCCATAGTAAGAATTCCAATAGTCCAGCCTTGAAGTAACAAATGCATGGACTAGTTTCTCAGCATCACCCTGGACAGGAGATTGCTCATTTTTGCAATATTCCTCAGATGAAAGAAGGAAATTCTAGAAACCTCTTTGATCTGGGATTTAAATGACAGGTCCTGATCAAAAATAACACCAAGATTTTTTACTTTATTATCTGAAATCAGTTTAATCCCATCCAAATGAAGTGACTGACTAATCAGCTTCTTTTTCAGAGACTCTGGTCCAAAGACTATAACTTCTGTTTTGTCTGCATTCAGAAGCAGAAAGTTAAGAGTCATCCAGGTTTTTCTGTCTTCAGACATGCCTGTAATCTATGTAATGGGTTAGCTTCATCTGGATTATAGACAGATATAGCTGGGTATCATCAGCATAACAGTGGAAATTAATCCCATGCTGTCTAATAACTCTACCAATTGGGAGCATGTATAAAGTAAAGAGAATTGGTCCTAGCACTGATCCCTGTGGTACTCCACAGGTAACCTTTGAGCATGAGGAAGATCTATCATTAACATGAACAAACTGAAATCGATCAGATAGATCAGATTTAAACCAGTCTAGAGCTGTTCCTTTAATTCCAACAAAATATTCAAGTCTTTCTAAAAGAATATTATGATCAACTGGATCAAATGCAGCACTGAGATCCAACAGGATGAGCACAGATACAAGTCCATTATCTGAGGCCATGAGAGAATATCATTAGTGACTTTCACCAGAGCTGTTTCAGTGCTATGATGAGCTCTAAAAGCTTTCTAAGTCAGAGTCATCGAAGACCTTAATGGAGAACAGTCCATTCCTCAGATGGCACCCTGCCTGAGGTGCTTAGTCAGGGGGGTTGAGTATCCCTCCATGCCTTTCTCCTTCAGCATATCTAATGAAGGAGAAAGACCAGCCTCTCTCCAGGAGGGGGGGTTACATAGTCCAACCCCAACTGAGTCTAATATCAGGTCAGTACTGTCCAACCTCTCACAGCAAAGCTGGATCCTTCCTGCTTCCTAAAGTGATCTCCATGTCATAGATGAACCTGGCCTCCTGTGAACTGCTTCTTCAGGCACCTGGCTACCCTGGCTCTACTATTCTAGACCAGGTTCCCCCGATAAAGCACCCACCTTACATGAGGACCTTTGAATGGCTGTCAGTTTTACGGCTCTCTGCCAGGGGCCCTACTAGGAGCCATGGGCTTGGATCACTTTGTCTCCAGGATTAGTCTTCTTCAAACCCTCAGACATTTTACCTGGAGTAGCGGGGCCCCTTCCTCTTCACCCTTTGCACCTCGAACTTCTCCAACACGGTCAGCTGCCATCTCCAGAAGTTCTACAATCACTCGGCCATTGAACGAGCTGGAGTATTGATCAGTCATCATGAACTTTGTGGACTGGTGAGAGAAGAACCACCTGCGTCTGAACACCAGTAAGACCAAGGAGATGGTGATGGACTTCAGGAGAAGATCCCCACCTCACTCCCCCATGAACATCCAGGGGCAGGACATAGAAACTGTGGAGAGTTTCAAATCCCTGGGTCTTCACGTCAATAATAAACTGGACTCATAACAACAATGCCCTTTAAAGAAGGGCCAGAGCCGCCTCCCTCCACCTCCTGATGATGCTGAGCTCCTCTGCAGTGAGCGGCTCCTGCTTCAAACCTTCTCTGACTCTGTGGAGGCCTCAGCCCTCCTCTACGCTGTAGTCTGCTGGTCCCCTGACAGCGCAGAGCGGGACACAAAGAGACTGAACAAACTGGCGGTTCTGCAATCCTAGGCGGCACTCTGGACTCAGTGGCTGAGAGAGGAGGAGGCTGTCCAAGCTTCCATCCATCATGGGCGCCACCTTCCACCCAAAAGGTTCATTAAATACTCCTGTAAACACCCTGTGCAATAACCCTGTAAAGTAATCCAGCTTTTAAAAACACAGCTGTGGACACACTGTATATATCCCATCATGCACCTTCTTCTCCTTTTGACTATTTGAGGCTGATGGAACAATTGACATTCCTCCACTGTGAGATCAACCAACCAATCAACCAACCAATCAATCAACCAATCAATCAACCAATCAATCAACCAATCAATCAACCAATCAATCAATCAAGGAGGTAAATCAATTCCCCTCGTTTATATGATATTTATCATCTTAAGTCCATTTTTCATCAGAACATCTGGTTTAAGAAGGCACATTTTTAAAATGTTATCAGGTTCTGCTGGAAAACATAATAATATGAAACAAAACTTCATTTTAAACCTGGATTAATTAACATGATATAGCATTTTGCTATGTAATATATATTGTATGCTTTATATTGTATATAGCTATAGTCTATATTCTGTCTGCACCATCAACAGCAAGTTAAATTCCCTCTGAGTTCATTAAATGTGATTCTGATGACTGAAATCAGGAAGTGATTTCTTTCTGTCCAGCAGGGGGCGGTGAAGCACTAGAAGCTGTGAAAGGAGATTCTTTGTTTTGTTTTCTTCTCTGGAAGCAACTAAGGAACAGTTTTATTCTCTTCACATGTAAAGCTCACTGGAGAAAAGCGCAAACACTGAGGAACGGCGCCATGATGGCTTCCTGTAGCGTTTACAAGCCTGGTCACATGACCAGCTCTGTTAGAATCAACTTTATTGATCTCAGATTGGAGAAACTCCCTCTCTGCATTTAACCCCTCCCCTCGGGGAGCAGTGTGGGGTTAAGGGTCTTGCTCAGGGACCCAGATGCCAGTCTGTGGGAGTGGGACTCGAACTCAGAACCTCAGGACCACTAGGCCCCCCTCCCCTGTTCACTGTTCGGCAGAGAGCCGGAGCTCACAGTAACCTCTTCTCTCCAGCAGGGGGCAGCAAGTAGCTCCGCTTCAAAATCACTAAACCGCACTGCAAAAAAAAATCAGTCTAAATGAGTCATTTTTCTTAAAATAAGCGTTTTGTTCTTGAATTTAGGAGCTAAGTGAGAAACTCTGCAGATGGAACAAGACAATTTATATTTGAAATAAGAAATAAATAATTACATTGTCTTATTTTAATTACATTTTATCTAATTATCTTATTTGAAGAATAAAACTAACTACTCATTCTATTGGCAGATCATCTTCTTTACCTGCTCGGATTAAACTTATTTTAAGACATTTTGACTTATTTCCAGATGTTTTTGGCAGTAAAGATCTTCAGCATCTCATTGATCTCACTCAGCATTTTAATTCTCTTTAGAAAAATCAGAAATGAGTGAATTTAAAACATTTTTGCTGAATGGAAGAAGATTTATTTCATGTTTTAGGACAGAAAAAAGAAACATTTCTGTTTATAAACAACTAAAACTGGAACCAAACATCTGATCAGATCAGAAATTGGATCATTTTTCACCAAAGCAGATCAAACGGTGCCGCCTTATTCAACATTTTATGGATAACTAAATTAATTATTAAATCAGTTAAAGTTCAGAGGAACGCTGGAACCCCCTCTCTCTCTCTACTCCCCTCCCTCTGACTCTCTTTCGGTGTCTCCTCGACCCCACGTGACGTCACAGGCTACTCGGTACACCCTCTCCGGTGTTCTCGCGCCTCCCTGTTCGTCTGTCTCCTTCGCATGAAACAAGCCGGAGGAGTCAAAGCACCGAACTCACCTGTCCGCGCTCACCTGGCCGCGCGCCGCAGTCCCTCAGTGCGCGTGTTAGGAGGCCCCAGAGGAGTCCGGGGGGAGGAAGAGGAGGAGGAGGAAGAGGAGGAGGAAAGAGGCTCGGAGTTCTCAGGAGTTTTTTTCCCCAAATATGGGAGCGGACTGGAAGTTTGCTGCTGGCCGCTGCTTCTGTTTCGCTATGGTTCTCACTGGGAGCTCTGGGGACACGAGGAGCATTACCTTCAAAGGTAAGCGGACCCGCAGGGTGGGTGGAGGTGGGGGTTCTGGAGAGGCTAAGAACCGGAGAAGGGGTGGGGGGGTCGTCTTCAGTGTTGGCATCCAAGTTTCCAGCTGGAAAATCTCCTCCTCTTCTGCTCCTCTTCCTCATTCCGGAGGGTTAGGGTTGAGTTCTGGAGGTTCTGGAGGTTCCTGAGCTTCCGGAGGTTCTGGAGGTTCCTGAGCTTGCGGAGGTTCTGAAGGTTCTGGAGGTTCCTGAGCTTCCTGAGGTTCCATCTGAGCCAGAAAGGGAATCTCAGACTTGGAGCTTGAAGGTTCCCTCGGTTCGGGTTCTGGTCTCCTTCTGCCAGAGGAGAACATCTCAGAGTCCAGAGGTTCTGGATCGTCAGTGTCTCCTCGGTTCCGATCCACAGTGGATTTCTGGATCAGAACCAAAGCTGATTTTGGACCCCCACCACATGTGATCAGTAGAATCCAGCAGAACCAGGAGCTGCTGGGCCATCCTCTCTGTTGCAGCAGAACTCTGGGTTTGGTTCTGCTGCAGGGACCGGAAAACAGTTCTGGTCCAAAAGAAAACCTTCAGAGTTCTGGTTCCCCCTCAGGTCAGTTCTGGTACCTTTCTGGGTCAGTTCTGGTACCTCTCTGAGCGAGCCTCAGTTCTCTTAATGGTGGGTTGTGTCTCTAATTGCAGCTCTAGTTTCTGTTTTTCTACCTGATCTTTGTAGATATTCTGAGCTCGGTTCTGGTTCTTTAAAGGTTCTGGTTCCTGAATATTTCAGTAGAAAAGCTGCAGGCTTTAAACTTCCGACATTTGCCCAACTGGACCGAAGCCCTGGTGTCACCGCCGCAATGAGGAGCTCCAGGAGCGTCCTCATCATCATCATCTTCATCGTCATCATCATCATCTTCATCGTCATCATCATCATCTTCATCGTCGTCATGAAGAAGGAACAATGCGGGGGCGGGGGGGTGCTCAGTGCCTGCAGCCTTTCACTGGTTCTGCTTCAGGTTCTGTTTGTCCCAGCGGAGCCTCGGGCCGAGGATGATCAGGATGATTCTGCTTTTAACGACGGCTGTTAGACTTGCTGGAACCAGACTGCATGAAAGAAAGATGTGATCAGAACCTCCTGAGATCCAGATGTTTTCATGCTACAGTAGCTCTGGTCATTGAACATTTATCTTGGGTTTATATCGTCAGGGCCCGATTTTTGCACTCAGTGTCAGGTTTAGGTCGCTGTGGTCTGACTTTGGACCCAATGTCAAATTTATACTGTCAAGGGCCGACTCTGGACCTGATGTTGGGTTTAGACTGTTGACGTCCAACTTTGGACCAATTGTTGGGTTTAGACTGCTGATGTCCGAATTTGGAGATGATTTGGGGTTTAGATTGCTAAGGTCAGACTTTGGACCCAATGTCGGGTTTAGACTATTGAGGTCCTACTTTGAACCCAATGTCTGGTTTAGACCTCTGATGTCCGAATTTGGACACAGTGTCGGGTTTATACTGCAGAGTTCCAACTTTGGACCCAATGTCTGGTTTAGACTGTCAAGGTCCGACTTTGGACCCAATGTCAAATTTATACTGTCGAGGTCCGACTCTGGACCAAATGTTGGTTTTAGACCGCTAAGGTCCGACTTTGGATCCAATGTCTGGTTTAGACCACTGATGTCCGAATTTGGACACAATGTCGGGTTTATACCGTCGAAGTCCGGCTTTGGACCTAATGTCGGGTTTAGACTGCTGTGGTCCACCTTGGGACCCAATGTTGGGTTTAGACTGCTGATGTCCGACTTTGGATCCAATGTCTGGTTTAGACCACTGATGTCCGAATTTGGACACAATGTCGGGTTTATACCGTCGAAGTCCACCTTGGGACCCAATGTCGGGTTTAGACTGCTGATGTCCGAATTTGGACCCAATGTCTGGTTTATACCGTCAGAGTCTGGCTTTGGACCCAATGTCTGGTTTAGACTGCTGATGTCCGAATTTGGACCCAATGTCGGGTTTAGACTCCTGAGGCCTGACTTTGGACCCAATGTCGGTTTTAGACTGTTGAGGTCCGATTTTGGATCTGATGTCGTGTTTAGACCATTGAGGTCCGACTTTGGCCTAGATTTCAGGTTTATACCGTTGAGGTATGACATTAGACCAGATCTCGGGTTTATACCGTTGAAGTCTGACTTTGGACCTGATGTCGGGTTTAGACCGTTGAGGCCTGACTTTGGACCAGATCTTGAAGGTGCGAATAGTGAGTTTGCCCGGTCGCCGTGGGTAACGGCTGATTTTCCTCTCTGTTTGCATCTGTTCTGTTCAACCATCACATCTGAGATGATTTTCCTCCATGATGCTTCTGGTTTATGGAACAGCCAGCCGGCTATTTGCAGCTCCTACAGATTTACTCAATGTTAATGGCTATTTTATTTAATAAACAGAAATAAATAACCTCAGATAAAGTATAATATATATAACACTAAGCCCAGACCTTAATTAACTGTTATATATTTATAACATATATCTAATAATGAAAGTTTGATTTATTGATTCATCACTTGGTTAAACGGTCATTAGGAATCAGGATGTGGATTAAATAACAATATATCCATAATAACACATTTAGAGAGGAGATTTAAAGTAGATTTTTGTTTTTACCATTTATTTACATCTGGTCTCTAAACAGTTAAAGGAGAACGCTGTTTTTTTTCCATTGGTTCCTTGATTTTCCGTTATTCCATCATGTTCTACTCTCCCATCTGAGTTTAGTGTCATTTGGAGCCGTTCTGAAGATATTCCGTTAGGTTATATCCAGTAACGTCTTCCTATGGGCAATGACTTGAAGGCACAAACTAAACTGTTCATCATTTATTCTTTTATGGTACGCCAGCATTCAGAACATGGAGGCCAATCACTGACCCCCAGACATCCGCCGTTAGATTTTATATATTTATATCTTTTAAAAACAAAGCGGCGTGTGTATGACATCATCAGCGTGCGCTGGCTACCGTTCCTCCATCCTGTCCGCTGAACTGCTGCTAGTTTTCCTCTCATGCCTGGAAGATGTCTAGAGCTGCTACCACAGATGATCTCGCTCTCCAGATGAACCATTCAGATGAGCTCGCCAGATGGCGTAGCGTTCCTGGTGTAATGTACATTGGTTAAATAAAGTTTTTTTTCTTTAAAAACTCAGTCAGTGAAGGGCGGGGCTGCACACTGATTCTGTTGAGGTGATTTCCAGAATGATCAGCCAATCAGAGATCAGAGTTTTCATGGTCCCGCCTCCTTGGACTTAATCTAACTGTTCCCCGGCCGTTTTTATTTAAAATATTTTTATTGTTAGTTTTATTTTCCTCTCATTCTTCTGTTCTTTTACTGTTCAATTGTTCCTTTGTTTACTCAAATTAATTTAATTTCTATAGGTCTAATCCGCATCAGGTCACTTTATAGAGACACACTTAATATTATCAGCGTTCCGATGGCATTTTAGCCAAAGGACTTCTGATCAAAAACATGGTTAATGGGCAGAAAAAGGAATAGTTCTATTAACCATACATGGAAACAGAGTTTTATGGGGCCCCCAGGAACCTGGGGCCCTAAGCATCTGCCTATTATTGCCTAATGGTAAATCCCCCCCCTCCAGGTAGATGGAGGGCTAACTTAGATGCTGAAAGGTTGTAGGCTGTTGGTATTTGCAGGGCCTATTCTACGTGTTGCAGCTCTACGCGTTCATCCAGCTGTTTCTACTGGTCAGACTCTAACAGAGGGTTGGTACCTGATGCAGCGTCTGGAAACCCGCTGCTGTTTACACGTCGGTTCTGATCCATTCCTGCCCTGATCCACAGCCCAGCTGCTTCCTGGAGGATCAAACTGTAAAAACCACAGAATGTTCCTTTAAATTAGATCATGAACACAGAGTCTGTAATTAGAGCGCCACTGTTAACTCAGCAACACTCTTTCCCTGGTGACCCGCTGTGTCCAGGTTCACCACTGTCGCTGATTCAGGACTTTACCTTCTCCTCTCTGTGTGTGTGTGTGTGAGGGGTAGGTCGGTGTTTTATTCAGTACTCAGTCAGCTCTTTGTTGTGTCTTGTCAGGGTTTTTAATGAAGCTCACAGATTAAACTCACACCACCCTCAGGTGTGTTTAGGTATTAATCTCTCTCAGAACTCAGACCTCCTTCCTTCCTCTGGGTTCAGCTGATCAGAACTCTGGGTTCAGCTGATCAGAACTCTGGGTTCAGCTGATCAGAACTCTGGGTTCAGCTGATCAGAACTCTGGGTTCAGCTGATCAGAACTCTGGGTTCAGCTGATCAGAACTCTGGGTTCAGCTGATCATGTCCCTTCTAGATCAGACTGAGCTGTTAGCGTAGAGGAACAGACAGCCGGACCCCTCAGGGATGACGTCACCGCAAAGGAGGTAGAAGTTCAGGAACCTTTTAGGCACATCTCGTGTTCAGAGGTGTCAGGTAACCAACTACAAATACTTTGTTACTGGACTTAAGGACACTTTCTAGGTATCTATACTCTATTACTTATTTTACTTCCTACTTCTTCTTCTACTCAGTACATTTTCACACCAGTATCTGTACTTTCTATTCCTTACATTTTTAAAACGTAGGCGTTACTCGTTACTAGGGATGCGCCAATATTGGGATTTTTGGCCGATATCCGATATTTAAAACTCATGTAGCCGATAACCCGATATCGATACCGATGTTAAAACTGGACAAAAATAAGTAGTCAGTTGAAAATAGCAGTTTTGTTATCCATTTCTGACACTTTGAAAAATAATATACTCAAATATATTTTCATATGCTGATATCAAATAGAATTTTAAAAGCATGTATCGATCTATTTTACTTTCAAAATCTGGTGAAATTTCATCGATTTACTGTTACAAACTCTAGAGTGATATTTAGCAAATTCTTGTGAGATTTTGTTAATAAGTGATCGATACGGCGTCAATATATCAACATATAAAAGAAATATGGCTAACGATTTGGTGAATTTTTATATGTTGCGGCATAACGATGACATATAGCAATATTTCATTTAGTAAAAGAATTGATATGGTGTTTTTAAATGGCAATATATCAGCATAGGAATATTGGGATATTTTTAATGGATCAATATTTTCTTCCTCGATCTTTAGAAGTTTTAAGTCTGTAAAGACGTTTTTGAGGAAGAAAGAAGTATTTTTTATTTTTTTTTTTTAGACTTTAGAAACTCAGAAGCTACGATCCCGAAATATCCGGAGTTAAGCTATCGGTGGGGTGGCGATGTCGATGTATGTTATTCAGTTTTAAAGGCGATACCGATAGGGGGCGATTATATCCTGCATCCCCTACTTAACACACTCTTGGCTTCAGTTTTAATGCAGAGTTCAGAAGTTTCCGGTCATAAGAACAACGTTAAATCTAAAGATTGTTCACGAGGTTGACTGATTTATTGAAGATGGATTTATTTATTTTTTATGTTTTATTTAGTAATTCACACAGAACAATAAGCAGTGATGCTGACGTGAGTTTGGAAACTGCAAAACTTTGTCTTAAGCGGAAAATCATGCATCTTCACAGCACAACGTTCACAGACCCGTGAGATGCATTCATGAGCGTCAGAGAGCTATTAACTATGGTGCATTCAGGAGAATGGGACATTTCACACTTACAAAGGAAAGAGGCAAGGACGCGAACAACGGGCTTTTAACTTCATACAATAATGTATTTTTTATTCAAACAGTGTGGAGCTTTTCTTACTTATAATACTGAGAATGATCTATAATTTGTATTTCTTATTTATTTTTTGATTATGCACATCTGCTAACTTTTTGTTTTTATTCCTAAAAATCTATAATATTACAGCAGCAAATGATGAAGTTTTTCGAAATAGCAAATTTTAAAATCTCCAAATGAGTCTTCAGATCATATTAAGCTGTCATTGTTTTACATTACAGGCAGAATTAGCATTTTCTGACCTTTGACCTTTAACTACTAATGGATATACAGTCATAGTGTCGACTCCTCTGAGGAAAGCACCAGGATGCTAACTTTTTGGCAATTTCTATTTTTATATTTTTATGTATAACATGACATGCATAAATATCTAATTTTATTTCAATTTAAATTCTGTTTCCAAGTAACGAATCATTAAAAATGTCTCAGAACCTTTACTGGTTGATTTTTAACTGGTTCTACCCCTGGTTTTAATGTTTCTAAATATATTTATTTCCTGTCATGTGCTCCATCAGCAATGCAGATCAGAGCTGGCTCGCCCACATCTAGAGTGAAAACTAGTGTGATTGGATGAGTCATGGAACGCAAACACACTCATTGGTTAGCTAAGGAAATCATCAGAAGCTGGCGGTTCAGGTGTTCTTCAAACTGCTAGCGTGGTGTCTATGCCATGCTACAATGTGGGATTCAGGAAAAGATGCTGAAATGCGTCTGAAAGGGTGGGACAGCACAGGCGAGAGCGTGTCGGGAGACGGAGGCCAACCAGACTCCCTCATCTTGGTCCTATCTCTTCACAGAGAAGTTTTCCATGTCCAGACCTGAAGGTCCAGAATTCTGCTGGTTCAGATGTTATTGAAGATATTCATCCAAACTGGGAATCAGCAGAACCTGATGACCTGCTGAGGAGGTAATTCATAGTTTTAGATCAGGATCATATCAGAAGCATATAAGAAAGAACAGCTTGAATTATACAGAATGATGGAAAAAGGGTCCCTATGTCACTCCAGGAGTCACAGGCCTATAGCAGCAGAACTATAGAGATGAATCAGGAACCGCTGAGCAGTTTCTGAGCTGGAAACACTGAGCGGTTCCTGAACTGGAAACACTGAGCGGTTCCTGAACTGGAAACACTGAGCGGTTCCTGAACTGGAAACACTGAGCGGTTCCTGAACTGGAAACACTGAGCGGTTCCTGAACTGGAAACACTGAGCGGTTCCTGAACACTTTAGAAGCTTACTGGCGGTTCTGAACTGGACACTACTGAGAGGGTTCCTGAACTGGAAACACTGGAAACACTGAGCTCTGGAAACACTGAGCGGTTCCTGAACTGGACACACTGAGAGGTTCCTGAACTGGAAACACTGGAAACACTGAGCGGTTCCTGAACTTTGGAAACACTGGCGGTTCTGAACTAGAAACTCTGGCGGTTCCTGAACTGGAAAACACTGGCGGTTGTTCCTGAACTGGAAACACTGGAAACACTGGATCTTTGGCGGTTCCTGAGCATGGACACACTGGCGGTTCCTGAACTGGAACGCACACTGGCGGTTCCTAGAACTGGACACACTGGCGGTTCCCTGAACTGGACACACTGGCGGTTCCTGAACTGCTGCGGCAAAAACACTGGCCGGTTCCTGAACTGGAAACACTGAAGCGGTTCCCTGAACTGGAAACACTGGCGGTTCCTGAACTGGAAACACTGGAAACACTGAGCGGTTCCTGAACTGGAAACACTGGAAACACTGAGCGGTTCCTGAACTGGAAACACTGGCTGGTTCCTGAACTGCCGACTTACTGAGCGGTTCCTGAACTGGAAACACTAGGCGGTTCCTGAACTAGAAGCTACTGGTTCTGAACTGGAAACACTGGCGGTTCCTGAGAACTGGAAACACTGGCCGGTTCCTGAACTGCAAACATGGCGGTTCCTGAACGCTGGACACACTGAGCGGTCTACCTCAGCCTGCAGGGGAATTACAGATGAGGGATTAAAATAATCCCTGAGCTGTTTTCCTTTGTCTTTGCCTGATCAGCGTGTTTGTTAGAAGGGCGGCGGCGGTGGCGGCGGCGGTCAGCTGACCCTCCAAACATTCACCTTTGCTTTGATCTGATCCCAAAACATTGTTTTCACTATTTTCGATAATCTTTGTACGTGTGTGCATGAAGGTTTACATCTCATTAGATAAACTATTAAAATAATCAGATTTATTTTTCCTTCTTTGATTATAAATAATGTTATTTAGAGTTATTATATAAAAACTGTAGGAAATGGCATCAAGCAGTGATCTGCACTCTGTTCACTACTACTAGTAGTGCTCTACTATTACTAGTGTTTGACCACAGGAAGCTGGTTAGCTAAACCAGTAAGGAGCCCAGCGGGTCCCGTTTGGCCCCTGAACCGGTCCTGAATAAAACCAGACCTTAAGCTGCCGGGCCGGCCGATGATGATGATGATGATGAAGATGATGAAGGTGGACCTCCTCCTCATCGTCGCTGGCTGCAGGATTTGAAAGGAATCTTGTTGCTTTAATCTGAAATGCGAGCTGGGAATTATCCCCAGTGACACAAACTTCCAGCTCGCTGCGTGTTTGGTTCTGTCCGGGCGGATTAGAGAAGAACCCCCGCGGGCCGCCCCCCCCCAGCGGGTCGCCCCCCCGCCTCGCTCCCAGGATTAAGGCAGCGTCTCCAGAGCAGCGAGGATTAAAGCTGCCAGATTAAGACTCCTTTTGTTGAAGGTGTGAGATGAGATGAAGACGAGGAGCTGGATTAGTAGAGAAGTGCTGAACTCTTGCACTGAGATCCAAATGTTTCTGGGCCGGGCCCAGAACTCCCCACAGGTCCACACAGACAGAGGAGGAAGATTCTGATGGACTGATCAGAACCTGAAGGTCTGACAGCAGCTCAGGAAGGTTCTGGAAGAAACATGTTTGGATCAGAACCAAAGCGGATTCTGCAGGTGGATGGGTTCTGACCCGGTTCAGACTATCTGACCAGAACCTGATTTCCACACAGAAGAATAATCAGAACTAATCTGCTCCAGAACCGGCTGCAGAACCAAGACCTGGTTCTAGCTCCTCATCATGTGACGGTTCCCATGACAACAGCAGAGGTCCTGATGTGTCTCAGATTAACCAAATTATTGCTGCGACATGAGATTAGAAAGAACAGTCGGCTTGTATTCATCAGATTACAGCTGCGGGTTAATCCCTGATGGGGGGTAATCTGGGAAAGACGCTGGCTCAGCAGGAACTGCAGGAAAACAACACAGAACTGTAGGTTCTGGTTCTGCTGCCTGGAGGTGGATCTCAGCAGGTTCTGCAGAACCTTCAGATCAGTGGATCAGAACAGGTGCTGGAAGGAGACCGGGTCGAACCAGAACCACGGCCAGTTCTTGGTTCTTCTCTAAATGTGTCTCCTGTCCTGCTGGTACAGGGACTCTATCAGGTTCTCCAGAACCTTCAGTGGATTCTAGGGAGACTTTCAGAACCACCAATTGGAACCAGGAGGAACCACAGTTATTTAGGCCTGGTAATATAACCCAGGATTCTCCTCAGGAACCAAGGTTCTGGTTCTGGCATCAGAGGTTCTTTAGAGAACAACCAGCATTATGAAGACCAAGGAGGGAACCCAGCAGACCATGTAGGCTCTGCAGGAACATCTGTCCTCAGGACCCTGGAAGATCTGGACTGTCTCCACCAGTGGGACCTGAGGAGATGACCTGTTGCTCCAGATGATGTTGGGGAAGAAGAGCCAACCGAAGCAGAACCTGTCTGCAGGGTGGTGGCAGCATCATGCTGTGGGACAGAGAAGCTGTTCAGAGATTATAGTGAAGATGGATGGAGATTCACGAGGAGCACCTCCACCTTCCAGGAGGAGAACCACCCTAAACCTCCAACTGGAGAAACCATAGCAGGGTTAGATGTTGGATCAGAACGGCCTAGTCAAAGTCCAAAATCTGTATCAGGATCTCTCCTGGGTCTCTATCCGTTAGAGGCAGAGGAGCAGACAGAAGGAGTTCCTAACTCATCCAGTTGTGCTGCAGTGGACTTCAGAACACCTGAGCTGAGGAAGTTCTCTGAAGTATCTAAGAAGGGTCTGTATGCAGGTCTGAAGGTCCTGAACAGAGAGATGTTGGTCGGGGTCAG
>JAGKQL010000064.1:2755708-2773063 GCA_018398635.1 Cyprinodon brontotheroides
TCTCTGTCTGTTTGTCTGTCTCTCTCTGTCTGTTTGTTCGTCTCTCCATCTCTATCTGTCTCTGTTTGTCTCTCTGTCTCTCTGTCTGTCTCTCCATCTCTATCTGCTTGCCTGAGCCCTATCCGCCTCTGTGTCTGTCTGTCTCTCCGTCTCTCTGTCTCGTCTCTTGTGTCTCTCCTCAAGGCTCTTTCTTGCCCTCCGCTCTCTGCTCCTTCTGTCTCTGTCTGTCTCTCCGCTCTCCTGTCTTGTTCGCTCTCCGCCTCCTTGCTCCTCTCCGTCTCTGTCTGTCTGTTCTGTCTGTCTCTCTGTCTCATAGGTCCGCCAAGCTGTCTCTGTCTGTCTCCGCCTCTCCCTGTTCTCCTGCTCTCTGTCTCTATCTGCCCTCTGTCTGCCTCTTCTGCTCTGTCTCCTGCTGCCTCCGCTCTCTCTGTCTCTCTCTGTCTGTCTCTCCGCTCTCTGGCTCTCTGTGTCGTCTTCTGTCTGTCTCTGCCTCCTCTCTGCCTCTCTGTCTGCTCTCTCCGCTCTCTCCGTCTCTGTCTGTCTCTCTGTCTGTCTCCCTCCGCCTCCCTGTCTGTGGGCTGCAGGGGCCTCAGGTTGGAGGGAAGCTGAATATTTTATGGGTTTTTTTAAAGTTGGTCTCCTAATCGCCATGGTGATGGAGATGCTGTGGGCCATCAGATGATCCGCTCTCAGCTTCCTGTGTGTTTGGGCTGTTTAACCTAAATTACTTTGGTAAATATTCATCCTCATATCTGCGTTTTTAAATATTCATCAGATCGTCTGTGAACCCGAGGCGCTGAGCTGAGCTCTGGATTTAACCATCTAAAGCTCAGAGAAACCAGAATGGACCGGCTAGCAGAGATCCAGTTCTGCTTCTCTGATCCAGTTTGTGTTGTAGGTTCTGATGATGATCTGGTTCCGTGGGTCAGATCAGCTGCTTCACTCAGGTCTCCATCATAGTCGGTCCTCTTAGAGCAGGTGGAACCTGCAGCTCGTTAGCTTTAGCTTAGCTCCTGATAGAATCTCCAGAATCAGGAAATGCTTTGATTGTCTGCTGATTCTCTGCATGAGAGGCGGATCCTCCTGCTCTGCTTCCACTAGAACATCAGGTGGAGTTCAGCTGACAGATGATCCAAGGATCGGTTCTGATGGACCGGTTCCCATCAGAACCAGACCTTGAGTGGCGGTGGCTCCAGCAGGCTCCCTGCAGGCGTCCATCTCAGCGGGCGCCGACCTCCAGCGGTCGGAGACGTCTTTGTGGGGAGGACGAGTTTCTGGGTCACGGCGCTCCTCGGTTTCCCCGGGCGGCTGCATACTCTGAATGTGCCACCAGACTGATTAATGGTTGGCTGCAAGTGTGTCAGAGCGTAACCACGGGAAACTGGATCACCTCTGGGATTGGCCGAGGTTAACAGAGGTTAACGACTCACAGAGACACGGGATCGCCCTCCTGATCCAGAACGCTTTTTCTCTGTCTTCCCTCTCTGGGTCGGTCTGTGGATCGGATCAGGACAGCAGAAGCTGGTTCTGATCCGATCTGAGACCGGCAGGTGGGTCAGAACCAAGGGGTGAGGAGGGTGAAGAGGATGAGGAGGGATGAGGAGGGTGGGGAGAGGGGGAGGGGGGTGAGGGGCAGACTGTCAGCTGGAGCGTCGGTTCTGGATGTTGGTATAAATCTGATCCATATCTGGTTCTTTTGGGTTTGTGGAGAACCAGCAGAATTTCTCTGATCCAGTAGAAGTTCTGAACCACTGAGAGGGACCAGTGATGCTTTGTCTGTCCAGGCCCAGGTTCTGGTTCTGGTTCCAGTTAGACCATCATGAGATGAGGGAACACAGCCCGAGGACAGCTGAGGGGAACAATCAGGGGAATCATCCGAGCACATTGAACAGAACCAAGCAGAACCTTTGGTTCTAACGACAGACAAACAGAACCGAACAAGAACCAGAACAGATACCAGAACCTGACCCTGAATAAACAGAACCAGAACATAGAGTCAACGAAACATGGAAAGATCCAGTTAGAATTCAGATGTTCTGAATTATCCAGTAGAACCTTCTAATAGAAGCTCTCCAGTAGAACATCTGGAACTTTCTCTGGATCTTCTAGAATCCTGGAACCTTTCAGCTCCTGTAGAACCCAGACTGACAGAAGCAACTTGATCAAAGATCCCGGTGTCCCGATGATTGGTCCCAATAATCCGGGTTTTTGAGGTTCTGGTTCGGCTGAACATGCAGACAGAAAGATGGCGGCTGGATGGACAGGAGACGGTCCCCCCCCCTTGTTCTGGGTGGGCGGGTTCTTGTGGTCCGTATTGGTCCAGTTCAGAGACATTTCCAGTCACATCCTCCCCTTTCACACGGTTTCCGTCCGGTTCTGAGCCTGAAACCAGTTGGGTCCATCCAGTGGACAGAACCAGGCTGTGACTGGTTTGACCAGCAGTTTGGTTCTGAACTCAGAGTTAACGGGTCGGTACCAGAGTTCTTCTCAGTAGGTGGTTCTGTCTGATGTTGCTAAGATGCAATAACCTAAATGCTAACCCTAATGCTAACGGCCCGCTACTGGGACCAACAGAAGATTTAGGGGCGGTTCCAGTAAGACTTAGACTTAGACTTTAGACTTAGACTTTACTGTCATTTTGTACACAGAGGTGATACAAAAGGAAATTGATGATATTTCCAATATTAAGGTGCAGCAGTGACCAAATATAAACATGATATATGATATAAAGTTTTCAACATTCAGCGCTTTTTTTCCTTTAAACCCATTTTATCCAACAGTTCCTCAGTGTGATGGCGGCGGGGAAGAAGCTGCTGCAGAACCTGCTGGTCCCGCATTCAATTCTATTCAGTTTATTTCTATAGCTCCACCACTGGGGTTCAAGGAGCATGCAGAATAAGACATAGAAAAAGAAGCATAGATGCCAAAGGCAACTGTCAACCAGCTCCACAGGCGCCCCGGCCCAGGATATTTGGAGGGGATATTTAACTTATTTAACTTCTTCTCTAACTTGGTCTTTAACCTGAAGCACTGATAGTATAACATAATAATAATAATAATAATAATAATAATAATAATAATAATAATAATAATAGCCAATAATAATAATAATAATAATAATATGTTGGTCAGAGCAAACAATGATCCAGCAGATATGAGGTGTTTTCTGGTCGTCGTGTTCAGCAGCCATGTTTCAGTGAATCTGCTGCTGCCTTCATCCTGCAGCCTCTATCCAGTGTTCGTCTTTAGTTCTGAATAAATCGGTTGTTTAATATTTTTCCATCTTTATCCAGTAAACAGAAAAAACTACATCAGCCTGAAGATTCTTTATCGCATGAAAAATCGTCGCTTCGTGGATAAATATGAGGCCTTAGATCTTTGGATTATTAATGAACATAAAGTTAATTAATTAATAATAATTAATCATCAGAACAGATTGAAATCTGGTTCTTTCTATTATTTTATCAGCCGGTTAGTTTTTAACAGATCATATTTTATCATTTCCAGCTCAGTTTTTAAGTTACAGTGACAGGAAACTGGTCCAGAGTAAATCAAACTAATCATTATGATAAATATTAAAGTTATTAATAACTATAACTAGTAGTTTGTTTGGCAAACATTCA
Source organism: Cyprinodon brontotheroides (assembly GCA_018398635.1). Classification (NCBI taxonomy): domain Eukaryota; kingdom Metazoa; phylum Chordata; class Actinopteri; order Cyprinodontiformes; family Cyprinodontidae; genus Cyprinodon; species Cyprinodon brontotheroides. The sequence goes on from JAGKQL010000064.1 coordinate 2,759,332, forward strand.
GACGCTGATGAGGTCTGATCAAATGTAGGAAGCTTTACTGTTTCCATCAGAGATCCCTCCCCCACCTCCCCTCACCTCCTCCTCCCCTCCCTCCTCCTCTCCTCTCTCCCTCCTCCTCCTCTCCTCCCTCCTGGCCTGAGCGTTGCAGAAGAGTGAGGGTCAGAATAGGTCAGGTGTGTGGTGGTATTTACAGGGTAATTATTAGTAATTAGCATGTGTATGTGTAATGGGGTGATGCAGACAGCCTGGAGAGCAGCCAGATATCTCCTCTCTCTCTCAGCCAGAGGCGGGCAGGCCGACTGCTGCATTATTCATGTTTAGCCGCAGGCTAGTTAGCTGGCTGCGCTAACCCTGGTGCTGCTGCTCTTCCTCCTGGAGAACACTTTATACACACAGAGCATCTTCCTCCTCTACCTCCCTGTAACTGGGCTTCACGGCCACCAGTACTGCAGGACTCTGGAGACCAGTCTCTGGACCTCAGTTCTTCTGTCTGGGTCTCTGGGTCTGAGGAGGCAGAGCGGCTCTGGTTCCTCCCAGAGACTCTGGTTCCTCCCAGAGACTCTGGTTCCTCCCAGAGACTCTGGTTCCTCCCAGAGACTCTGGACACTCTCTCCTTAGAACCGCTCTCATCAAATGGACCTTCCCTCTGGACCCGTCCTACCTGGACCCGTCCTACCTGGACCCGTCCTACCTGCAACCGTCCTTCCTGGACCCGTCCTACCTGGACCCGTCCTACCTGCAACCGTCCTACCTGGACCCGTCCTACCTGGACCCGTCCTACCTGGACCCGTCCTACCTGCAACCGTCCTTCCTGGACCCGTCCTTCCTGGCCCTGTCCTTCCTGGACCCGTCCTTCCTGGCCCTGTCCTTCCTGGCCCTGTCCTTCCTGGCCCTGTCCTTCCTGGACCCGTCCTTCCTGGCCCTGTCCTTCCTGGACCTGTCCTACCTGGACCCGTCCTTCCTGGCCCTGTCCTTCCTGGACCCGTCCTTCCTGGACCGGTACCATCCGTCTGTCTGTCTTCTCATATGTCTGTCTGGTTCTGTCGGGAGCATCTTTCTCTGTCTCGTCCCATCAGGCTCCGTCGCCATGGCGACCTGCAGGAAGTGTGACGTGTCATCTTGTCTGGTCCGTTCAGGGCTGTAGCTAGCGGCTAGCTCTGAGGCTAACGGGACGCCTGACGATGGCGGACGCATTAGATGGGCTTGGTTACTCCTAGATAATTGGCCCCTGGATGTTTGATGTTGGGCCCAGTGTGGAGCACAGCGCCCCCTGTGGGGAGGCCAGCTTCCGCCCAAAGGATGTAAATAACACAGCGTCCATGTTTCTGAGAGCGCTCCTGATTCTGGGTCAGTGGGACGCTCACTCACAGATGTCTCATTTTCTGTCTTCAGGTTTGAATTTCATCTTGAAGATTATAATCTGGATTAGTTCCACCGGAACCTTTCTAATCCCTCTTCTTATTCTCCTTCAGCTGTCTGCTCATTAAAGGGAGACCCAGGATTTTATTCTATAATGAAATAACATCTGGGCCTGGTGGGAGTCTGGACTGAGCCTAACTGGGCCAGACTGGTCTAACTGAGGGGACTCAGAACCTCTGACTGGGATTATTTCAGCAAAAATCCTCTGAATCCCTGAGAGACGCTGCGGCGTTGTTAACATTCAACTGGTGATCTGACTCTGGCGACGGCAGAACAACAGCCTCTGTGTGTGTGTGTGGTGGGAGGGGGGGGTCCTTCATTACAGACAATCAACCCAGAGGAACCACAGGTTCCAGATCTGCCTGTCAGAACCAGGACCCGGTCCGTTAGGGTCCGGTTGGAACTGTCAGAGGGTCTGAGATGGAAACGATCTGAAGAACTAAAGCATCTGGGTCAGAAGAAGATGGTTGGATTCTTCTTCTCAGAGTTGGCGAGCGAGCCTCAGGAGAGAGAGAGAGAGAGAGAGAGAGAGTGATGAAGAGGAGGATTCACAGGGTGCGATGAGGGATTAGGATGGATTGGAAGCTGTGATCCCAGCAGCAGAAGAAGAAACTTTTCTCCTGTCTGCTTTTTGTCTCTGGTTCCTCCGATGATCCAGAAGGTCTGATGATGAGAAAGCGAAGCCTTTAGATCAGCGTCACATCAGATGGTTACAAGAACACAACTAGAAATCACATTTCTGTCATCAATCTCTGATTTCCAGTAACAAAAATCAATCTCTTAGAAATGAAGGAGAATTCCCACCCCGGTTTAGTCTGTGACACTCCTTACCTGTTGGTGGCGCTAACGCACCTCTTTAATATGGCCTTTAAACGACGAAGAAGATGAGGAAGATTCATAACTTCCAAACTTTTTTAGTTGACAACAAAGAAGAAATGGAAACCTTTAATCTTTTAGCCACGCCCACCCGGGTCCCCCGAAGGTCAGAGGAGCCGCTCATATAACCTGGAAGCTGACAGAAAGCTGCAGCAGCGATACGACAGGAAATACCCGTCTCCATGGTAACGTCAGCAGGCCCACGGCGCTCCACGACCCCTCTCCCAAGGGGTGGCGGGTCACAACCCCCGCTCAGGTTTCAACACGCTCTTTCATCAGCGCCGGCACGGCAAGGTTTCCGTAACCATGGCAACAGCAGCCACAACATCAGCCCTCCGGCGTCTGAGGGAGAAATGGAAGAAAGCGTGTGACACCGTTTCCCTTCGCTGAGGGCCTCATGGGCAGGAGAACGTGGAGACCAGAGCAGGTCCAGAACCTCTGACTCATTCTGGGCCGCTGGATTCTGCTCCAGAACGTGATCTGGGACCGTCAGCCATCAGAGAGCATGGACACCAGGCAGAACCACCTTCAGATCCTCAGCTTGGCCTTCAGCACCGTCACCCCAGACATGGTCCATCAGAACCTGGACAGCCTGAACCTGCAGCTGGACCTCCAGCTTCCTGAATGACCTGCAGCAGCTGAAGAACATCTCCTCCTCATGGATGACGTTCTCTTCCATCAAACAGGACCACCCATAACTATGTTCAGAAGAAGGTCCAGTATGAGCTGCTGGTCACCTTCTCCGCCGCCGTCACGCCGTCTGTCCTACGTTCTTCCAATGACCTGACCTTCATGGAGAACCGGTGAAGGTCCAGGATCAGGAACATATGAGCTAACATCTCTGCAGAGCCCACACATCCTGGACTCCAGCAGTCTGACCTTCAGAGAGCACTGTTTCCTCAAACTAGCCTCCACAGATCATGAAAGATGGCGATGGTCGCTCCAGCAGAAGCTAACGCTAAGCTGGGCGTCAGGTGCACAGGCTGAAGGTCCGAGGCAGGAGGAGGTCTGGGTGTTTTCAGAGCTATTGATCAAGCAGCTGAGGAATAAAGAGGCCAGGCGATCAATAGCTGCACATTATGATTAATTACTGCTCCTTCACACACATTCAGGCCTCAGGGTGTGTTTTCTGCTTCCTGTCATCGCTCTGCCAACACGCACTCAGAGCAGGAATGTGACGGAATGACTGTGTGTGAGAGACGGATCCCTGGAGGTGTGTGTTTGTGTCTCATTTCCTGCTGAGGCGAGTCGAGGCGAGGAGGAATCCTGACAACAATCTGCTCCCTCTGAAACTCCCCGCTTTGTTTTCCTCTGATGAAAGCAGGACGAGCAAACGGAGCGAGACGCTCGCTGCGGAGAAGCAGCCTTTCATTACCTGCAGGAGCGGCTGCTCTTTACTGCAGACATCCCAGCCCTAACCCTGCCATGGCCTAGCGCTTAGAGCCGCGCTCCGATAAGGTTCCCGGTTCCATCCCCTCAGCCTGCACTCTGGGTCCCTGAGCAAGACCCTTAACCCCACCCTGCTCCTTAAGGGGAGGGGTTAAATACAGAGAGGGAATTTCAGCTGAGGTTTCTGTTCCTCCCACAGAATGAATCATTTCTATAGATCTACCTTTTCTCAGGCGGTCAGCCAGCACAGTGTGAACCGGATCAGCACCATCATGTCAGACGGAGCTCTGAAAACATGCTTCCTCTGACTTCTTCTATTGTCTAAATGTTGGAACCACAGAGGAACATCTAGAGTCTGACTGAGGTCATGTATTGTTTAAGGCTGAGTCCGGTTCTGTTCTACGTTCCTTTAGCTTAGCAGAACTAAATCGTTTTGGTTCTGTTTATTCCAGTCGGCTGTGGGAATCTGGAGTTTGTAGTCTAGTGTCACAGTTGTTGGAACATGGAGGTGATGTTCTCCATGTCTGCAGAGGTTCTAACATCAGTTCCACCATCAGTTCCACCATTGGTTCCACCATTGGTTCAACCGGCGATTCAACCGTTGGTTCCAGTAGCGGTTACACCGCAGGTTCCACCATCTGTTCCACCATAGGTTCCACTGCCATTGGTTCCACTGTCTGTCCCACTGGCGTTTCCACCATAGGTTCCACTGCCATTGGTTCCATCATCGGTTCCACCGCGTGTTTCACCACCTTTGGTTCCACCATCGGTTCCACCATCTTTGGTCCCACAATCAGTTCCACCGCCTTTGGTTCCACCATCGGTTCCACCTCCTTTGGTTCCACCATCGGTTCCACCGCCTTTGGTTCCACCTTCAGTTCCACCATCGGTTCCACCGCCTTTGGTTCCACCATTGGTTCCACCTCCTTTGGTTCCACCTTCAGTTCCACCATCAGTTCCACCGTTTTTGGTTCCACCATCGGTTCCACCGCACTTTGGTTCCACCTTTCAGTTCCACCATCGGTTCCACCGCCTTTGGTTCTACCAGCAGGTTCCACCTCCTTTGGTTCTACCCTTCATCAGGTTCCACCATCAGTTCCACCGTTCTACCTCACATGGTTCCACCTTCATGGTTCCACTACCTTCATCAGGTTCCACCGCCTTCAGTTCCACCATCAGTTCCACCGCCTTCAGTTCCACCATCAGTTCCACCTCCTTTGGTTCCACCATCAGTTCCACCAGGTTCCAACCTCATATGACTTCCACATCAGTTCACCGCCATGGTTCTACTTCATCGGGTTCTACCTCAGCAGGTTTCAGCAGGTTCTACCTCACATGGTTCTACCTTCAGCAGGTTCTACCTCACATGGTTCTACCTTCAGCAGGTTCTACCTCACATGGTTCTACCTTCAGCAGGTTCTACCATCACAGGTTCTACCTCATATGGTTCTACCTCACATGGTTCTACCTTCAGCAGGTTCTACCTCACATGCTTCTACCTTCAGCAGGTTCTACCTCACATGGTTCTACCTTCAGCAGGTTCCACCTCCATGCTTCTACCTTCAGCATGGTTCTACCTTTGGTTCCACCAGGTTCTACCTCACATGGTTGTACCTTCAGGTTCTACCTCACATGGTTCACACCTTCAGCAGGTTCTACCTCACATGAATCTACCTTCAGCAGGTTCTACCTCACATGGTTCTAACTTCAGCAGGTTCTACCTCACATGGTTCTACCTTCAGCAGGTTCTACCTCACATGGTTCTACCTTCAGCAGGTTCTACCTCACATGGTTCTACCTTCAGCAGGTTCTACCTCACATGGTTCTACCTCACATGGTTCTACCTTCAGCAGGTTCTACCTCACATGGTTCTACCTTCAGCAGGTTCTACCTCACATGGTTCTACCTTCAGCAGGTTCTACCTCACATGAATCTACCTTCAGCAGGTTCTACCTCACATGGTTCTACCTTCAGCAGGTTCTAACTCACATGGTTCTACCTTCAGCAGGTTCTACCTCACATCTGTTTTCCTGAGGCAGCGCTGCCCTGTGTGTGTGTGTGTGTGTGTGTGGGGGACGCTCTGTTTGCTATATAGATGCAAATTCATAGAAGCAGATTAAACAGATTGTGTCTGGTATCTGTTGATGAGCTAACACTGCCCAGCGGGATGATCCTGTGTGAGTTTAATGCGCCTTCTGTTACAAAGGCAGAAAATGAGCCTTCCAGCTATTTAATGTCAAGGCTTTCAGATGACGGCCGCACACACCAGCAGCCATTCCACTGAAGAGGCTGACGAGGCGTCACAGCACACATATACTCACACACAGAGCGGGCGGGCGGGTGTGTGTGCCGGCATGAATGGAGGGATTTAGTGGTCTTTGATTCAGGGAGGAAGGAGGAGGCTTCCATCTATTCTGTGTGTGAGGAGCCGGCAGCAGCGAGCATGCTGGGAAATGGTAATGAACTGGAACCGTCTCCCTCTGAACAACATTAGATGTTTACAAGCTGCTGTCTCTGCTGAGGAGAACCCAGGAAGGTCGCCATCAGGAAAAGCATGGTTGGACCTCAGAACACCCAGAAACCATCAGATTAACCTTTAATCCGGAGTAGATGGAAACTGGAAACACTGGTTCCAAACTGGAAAACATCTCCGAGTCCAAAGAAAGACCCATTTCAGTGAAACATGAATGATCCCTGAGGCTCAGACCAATAGAACCCAGATTCGCTGCTTCTGATGCGTCGGCAGCCATGTTTCCAGGCTGGTCCACAGCAGGTGGGACACGGGAACCAATCTGGACTCGCATCTCCTTCCTCTGCAGGAGAGATTCACTAAAGTCCAAGCTGGGAAAATCTATTCGGTTCATTTCAGTTCTATAGCTACAATTCACATCTTGTTATCTCACTTTATAGATCCAGATCAACCAGATCATCCAGTCAGATTAGTTTCTATCTAAGGAAAAGCAGCTGATTGACTCTCAGCAATCCCTCACACCTTTATGGCATTGAAGCTAAAACCCAGAATCCTTTTAGGTATAAAAAATGTTTTAGTCTAGGTGTTAAAACTCCCATTAAGGATAAAATAGGAGTGATCTGTTTGCTATATTTCTGTAAAGAGGCGTTTGGGAGCGAATTAACAATCAGCTTAGAGTGAAGCGAGTAGAATGGCCAGTAGAAGCAAAGGGAAAATAGCCTCAGGTTAAACTTCTAGGATGTGGTTATGATGCTGGTTGGAGGCAGCCATCAGCGGGGGGGGATCTGGTGCCACTGGGAGCAAAGGTCCAGCTAGCGGAGCCAAACTGGGAGGAGATGCGGTGGATTCTAGTTTAAAGTCGTCAAGCGACAAAGAACATTTGCTGTGTTTGGTGTGAAGCTTCCATTACCCCCCCCCTTTCAGAGACATAGGCAGGTATGGGGCATTGCAGGCTAACAACAGCCTCATTCCAAAGGGGGGGACCCGTTCATCCGTTTCTATCTGCATGTTTTCTAAACTAAAACCAGGCTTAGTTGGGCTGCTGTCTAAACCAGAGGTAACCAATCAAAAATCCTTTGGGTCTGAATAAAGAAAATCATCAACCAGAAACGGTCCGGAGACATTTTTAATTATAATCTGTTACTTTAAACAGAACTGAAATAAAATTAACACTGAAATAAAATGAGGTGTTTATGCATCCACGTTATAAATGAAGTTTTAAATAGAAAATATAAAAAAAATGTTTTTCATTTTTTAAATCTAAAGTGTTTTTTGAAGTAGAGAACAACAATCATTATTCAGTTTGGTTTATAGATAATTTCCTGATTCTCTATATTTTCTCAAACCCTGAACTGATGGTTTGTTATTTTCTTTCTTTTTCTGTCTTAATGTTGGCAGTGGGCTTTAGGCTGCCCTGCAAGGCTTTAAACCTGGGTTTAACCAGAGACTAAGCCATTCTCAAGCACATATCAAGGAGCTCATTTTGAGCCTGGATCCAGATTTATTGTTGATTCTGTTCATGATAGGAGAATCCTGCTTCACAGCAGCAGGTTGAGCCAAACATCCTCTAAATGTGAGAAGTGAAAACATCATAGTTTGGGTGGAGATGACCTTTGACCTTTGTATGTGAACTTTTAGCAGTATGATGCCAACAGAACCTGATTCCTTCTGTTCTGTTTCTGTTTCAGCCTGCCTGGCTGGTCAGGCTCCAGACTGCACACTGGTCCAGTCCAAAGAGGACGACTTTGACTGGGAGCAGGGCGACGCCAGAGACCGGCCCAGTAGCTCATGGATCCCTGCAGGTAGGTTCTGATGGTCTCTGATCTCGGTCCTTCCTGGTTCAACCATCATTACCGCCGCGCTGCTTCAGCAGCAGGAGATGAGAGCATGTTGAAAATCATTAGCAGCACCGACCTGTCTGGTTACAGCCTGGAAGGACCTGGAAAGGCCTGGAAGGACCTGGAAGGACCTGGAAGGAGCTGGGCAGGACTCTGATGGATCCTGGTTGTTCTCAAGGCTCCTCCTGAGATTCCTGGTTCAGGTTCATAAGTTGAAGGATTGGTTTCACCTTGAGATCCTCCGTGGTCTTCAGTGTCTCAGCCTTGGACTGAAGGGACGTTTGTCTGTCCTCATGTGGGACACTCGCAGTTTTTATTTCAGAAACTCTGTTGGGTTCTTGATGAGACGGGTTCTTGTTTGCATGAATGTTGGAGGTAAGGAGGTTTCTGGGCTTTAGGGGGACGGACCGACGGACGGAGGGCGTGAAGATGCTGGAAAGAAAGGAGTCTCTGCAGGCTCTGCGGGTTTCAGGGAGCTCTGCTGGCTGGTTGTCACGGTAATGAGGTATCGAACAGCCTCTGTGATGCTCGGCTGCAGCAGCTCGCCGTTGTTTAGACCTGCAGCCTTTGTCTTATCTCCTATTGACCTGCCGCACTTCTGGGCTGAGTTATGGACGGACAGCGGCGGCTCACAATGAGCCTGGCTGTGCACGCCGTTTGTCACCCGCTCGCAGAGGTTAACCCGCTGACGAATGAGAATGCAGCGGTCCTAAATCACAGAGCCAATCACGTGAGAGACAGGCTGAGCGAGGACACACAGGCAGGAGGCGGTTACTGTCCTGTTTACGCTGAGTTATGGAGTGAAGCCAGCTTCCCTCCTTCCCTGCTTCTGAACCGTGTGACTAATTACAGACACGGGCCTTCCTCCTCCTCCCTCACTCACTCCACCCTCACTCCCTCCTCCTCCTCCTCCCTTCACCTCCTTCCCCTCCTCCTCCTCCCTCCTCCCAGCTGATCTTGAGGAGCAGGACGTTAAATGCAAGTTTCCCTGAACAGCGACTCTGCAGCAGAATCTCTGACATCAGAACCGCTTCTTCCAGGAACTGGACCAGATTCCTGCTCCTCCTGACTCTGCCTCGAGTTCACTGCAGGATCAGAACCAGGCCAGGCAGCGGGTCCAGGTGACCGTGGTGGTACCAGGCTGGAGACGTGAGGAGCCTGATGAACTTTGGCCCCTCACTCCCACAGGTGTGCCAGATGTTCTGGACCAGTTCTGCTGCAAGAACCGGCCCACTATTACTGCCTGTGTTCTGGCCTGGTTCTGGTCCTGGTCCTGGTCCTGGTTCTGGTTTTGGTCCTGGTCTTGGTCCTGGTTCTGGTCCTGGTCCTGGTTCTGGTGTTGGTCCGGGTTCTGGTCCTGGTTCTGGTTTTGGTCCTGGTTTTGGTCCTGGTTCTGGTCCTGGTTCTGGTGTTGGTCCGGGTTCTGGTCCTGGTTCTGGTTTTGGTCCTGGTTATGGTTCTGGTTCTGTTCCTGTGAGGTTTGTCAGCAGCTGGTCTTAGATCAGTGTGTGTAGCTAATGCCTGCTGTGTTCCTAATGTTCTGCTGCTGTGAGCTGAGCCTAAAGCCAGACCCCCCCCCCCCGTCTCTGTGGGGTTCAGGGTGTATTAATATTTCTAATAGGCCCGGCCCGGCCCGGCTCAGCTCGGCTCGGCCCGTTATCAGCTCTCTGCCAGCTGTACACAACAAACACAGACGCACTCTGAAGCTGCCAGGCAAATATAAACACACAGCTGCGCGTCGTCTGATAAATCCCACAATGCCTTTCTGTGTCAAAGAGACCTGGAGGTCAGAAACACTTTCAGAGTGTGTGTCTGCTGCACCCACATCTACACAAGCACACACGTTACCGTGGAAACAACCACACACACGCGCATGACACAAGTTATTTCAATCCCTGTTAGGACTTTAAATAGAAAAACATTCATTTTAGTTACTGTATTTAACCCCAACCCTAAAATTAACCCTAAGATTAACCCTAGGATTAACCCCGAGATTAACCCCAAGATTAACCCTAAATTTAACCCTAACCCCTACATTAACCCTGATATTAACCCTGAGATTAACCCTAAAATTAATCCTAATCCCTACATTAAGCTTGACATTAAGCCTTAGATTGACCCTAAGATTAACCCCGAGATTAACCCCGAGTTTAACCATGAGATTAACCCTAAGATTAACCCCAAGATTAACCATGAGATTAACACCAAGATTAACCCTAAGATTAACCCTAAGATTAACCCCGAGATTACACGTAAGATTAACCCCGAGATAAACCCTGAGATAAACCCTGAGATAAACCTGAGTTTAACCCCAAGATTAACCCTAAGATTTACTCTAACCCCTACATTAACCCTGACATTAACCCCGAGATTAACCCCGAGATAAACCCTAAGATTAACCCTGAGTTTAACCCCAAGATTAACCCTAACCCCTACATTAAGCCTGACATTAAGCTTTATTCTGAAGTGAACTCTGACAGTAACCTATGATAATTTACTCCATACCTCTAAGCTGACAGTCTAACAGCTTCAGACTTACATCTCCTGCCGGCGGCTCCGCTCCGCCTCTCGCTGACGCCCGTCGGCGCCGCCGCCTCACGCCCGCCCCCGCTGACGTGCATTGGCTCTCCGCTCCGCCCGCCTCTACTGAGCCGCCGACCGGTGCTCGCCTCTCGCATCTACTCGCCGCCTTCGCCTCCGCCCCGCTGACGCCCTCGCCGGGCGCTTCAGCTTCCGCCCGTATCCCATCTTCGCCTCATTTGGATTTGATATTATAGCCTCCCGCCTACCGCCCTGGCGCCCACATCGGCGCCTCTCGCCGCTTCCGCCGCTTCTTCGCAGCTCGGCCCCGGGGCTTCCCGGCCTCAGCTTCTCGCCCCGCTTCGCTGACGTCCATCGGGCGCTCGCCCGCTCCGCCCATGTCGCACTTCAAACAGGAAAAGAACATCGAGAAATCGGCTCGATCAAATTAAAATATAGCAGCAACAGATCGGTGACTAGGAAATTATAGCATAATTTCTTTCTATATTCCAAAAAAATAACAGCGTTTATCTACTTATTTAAATGATCCAAACTATTGGTCAGGTCACCAACCAGGAAGCAGATTTCATCTCCATCAAAATATTTATTTTATACCAAAGGGACTTCAAAGTTTAATCAAATCCATTCAAAAGAAACTTCTTATTACAGGAATGGATGAAGAGATGCTGAGTTTGGGAGTAGAGAACAAAACAAAGTTCATAAAAAAAGCAGTTTTAAATGATCCTTATCCCGAAACCTACAAAAATATATATATATATATATATATATTTGGGCAGAAACTGAACATCTCTGCTGGATGATGGTGGGATTTTTAATATGTCATATTAAATTAAACATTCACAGGGTTCATACAGGAATGAGTGTGACTCCAGTTTAATTTAATGCTATTTAATGCTCTTGTGATGGTGGTGGAGCGCTGGGCGGGTGGGGCGTGATGGGCGCCGGGCGGGGTAGTGGAGCGCTGGCGGGTGGGCGGGGCGGAGTGCCTAGGGGCGGAGCATTGACGGAGTATTTGGGATTTCGGGGGGTTAAACATGAGGGTCCACCACATTAGACCAGCCTTCAGTCCCTATAAGGCCTACTGGTCCTCATAAGAGCAGTAAATATACCAGAAACGGTCCTAGATAGGTAACACACACACTGCAGGTAAAGAGTGATTAAAGATAGGAGAGAGAGAGAGTTGATTCTACAAGAGTCTCTATCACAGAGAGTCTCTGAGTCAGAGAGTCTCTAGTGCGAGTTGTTGTTGTTGTTGTTGTTGTTGTTGTTGTTGTTGTTTTGTTGTTGTGGCTGTGTTGTTGCTCCTTTCATGTGTAATTAAAATATATTTATTTGTGTTGTTGTGTTGTTGGTGTGTTATTTATTTATTTGTATTGTTGTGTTGTTTATTTGTTGCTGTTACTTTGTTGTTATTTGTGTTGTTGTTACTTTATTTGTTGTATTTATTTATTTGTATTTATTTATTTGTGTTAATGAGAGTTAAAGGGTTTATGAGCTCCTCGACACGCTGCTGTAAATTCTCTGATGAAAGCAGCTTCACTGAGGATGGAAACCAGTATCAGCCCTCTGCCAGCCCAGTAAAGCCTCCCGTAGGGAGCGGCGCCTCACAGTTCCATCAGCCAATCAGACGAGAGGTCGGTCTGACACTCTGCATCCCTATTGGCTGGTAGTTTTTTTCTCTTGTTCTCCACCTGGATTGTTCCAGATCACCTGTAGAAACAGCAGCCGACCGTCGTTGGGAACACTGGTGGAATGTTCTCCTCTCAGCTCGGGGCCCCTCGGGGCCCCAGAAGGGCCCTCCTGCTGTTTAACCTTTGGTCCCGTCTGAGTGACTGAATCCCTGTTTCCTGGTGTTTCCTGCTCTGAAGTGAAGATCGTCTCATTAATGATCATTTATTAATCCAGACTGAAGGTGTTTGTTTATACAGCAAACCCCTGAAAATGGAGGGAAGTAAAAAATCCACAATGATAAACCCAAAATAAATCCTGATTCAGAAAATAAGAAAAGCCAGATTTATAAACCAGAACAAACCCTGATTTATGAACCAATAAACACCTTAACTATGGATGATCTTTAACACCGTTTGATGTTGGAATGACGGAGGTTCACACCTGCAGTCGATAATTAAACTAAACCCAATGATCAATGGAAGCAGGTTTATCTGCAGCTGATTTCATTTCCTTTGATAGACTGTTATAGATCTATAATAGACTGACTGCAGCAGGAGACGTATTAAAGCTGTTCATTATTAATGTCCATTTTAACTCTGTTTATTAATGTCTGGATTAAAGCACTGACCTCGTCCTGTTTGATGAACGGTCAGACGGCGAAGCTCTGTGGTTATCAGCCGCTAAGCATTCTGGGTATTCCAGCAGCATAGTTCAATCCTCCATGACCAGCGTGACTCACGGCGGCTGAATTAGTTCCCTTTATTTATTGATCTGCAGTCGGACTGATGATCAGAGGAAACTGGGTTTTAGTGCCAGCAGAGGTCTCTGCGGTTTGGATCTGATCAAGTAGATCTAGGTTTAGACTTTCATATGAGGTGAAATTTAATCCCAGAGAGCTTCAGATCCCCTCAGTGTCTCCAGAACCTCTGGTTCCTTAGGGACGGAGCAGATTTGGAACGAGCCACCAAACATCTCCACTAGCTTTGTCTGAAACATTCAGGCCCTGGTTTAAACTTTTATAGAGGATTACTGTGGATGTACCAGAACCAACAGGTCCAATAGAACCACTAGCAGACCAGCCTCCTTTATTTCACAGAAGTAGAGCTCAGTCCCTAAATCCAGAGCCCAACCTGGAAGGTTTAAACCCAGACTCTACTGTTAGAGATAGAGCTGTTAGCATTATGACCCGATGACCCAATGACCTGATGACTGGATGACCCGATGACCTGATGACCCTATGACCTGATGACTGGATGACCCGATGACCTGATGACCCTATGACCTGATGACTGGATGACCCGATGACCTGATGATCGTGTCCTTCAGAACCAACCACCTGAAGGAGAACCCTCCCAAAGCATGGATCCAGCTCCCTGAGAACTCCAGCAGGACTGTGGGTCTACCTGTTTCTATTGCCTCCTCCCCCTGTAGACCGAAGGCTGGGAGGAATCCCAGTATCTGACGGTACTGGGAGCAGCTGAGGCATGGTAGTCATTCAATATTTCCCCACTTTCCTTAGCTGTTCTTT
>JAGKQL010000064.1:2773563-2809989 GCA_018398635.1 Cyprinodon brontotheroides
CCACTGGTTCCAATAAGGGAACCCAGTAATCGGCACCCACTGGTTCCTAGAGGTCCGCAAAGTGTAGCGGATTCCTGGGAAATCGACCTAATGCGGTAACAAAAACATGGCTGACTCATGCGGCGGCCTCCTTTAAACTGATGGGATGGGGGGAACAGGCTGTTTGGGTCCTGCAGGACCGGTTCAGAACCCGCTCCATCCTGGACTGGAGCCACGCTGTAGAACCTGCAGGGGAACCAGTTCCCTGGTACGGAGCTTGTCTGTGATGGTGTTCTGGTTTGACTACTCAGCTGAGCTCGGGTCCAAACAGAACCTTCTTTAGCTTTTCCTGAAAACGGATCAGAACCGCTTCTTTAATGTGAAACCCCATCGTCTTCCAGCTGACTGACCAGATGAGGTTGATGGGGAACAGGACCGACAGCCCTGCCGCCACTCATCACCGCAGGCCGGGTGCTGTCTTCCTGTTGCCATGGAGACGCCCTTCAACCCACACTGAGTTTACAAAGTGGGAACAATTTGAATTTCACAGAAACTTTGTAGAAACAGACTTGAAGGAAGTGGAGGCAGCGAGCAAGGATGATTGACAGCTGTAGTGAGGAAGCGGAGCCACGAGCGAACACTAATGAGGGCGTCCACGTGCACGTGCACACTCACACACAGAGCACAGCTTTTATTCTGAAGTCTTCCAATTAAAGCGTTCCACTTTGGACCAAACGAGCCGTTTGTGTCTGGGTACTGCTGATGAATTATTGATTTGGAGCCTTCTGGTGGTTTAACCTCCTCCTGTAGAGCTTTTATTCTGAAGGTCTTCACACTGAGCTTTTATTTTCACTGTTCACTAGAGACCTGAGTGAAAGCAGGACACCCTGCGGGGGAAACTGCTTCTCTGTAACAGTTCTGCAGCTGACTCTGGAAGACGTTGGTTATTGTGAAAGTCTACAGCTGTTAATTTTCCCTTTGTTGTGACCTGCAGGTTCGTCCTTCCTCTTCGTGAACACGTCCGGCCGCTACAGCGGTCAGCGTGCTCAGCTGCTGCTGCCGCCGCTCAGAGAGAACGACACACACTGCCTCAGCTTCCAGTTCTACCAGGTCGGGGGCCGAGAGGGGGCTGCACCCGCTACGCTCAATATCTACATCAAAGGTACACTGGGTGGGAGGAGCCTTTAGAAGGGTGGGCGGAGCCATCAGGTGTGCTGACATTCTGTGTTTGGTCTGCAGAGAACAACAGCCCTCTGGGAATTCCTATCAGTAACTCATCTGGCCCCGCCTACCACATCTGGAAAGGGGTGGAGCTTGCCGTGTCCATTTTCTGGCCAAATTCCTACCAGGTAAAACATCCCGACACGCAACCTGCACATCAGCAGATCGTTTCCCACTGGTATTCTGTCACCCCTTGCTCACACTGGCTCCGGTGCGACCGGTTACCGAGCCGACCGGAGACCGGCCAACTCCTGCACACGACCGGCTACCTCACACATCGCCACCTTTGACTACGGTGTCCGACCACGACCGGCTACCATCAGCCACAACCGGCCATGTCCGACCACGGCTGGCCGTGTCCGAACAGGTCCGGAGATTTCCGACCACGACCGGCTACCATCAGCTTCAGCTGGCCGTGAGTTCACGGCTACCATCAGACAGCTGGCCGTGTCCGACCACGACCGGCGATAACAGCTGGCCGTGTCCGACCACGACCGGCTACCATCAGCCACATGTCCGACCACGACCGGCTACCATCAGCTACAGCTGGCCGTGTCCGACCACGACCGGCTACCATCAGCCACAACCGGCCATGTCCGACCACGACCGGCTACCATCAGCCACAGCTGGCCGTGTCCGACCACGACCGGCTACCATCAGCTACAGCTGGCCGTGTCCGACCACGACCGGCTACCATCAGCCACAACCGGCCATGAGTCTTCTCTGAGCGGTTCTATCTTTCTCCCGTTTTTGGTCCAACAGGATTAGGGTTAGGCAGGGCAGCGGGGGGTCAGAGCAGCTACCTGCTGGTTGGTGTCTGCACTGGAGGTAGAACCATGAAACTGTCCTTCTAGGGCTAAGCTAAAGCTGCTTCCCTAAGCAGCTTCCCCCTTATCCTTTCAACATTATTTCCTCCATCTTTTGAGAAAGAGAAAGTCGTCTTCACTAAAACTGTTCAGTTCATCTCCTATAATTTGACACCTGATAATATGAACCATCCTAATGAGAGAGCAGCGTAGCAATGGAGGGGTTTGATGCTGCAGGTGATCGGATCCCTGAACCCTGATGCCAAGCAGGTAAACTGCTTGCTCTGATTGGATGCGGCTTTCTAAACCTGGACCGAAACCCCAACCTCAACCCAGATGTTCTGTTCCCCGACCCAACAGCACCACACAGGTCCAAACCACCCCCAACCCTAACCCACTGGATCAGAGAGACCGTAGAGAGCAGCTGAGGGTCTGAACCAGCTTTGAATCTCCTCATGATGGAGGAACATCTGATGGTGAGCAGATGACCCCAACCTTTGGACCAACAGGTTTAAAGCGGGCCCTACAGAACCCTTGCTGACCGGATGGTACCGGTCCACAGCCCTTCAGCTCTCAGAAGCAGCTGACTCTGAGTCACCAGCCAATCACAGACTCTTGTGCAGGTGTTCAGAAGTGCCGCCCCATCATCACAGCATGGTACAGTAATTAGCTGCATCACCACGGCAACAACACATCCATCTCATTACTGAAGGAGCTAACGAGGGAGAGAGGTGGAGGAGAGGATGGAGAGAGGGAAAGCAACGGGCAGGAGCGAAACAGGAAGTGGAGGAAAACAGATGGAGGGAGGAGCGCTTCCTGCTTCTGGGCGCCAACAGGAAGCATGAGACTGGTTTCCGTGACGATAAGACTGTGGAATGTGCACACGCTGCACAGGAGCGTTTGAAGCTGGAAACGCTTCCCAGAAAACCCTTCCAGCTGGCCCACCAATCACTGTCATCACAGGGTTTCCTGTTTGCTCTGCAGCTGCCTTCCACCTTCATTATAGGACACGATGGGACATTATGGGACATGATGGGACATTAGTCCCACACATGGACAGGAGCCGCTCTCTGGGTTGTGGAATGGAACAGAACCTCGAAACCCAGATTTGACCTGAATGTCTGCAGCCAGACCAGGACTCAGCGTGGAGGTAGAAGGACTCAGTGTCCCCGGAAAGCTGGAAATGTTCTCCTGACATCAGAACACTTTCAGACTCTGATCTCCGTCTTTAAATGCAGCGTTTCTGAGCTTTGCCCTGATTTCTGTCTGCCAGGTTGTGTTTGAGGCGGTCAGCACCGGTCAGAGGGGAGTCCTGGCCATCAGAGACATCACTCTGCAGGGACATCAGTGCAGTAAGAGCTCACACACACACACACACACACACACACAGAAAGCCCCACCCATTCAAGAGTAGGCCTCTAATTGGTTAACGAGGTTTGTCTGCTTAATTAGATAACAATTTTTAAAGTTGAGCTAGCATCTTAGAAACAAGGTCAAGCTGTGTGTGTGTGTGTGTGGGGGGGTAAGTGTGCAGGCTGGGGAGCTCATTAAGTATAAATTGATTAGCATGGACTTTGATCCATGCTTCTGTTTCTGTAGCTGCTGCTCGTCCAAAGAGCTACTGGGGGGCTGCCTCACAAACACACATCTATGTGTTGTAGTTCTTGCTTCCTGCTCCTTCAGACCAGCTGTGGAGGCTGTTTGTGACCCTTTGACCTCTGCCCCCTGTCCTCAGTGAGCACGCCGCATCCTCTGCACATCAAAGCCGTGGAGGTGAACGCGGGTCAGACGGCCACCTTTCAGTGCACGGTGAACGGGCAGCCGCAGGGGAACCCGCTGCTCTACCTGCAGGTGGTCACGCCCCCTCTGTTGCCAGGTAACGGCCCCGTTGGGTCGGTTTGTTCTGATCGTCTCTGGATCTCCCCGCAGGGCATGGGAGGTCGGCTGGCCGTCGCTAAGGAAACCAAAGTGGTGAACTCCCGCCGCTATGTGGCGGTCTTCGATGTCATGAACACCACCAAAGGGGATACTGGACGCTACCGCTGCATCGCCCAATCCGAGCGCGGAGTGGGCGTGTCCTCCTACGCAGAACTGACGGTTAAACGTGAGTACTGGCCTCTGATTGGCTGCAGGACCTTCTGACCTGTGTGGATGAATGTTATGAAGCATGGAGGAGCTCCTCCCCCTCCAACTGGTTCAGACTGTGAGGGCCATAGGGGCCACGCTGTATGGGCCCCAGGGCCACACCCTGATCAGCTGAACAGTTGCTCTCTGAGCGGCTGTTCTCGATCAGCTGGATCTCTGAACGGGCTGGATTCTTGAACGTTGATCTTTTGAACGGCTGATCTCTGAACGCTGATCTTTAAACAGCTGATCTCTGAACGGGCTGATCTTTGAACGGCTGATTCTGAACGGGTTGATCATTGAACGGGCTGCTCTTTGACCGTACAGCTGATCTCTGAACGGGCTGGATTCTGAACGGTTGATCTCTGAACGGGTTGATTCTGAACGGGTTGATTCTGAACGGGCTGATCTTTGAACAACTGACCTTTGACCGGGCTGGATCTCTGAACGGCTGGATCTCTGAACAGCTGGACTTTGAGCGGCTGCTCTCTGACCGCTGGATCTTGAACAGCTGATTCTGAACGGCTGATCATTGAACGGCTGTTTGTGACCGCTGATCTTTTGAACAGCTGATTCTGAACGCTGACTTTGAGCGGGCTGATCTCTCGAGCGTTGATCTCTGAACGTTGCTCTTGAACATCGGCTGTTCTTTGAACGTACGATCTTTGAGCGGCTGATCTTTGAGCGGCTGATCTCTGAGCGGCTTCTATGAACGGCTGCTCTTTGAACGGCTGCTCTCTGAACGGCTGATTCTGACCGCTGACTTGAACGCTGATCTTTGAACGCTGCTCTCTGAACGGCCGTTTCTCTGAACGGGTTGATTCTGAACGCTGCTTCTGAACGCCTGAACGTTGATTCTCTGACCGCTGATCTTTGAACGTTGATCTTTTGAACGGGCTGTTTCTGAACGGCTGCTCTTCGAACGGCTGCTCTCTGAGCGGCTGATCTCTGACCGGCTGATCTCTGACCGCTGATCTTTTGAACGGGCTGATCTTCTGAACGGCTGATCTTTGAACGGCTGATCTCTGACCGGGCTGATCTTTTGAATGGCTGATCTTTGAACGTTGATTTCTGAACGTTGATTCTCTGACCGGGCTGATCTTTGAACGGCTGCTCTCTGAACGGCTGATCTTTGACGGCTGATCTCTGAACGGCTGATCTCTCTGACCGGGCTGGATCTTTGAACGGGCTGATCTTTTGAACGGGCTGCTCTCTGAGCGGCTGATTCTGAACGCTGATTCTGAACGGGCTGATTCTGAACAACAGCTGCTCTGAACCGCTGATCTTCTGAACGCTGATTCTGAACGTTGCTCTCTGAACAGCTGTTTCTCTGAACGGCTGATCTTTGAATGGCTGATCTCTGAGCGGCTGATCTCTGACGGCTGATCTCTGAGCGGCTGATCTTTGAGCGGCTGCTCTCTTACTTGACTGCTCTTTGAGCGGCTGATCTTTGAGCGGCTGCTCTCTGACCGACTGTTCTCTGAACGGCTGATCTTTGAATGGCTGCTCTCTGAGCGGCTGATCTCTGACCGGCTGCTCTCTGAACGGCTGATCTCTGAATGGCTGATCTCTGAACGGCTGCTCTTTGAACAGCTGTTCTCGAACGGGTTGATTCTTTGACCGGCTGATCTTCTGAGCGGTTGCTCTTCTGAGCGGCTGCTCTGTGACCGCTGATCTCTGAATGGCTGATCTCTGAGCGGCTGATCTCTGAGCGGCTGCTCTCTGACCGGCTGATCTCTGAAGCGGCTGCTCTCTGAGCGGCTGATCTGTGACCGGCTGCTCTCTGAATGGCTGATCTCTGAGCGGCTGATCTCTGAATGGCTGCTCTCTTGAGCGGCTGTATCTCTGAACGGCTGCTTGACCGCTGATTCTGAACGCTGTTTCTGAGCGGCTGATCTTTGAGCGGGCTGATTTCGAACGGGGCTGATTCTGACCGCGCGCTGATTCTTGAACGGGCTGTTTCTGAACGCTGCTCTGTGACCGCTGCTCTCTCGAATGGTTGGCTTTGAACGCTGCTTCTGGAACGCTGGATCTCTGAAACGCCGATTTCTGACCGGGCTGGTCTTTGACGGCTGCTCTCTGAACGGGCTGCTCTGTGACCGCTGATTCTGAATGGCTGGTTCCTGGAATGGCTGATTCTGAACGGCTGCCTTCTGAACGCTGATCTCTGAACGGGCTGCTCTTTTGAGCGGCTGCTCTCTGGACGACTGATCTCTGACCGTAAGGCTGATCTTCTGAACGTTGATCGGCTGATCTCTGAACGGCTGCTCTTCTGACCGCTGGATCTCTGAACGGCTGATCTCTGAACGCTGATCTCTGAACGGCTGATCTTTGAACGCTGATCTCTGAACGGCTGCTCTCTGAACGGCTGGACCGCTGTTTTCTGAACAGTTGCTCGCTGAATCTCTGAACGGGCTGATCTCTGAACGGCTGATCGAACGCTGGATTCTGAACGGCTGCTCTTTGAACGGGCTGATCTCTGAACGGCTGATTCTGAACCGCTGGATCTCTGAACGGCTGATCTCTGAACGGCTGATCTCTGAACGGGCTGCTCTCTGAAACGCTGATCTCTGAACGGGCGTTTCTGAACGGGGCTGCTTCGAACTGAACGGCTGATCTCTGACCGCTGGATCTCTGAACGGCTGATCTTCTGAACGCTGCTGGATCTTGAACGGCTGCTCTCTGACCGGCTGATTTCTGACCGTTGCTTCTGAACGGCGATGCTTGACCGGCTGATCTCTGACCGCTGATCTCTTGAGCGGCTGATCTCTGAACGGCTGCTCTCTGAACGAGCTGATCTCTGAACGGGCTGCCTTCTGACCGTGACTGACTGTTGCTCTCTGACGGCTGATCTCTGACCGGGCTGACTCTGTGACCTGACCGGGCTGATCTCTGACCGCTGCTGACTGCTGCTCTGACCTGGCTGATCTCTGACCTGGCTGATCTCTGACCGGCTGTCTCTCTGACCGGCTGCTCTCTGACCGGCTGCTCTCTGACTGGCTGATCTGTGACCGGCTGCTCTCTGACCGGCTGATCTCTGACTGGTCTTTAACCCTCCTAGTCTCTCAGGGGAACCAGGGATCTATAACAGATCTTTAGATGGTTGTCCCTCCCCTCCCTTCAGTCAGGTGGAGACATGTGACTCCACCCCCTAGGTTAACTCCACCCATGCAGGCAGATCTCTCCTGAACACGGTAAACACTCCTCATTACCCATGTTTAGTGTGTGTGTGTGTGTGGATGGGGGAGATGAACTGAGTCAGCTGATCTCTGAGCGGCTCCTCCTGACCGATTCTGGGTAATAGAATTCAGGTCTGCTGATGATTTGCCGAAGGTCACGAATATTAATTAACTTGTTAGCCTCTTCTCCCCTCGTTAAAAGACCAGTGAGACCCTCAGGTGGTGCTGATACTCTGACACGGCTGATCTCTGAGCGGCTGATCTCTCAGAACGGCCCGTCTGCTGAGCGGCTGCTCTGCAGTCGGCTGATCTCTGAGCTTAACGGCTGCTCTCTGAGCGGCTGATCTCTGACACGGCTGATCTCTGAGTCCAGTCCTGCGCTGATCTCTGAGCCGGCTGCTCTCTGAGCGGCTGATCTCTGAGTCGGCTGATTCTCTGAACAGAATTTTGCTGATCTGACTAGTGAAGGACTGATCTGGATGACTTCCGGCTGATCTTTCAAAGACCGGCTTATCTCTCTGATCCGGCTGATCTCTTAATGTTAGAGCGGCTGATCTCCTGAGCGACACTCAAACGATCTTTGGCGTTAGAGAGCTGACCGGCTGCTTTGATCACAAACCGGCTGCTGCTAGAGCGGCCTTCTACGGCGAGCTGGACTGGCGATCAAAACTTATCTTCTACCGCTAGGGCGTTAGCTTCAGCCGTCTGCGAGGCTTTTGATCTTCACTAGAGAGCGACCTGACGGCCGACGCAAATCTCTGGGCGCCTAGACGAGATGACTACCAAACATGGCGGCTGCTCATCTGATACCGCTAGAGAGCGACTCTCGACCAGCGGCTGATCTCTTGACGACATCTTCTACCGTTAGAGGGTTCGATTACCAGCTCGGATCTCTACCCAGCGACGCCAAATCCATCTTCTACCGCTAGAGTTAGCGCATGACCAGCTCGACACGCCTTTGATCTATCTTACGATCTTCGCCAGCTGGCGATCTGTGACCGTTACGGCGGCATCCAGCTCAGCTCAGCGGCGCTACTGGCCGACGCTTCATCCAGCTAAAACAGATCTTCTGTACCGCTACCGAGCCGGCTAAGCGACCAGCCGACGTACCGTTAAACGATCTTCGTAGCTCAGCTCAGATCTTCTACTGTTGTCGACTTCAGATCGATCTTCTACGTCTAGACCTTATGACCAGCTTGAGCTCTGATCTTCTAACCGGCTGCTTCATCTCAGATCTGCTACCGTTAGACCGATGACGCCGGAATCTGGCTCTCTGATCAGCGCATCTGACTAGCTTCGATTCCGACTGATCTCAGACTGCTTTTACCAGCTGACGCTTAGACCGAGTCTCTCAGGGGAACCAGACGATCTATAACAGATCTTCTAGGCGTTAGAGCCGTTGTCCCTCCCCTCCGATCTTCCGTTCAGACCTTATGACCACATGTGACTCCACTTCCCGTTAGGTTATTAGACCAGCCACCCATGCAGGCAGATCTTCTCCTGAACACGGTAAACACTCCTCATTGTTCCATGTTTGCTAAGTGTGTGTGTGTGTGGATGGGGGGAGATGATCTTCTACTGGGTCAGAGGAAGTGGAGCAGCTCCTCTGAGGATCTTCTGGGTAGATAGAATTCAGGTCTGCTGTGATTTGCCGAAGGTCACGAATATTAATTAACTTGTTAGCCTCTTCTCCCCTCGTTAAAAGACCAGTGAGACCCTCAGGTGGTGCGTGAGGAAATGTCAGACTGATCCTGGTTCTTTTGGTCTCTCAGAACCCCCCGTACCCATTGCTCCACCGCAGCTTACTGCAGTCGTTCAAAGAACCAGATCTTCTACCGTTAGACCTTCATCCAGCTCTCAGATCTTAGAGGCGTTAGACCTTCATCCAGCTAAGCTCAGATCTTCTACCGTTAGACCTTCATCCAGCTAAGCTCAGATCTTCTACCGTTAGACCTTCACCCAGCTAAGCTCAGATCTTCTACCGTTAGACCTTCACCCAGCTAAGCTCAGATCTTCTACCGTTAGACCTTCACCCAGCTAAGCTCAGATCTTCTACCGTTAGACCTTCATCCAGCTAAGCTCAGATCTTCTACCGTTAGACCTTCACCCAGCTAAGCTCAGATCTTCTAGCTCAGATCTTCTACCGTTAGACCTTCATCCAGCTAAGCTCAGATCTTCTACCGTTAGACCTTCATCCAGCTAAGCTCAGATCTTCTACCGTTAGTCACCCAGCTAAGCTCAGATCTTCTAGACAGATCTTCTATAGACCTTCAGCAGCCAGCTCAGATCTTCTACCGTTAGACCTTCATCCAGCTAAGCTCAGATCTTCTACCGTTAGACCTTCATCCAGCGAAGCTCAGATCTTCTACCGTTAGACCTTCATCCAGCTAAGCTCAGATCTTCTACCGTTAGACCTTCATCCAGCTAAGCTCAGATCTTCTACCGTTAGACCTTCATCCAGCTAAGCTCAGATCTTCTACCGTTAGACCTTCACCCAGCAGCTCAGATCTTCTACCGTTAGACCTTCATCCAGCTAAGCTCAGATCTTCTACCGTTAGACCTTCATCCCAGCTCAGCTCAGATCTTCTACCGTTAGACCTTCATCCAGCTAAGCTCAGATCTTCTACCGTTAGACCTTCATCCAGCTAAGCTCAGATCTTCTACCGTTAGACCTTCACCCAGCTAAGCTCAGATCTTCTACCGTTAGACCTTCATCCAGCTAAGCTCAGATCTTCTACCGTTAGACCTTCACCAGCTAAGCTCAGATCTTCTACCGTTAGCTCACCCAGCTCAGATCTTCTACCGTTAGACCTTCATCCAGCTCACCAGCTCAGATCTTCTACCGTTAGACCTTCACCCAGAGCTCAGATCTTCTACCCAGACCTTCATCCAGCTAAGCTCAGATCTTCTACCGTTAGACCTTCACCCAGCTAAGCTCAGATCTTCTACCGTTAGACCTTCACCCAGCTAAGCTCAGATCTTCTACCGTTAGACCTTCACCCAGCTAAGCTCAGATCTTCTACCGTTAGACCTTCACCCAGCTAAGCTCAGATCTTCTACCGTTAGACCTTCACCCAGCTAAGCTCAGATCTTCTACCGTTAGACCTTCACCCAGCTAAGCTCAGATCTTCTACCGTTAGACCTTCACCCAGCTAAGCTCAGATCTTCTACCGTTAGACCTTCACCCAGCTAAGCTCAGATCTTCTACCGTTAGACCTTCACCCAGCTAAGCTCAGATCTTCTACCGTTAGACCTTCATCCAGCAGCTCAGATCTTCTACCGTTAGACCTTCATCCCAGCTAAGCTCAGATCTTCTACCGTTAGACCTTCACCCAGCTAAGCTCAGATCTTCTACTGTTAGACCTTCACCAGCCAGCTCGGATCTTCTACCCAGACCTTCACACAGCTAAGCTCAGATCTTCTACCGTTAGACCTTCATCAGAGCCAAAACCAAGTGCGCAGGTGAGTGGACCGTGGCAGTTCCTGCCGACAGAGCTCAGATCTTCTACCGTTAGACCTTCACCCAGCTAAGCTCAGATGAGGTTTCCTCATCTGTCAGTAAAAACACACGCAGCGCTGCCCCCGTCTGAAATATTCAACAGCATCAATAAAACATATTTACAGAACATTAAAAATGCATTTAGAGCAAAAGATGTTTATGGACCAATTACTCTGACCCGCCGGGCCTGACAGAACCTCTGGATCCATGTTCTGCTCACTTCCTTTGTTCTTTCTCTGTCACTGGTTCCGGAGGTTCTGCCCAATCAGAACCATTTTATCCTGGTTCAGAATGTTTGGGTTCTCCAGGTGTTTGGATGTCATTCCTCAGAAGGCGCCATCAGGTTTGGACCCGTCTGGACCTGCTGCCATACGCTCCAATAAACCCAACAGCTTCTAACCCGCCCGCATGGATCCAGCTTCCAGCACAGAACCAGAACCTTCTGGACCATCTACTACGGTTCCTCAGATGGTTGTAGTTCTACAGGTTCTGATCCTTCATCCGTATGAGATGATAAAAACAAGCAGAATGAGTGTTTCTGATCCACCCGATCCGGTCGGTTCCGATAGAACCCGAGTAGAACCCAGGCAGACGAGGAAACAACATCTGCTGTTCTGCTGACAGCAAATACAGAAATAAAGACCAAGAATATAAAATATGTCCAAATGTTACACCTAATTAAATTATTAAAAATCTATCAAATATATAGTTGATCGTTAAATATGATGAATTAAAGGAAAGTTTTTATTAATTAAATTATTACATTAATTTTTATTTAGGCTAAAATATTTGGAAACCCCTGAAATAAATAAAAGTGCCAAAAATTTAATTTATCCTTCTTTGAATTTATGATCATTTATTTACCAACATGTGAAATGTTCTATTAAACATTTAATTAATTAAATTATTAAAACTTATAAATCATTTGAAAGGAACTTTGTTGTATAAAACGTTGGTTTCTCTGTGACGTCTCTAGTCTGTTTGGTTGCTTCTGTGTCACAGGTTGAAATGTTCTGGAAGCCCGGCTCTAGAACACTTGGACCTGATGATTCTGAACCTGATCCAGGATCTAGATTCAGACGGTTATGAACCTGATCCAGGATCCAGATTCAGATGGTTCTGAACCTGATCCAGGATCCAGATTCAGATGGTTCTGAACCTGATCCAGGATCTAGATTCAGACGGTTCTGAACCAGTTCCGGCATCTAGATTCAGATGGTTCTGAACCTGTTCCGAGATCCAAATTCAGACGGTTCTGAACCTGATCCGGGATCCAGATTCAGACGGTTCTGAACCTGATCCAGGATCTAGATTCAGATGGTTATGAACCTGATCGAGGATCCAGATTCAGACGGTTCTGAACCTCATCCAGGATCTAGATTCAGATGGTTATGAACCTTATCCAGGATCTAGATTCAGACGGTTATGAACCTGATCCAGGATCCAAATTCAGATGGTTCTGAACCTGATCCAGGATCCAGATTCAGATGGTTATGAACCTGATCCAGGATCTAAATTCAGATGGTTCTGAACCTGATCCAGGATCCAGATTCAGATGGTTCTGAACCTGTTCCGAGATCCAAATTCAGACGGTTCTGAACCTGATCCGGGATCCAGATTCAGACGGTTCTGAACCTGATCCAGGATCTAGATTCAGATGGTTATGAACCTTATCCAGGATCTAGATTCAGACGGTTATGAACCTGATCCAGGATCCAAATTCAGATGGTTCTGAACCTGATCCAGGATCCAGATTCAGACGGTTATGAACCTGATCCAGGATCCAAATTCAGATGGTTCTGAACCTGATCCAGGATCCAGATTCAGACGGTTATGAACCTGATCCAGGATAGATTCAGACGGTTCTGAACCTGATCCAAGATCCAAATTCAGACGGTTCTGAACCTGACCCGGGATCCAGATTCAGACGGTTCTGACCCAGTTCCAAGATCCAGATTCAGACGGTTCTAAACCAGTTCCAAGATCTAGATTCAGACGGTTCTGAACCTGATCCGGGATCCAGTTTCAGACGGTTCTGAACCTGATCCAGGATCCAGATTCAGACGGTTCTGAACCTGATCCAAGATCTAGATTCAAATGGTTATGAACCTGATCCAGGATCCAGATTCAGACAAGTTTGAAAGGATCCATGTTGTGGTTCTGATTGGGTCAACAGCTGAAGGTCAGAACGGTTCTGGATGTGAGCCCAGTTCTGCTGTAAGAGAGCCTGCAGAGGAGTTCTGCTCAGACCATGGGGGGGTTGGTGTCCAGAACCGGGGGGTCTGGGTGGCTGTTAACATCCATTAAAGGCTGAGCGGCGGTTTGTCTGCAGCCTCTCAGGGAAACAGCATCAATATTTCACTTCTTTCTCTGCGGATCTTTTTCCACCTCAGATTTTCACGCTCTGCTCGCCTCTCAGACGTTTTAGAGCTTTTACCGAACCGTCTGTATTTTTATCGTCGCTGGGAGGCGAGCTGAAACTCAGAGATCTCTCCGTCTCTCCTATTATATCCGCTGATCTCCTGGAAATGAAAACCTAAGCCGCTCTTCCTCCTCCTCCTCTTCCTCGTCTTCATCCCAGTCACCTTCAAACGTTTCCCTCTCCTCTTCGTTGGCCCTGGTTCTGGTTCTGGTGTCAGTGGATGGGTTCTGAGAGTTTCAGGGCCCGGTTTAGATGATTCCAAATGCGCCGCTGATGTTCATCCCCTAGTGGTCAGGCGTGTCATTGCAGGCAGGCACCCCATCAAACCTGGAGCTCAGTAATGGAAACCAGCCAGTCCAAGAACCCAGCACCGCTCCATTCTGGGCAGAACCAGAACTCCTCTCCTGTGGTTTTCCTTCTTCCAGATTCTTCTTCTGTGTTTAGTTCACGGGGATTTCAGGACCCTGCAGATCCTTCAGTCCGACATGCAGCGTCACGTGGCTTTGACTCATCCCACCCGAGCAGCTCTCAGTCAGCATCTAAAGGAACCTTTAGCCCTGATGGTTGAACACTGGTTGCTAGGGTTCCTGTTGGTTCTAATGGTCCGGTCCGGTCCTCCATTCGGTCATCACTGGGTCAGCACCTTGAAGCAGGGGGGCGGTCCTACAAGGCTCCGTCCCCCTGGGCTGGAGGGCGGCTGGGATCCCAACAGAACCTTCGGATCGAAGAGTTCAAGCATCCTAATTCAGATCAGTCCTTCCTGCTTTCTACCTACAACAATTTAACAACTGGATCAGAACCAGGACTGAACGGAACTGGATCAGAACCAGGACTGAATGGAACTGGATCAGAACCAGGAATGAATAGAACTGGATCAGAACCAGGCCTGAATTGAACTGGATCGGAACCAGGCCTGAACTGAACTGGATCAGAACCAGGTCTGAACAGAGCTGGATCAGAACCAGGCCTGAATTGAACTGAATCAGAACCAGGAATGAATAGAACTGGATCAGAACCAGGTCTGAATGGATCTGGATCAGAACCAGGTTTGAACAGAGCTGGATCAGAACCAGGCCTGAATTGAACTGGATCGGAACCAGGAATGAATAGAACTGGATCAGAACCAGGTCTAAACAGAGCTGGATCAGAACCAGGCCTGAACTGAACTGGATCGGAACCAGGCCTGGATCAGAACCAGGCCTGAATTGAACTGGATCAGAACCAGGCCTGAATCGAACTGGATCAGTACCAGGTTTGAACAGAGCTGGATCAGAACCAGGACTGAATGGAACTGGATCAGAACCAGGAACTGGATGAAGGCCTGAACTGAACTGGATCAGAACCAGGAACTGAGGATGAATGGAACTGGATCAGAACCATGAATAGAACTGGATCAGAACCAGGCCTCGGAACCAGGCCTGAACTGAACCGGGTCAGAACCAGAACTGAACTGGATCAGAACCAGGCCTGAATAGAACTGGATCAGAACCAGGTCTGAATACTGGATCGGAACCAGGCTGGACTGGAAGAACCAGGTGTCCGAATAGAGCTGGATAAGAAGGCCTGAATTGAACTGATCAGAATGGAATTAGATCAGAACCCAGGTCTGGATCAGAACCAGGCGAACAGAGCTGGGTCAGAACCAGGACTGAATGGAACTGGATCAGAAGCAGGACTGAATGGAACTGGATCAGAACCAGGTCTGAATCGAACTGGATCAGAACCAGGACTGAATGGAACTGGATCAGAACCAGGCCTGAAGAACTGGATCGGAAACCAGGACTGAATCGAACTGGATCAGGATCAGAACCAGGACTGAATGGAACTGGATCAGAACCAGGTCTGAACAGAGCTGGATCAGAACCAGGTCTGGATGGTACTGGATCAGAACCAGGTCTGGATTGAGCTGGATCAGAACCAGGTCTGGATGGAACTGGATCGGAACCAGGATCAGAGTGATCTGTTCCAGGTTCATTGAAGATCATTAATCCTATAGTTAGAAAATGGATCCTGCTTCTCTGGTCCTTCCTTCCAGCAAGATGGTGGCTGTTGGCGACTGAAGCAGACCGCAGGGGGCGCTGCCACTGGCTCATCCATCAGCAGAGGGTTAGAAGGAAATGTTGGAGGAGATTTGTGAAAGCCAGGGGTGGAAATATCAAAGCCAGCAGGCGTTGTGTGTGTGGGTGAAATCTGTTTCAATCAGTCAGGGCGGCGTTGGCTGAAAAGGTCAGACAGCAGCTGCAGAGCAGGGAGGCTTTTACAGCAGCAAGACGTCACATCTGAGCTGAACTCAGAGGAAGGAGAGGAAGGAGGCGCAGTGAACTCCCAGGAGGTTTCTGCTCAACAACCAGGAGACCAAACCTGCTGCAGGAACCAAAGGCCTCTCCTCCACCTGAACCCACCCACAGCGGCTCCGCACAGTTGGACCCTCTGCTCTGTGATGTAGAACCAGAACTGTTCTGGTTTCTGCTCGATGGAGTTCATGTTGAGGCTAAACAGTTGTTATCCATTAGCTAGCATTAGCATCAGGTGGTCACATTATGGACCATTGAAGCCCAGCAGAACTCCCACCCCTTTCACAAGCTCCTGGTCACAGTGGAGAGAAACAGTTCTCTGAATGGACAGAACCTCTGGCTGAACAGAACCAGGGTCCATAGGTCTGAGAGAAACTCGTCTGGCCCGACAGCAACGCCTGCTCAGAACTAAAGTCCAGCACTGAACTGATTCTGACAAGTTAGAGCTGGTTTAAACTGGTTAGAACTGGTTTTAACTGATTTGAACTGGTTTTAACTGGTTAGAACCTGTTCTGACGTATAATCAGTGTCCATTACAGACACATCCATCCCCCAGGGACATGTCCTTTCCACAAAGACACATCCATCCCCCAGGGACATGTCCATCCCACAAAGGCGCTGTCCATCCCCAGAGGGTTAGGGACATGTCCTTTCCACAAAGACACATCCATCCCCCAGGGACATGTCCATCCCACAAAGACGTGTCCATCCCCTAGGGACATGTCCATACCACAAAGATGTGTTCATCTCCCAGGGACATGTCCTTTCCACAAAGACACATCCATCCCCCAGGGACATGTCCTTTCCAGAAAGACGTGTCCATCCCCCCGGGACATGTCCTTTCCACAAAGACACATCCATCCCCCAGGGACATGTCCTTCCCACAAAGACGTGTCCATCCCCCAGGGACATGTCCATACCACAAAGGCGCGTCCATCCCCCAGGGACATGTCCATACCACAAAGGCGCGTCCATCCCCCAGGGACATGTCCATACCACAAAGGCGCGTCCATCCCCCAGGGACATGTCCATACCACAAAGGCGCGTCCATCCCCCAGGGACATGTCCATCCCACAAAGGCGCGTCCATCCCCCAGGGACATGTCCATCCCACAAAGGCACGTCCATCCCCCAGGGACATGTCCTTCCCGCAAAGACGTGTCCATCCCCCAGGGACATGTCCATCCACAGCCTAGTGTCTTCCACTCACTCAGAGAAATATCTTCTTTGAGGAATTGAAGGATTTTATGTGATGGAATTCTCTTTCCCCCAGGGGATTATGGGTAATAGGATCCACCTCAGTCCCTTCTCCTCCCTTGAACCCCAACCCCGATTGTTGCCGCGGTGATATCAGTGTGTGTCGGTGTGTGTGTTCCGATGTTGTAGATCTCTGTCTCTTTCATCAAACAATCCAGGAGCAGAAAGTAGCAAGTGCTGCTATTGTGCTCCGCTAAAAGCAGTGTGTGTGTGAATAACAGGAAATGTGTGTGCCATCGACCACACAGATGAAAGACGAGAGCGAACAGGCAGAGTATTGTTCTGCACAAACACCTGACCCCCCCCCTCCTTACCCCACATCCCACCCCAGTGAGGCGGTTTCTGTCAAGACAAATTGCTTCATGCTGCTTTCATCCATCATTCTCCCTCTGAGTGGATCTCTGTCTGTCATCTAGAAATACAGAAAATCTCCACTTAGATTGGCCACTCTGTGTGAGAGTCTGAGCTGAATTACATCTTCTCCTGGAACTCATTATTATAGATTTATTTCACAGGAACCCGATTAGCTGAGCAGCAGTTCTACGTGCTGCACGTAAAACACCTGATGAAGTTCATCACATGAGGGAAGAATCTGCGATTAAACGCGGAGACCGACCGATGTTCACATGTTGTTCTTTCTATCTGTCAGACCCAATGCACGGCCCGCGGCGGCTCCAGGTCAGCGACGTTCAGTCCAAACAGGTGACGGTTCGGTGGGAACCGTTTGGATATAATGTAACGCGCTGCCACAGCTACAACCTGACGGTGCAGTACCGCTACCGACCTGCAGGCGCCACCAGCAGGTAAGCAAACGGAAGGAAAGACAAGAAAGAGAACATAATTATCCTTTTCCACGAAGATACTGATGTTAGGTATGGAAATGTTAGCAGCACCCGGGGCTAGAATGATAGCAGAGGGCGGGGCTACAATTTGAGCAGAGGGCGGGGCTAGTACGTTGGTAGAGGGTGGAGCTGAAATGTTGGAAGGCGGGGCTAAAATGTTAACAGTTTCCACAGTGGATGGGGTCCTGAGGTAATCCATCTCTTCTTCAGGGAGGAGCAGGTGAGGGAGGAGGTGGTGTACGACACCCTCAGCCCGCTGCCGCAGCACACCGTCCGTAACCTTCCACCGTACACCAACGTCAGCCTGAAACTGGTTCTGAGTAACCCAGAGGGATGTAAGGAGAGCGCGGAGCTGCTGGTGCTGACGGATGAGGACGGTATGGTTTAGGTTAGCGTTGGTTTCTGTGTCTGTGCTGCTAAATCACTCTAAACCTTCTGCTTCCAGTTCCTGGAGGCGTTCCGTTGGACTCCATCCTTGGTCGCAGCTATGAGCAGCAGATTAGTCTGAGCTGGAGGGAACCTCTCAACACTTATGGCCTGATCCGGCAGTACGAGGTGAGGCAATCGCTAAGGATTATGGGTAGTGTATCGCTGCTGCTTATTGTGACCTTTCAGATTTAATGAGAGATTGAAGCCTTCCTGTGAAATTGACTCCATTACCCACAACCCCCTGGGAGATGTTTGATTCTCTTCTCCTCCACAGATTTCCTACAAAGCTCTGAGCTCCTTTGACACGGAGTTTGACCTGTCCAATCAGAGCGGGAAGGTGTTCAAACCAGCCAATGAGACCAGCCATGTGTTTTCTGGCCTCTCACCTGGATCCACCTACTCCTTCACAATAAAAGCCTCAACCATTAAAGGCTTCGGGCCCCCAGTCATCACCCAGTTCACCACTAAGATCTCAGGTAAGACCCAGGGCCAAAGATGAAGGGTGGGCAGCAACAGGAACCGTGGGACAGGTATGTTTAATGGAGGCAAGAACTGAACCAGTGGGACCCTCCAGAACCTCGTTCTGGATCACAGAAACCAGGAGGTCCACAGCATTCCCTTAGCCCTGGCTGCTGCAGGAGGTCGCATTAGCTGGCAGCTGCAGGCGGGCTATCGTTAGCCCGGCTACACCGCGGGCTATGATAGCCCTGGACGCTGCAGGCGGGCTAACGATAGCCCTGGCTGCTGCAGGCGGGCTAATATTAGCCCTGGCTCCTGCAGACGGGCTAATGTTAGCACTGGCTGCTGCAGGCGGGCTGCGATTAGCAGACACGATGGGCCTAACGTTAGCCTGGCCTGCTGCAGACGGCTAACCGATAGCCGGAAGCTGCAGGCCTGCTGCAGATAGCCCGGCGCTGCAGACGAAGTACTAGCGATAGCCGCCGCTGCAGAGCGGGCTAACGATAGCCCTGGCCGCTGCAGACGGGCTAATAGCTAGCTCCTGCAGGCTGCTAATGCAGACGGCTGCTGCAGGCAATTGCGTTAGCTCTGGCGCGCTGCAGAGCGGGCTAACGCTAGCCCCGCCGCTGCAGACAGGCTAACGTTAGCCTGGCAGCTGCAGGCGGGCTGCAGACGGCCACTACAGGCGGGCTAATAGCTGCTGGCCGCTGCAGGCGGGCTAACGTTAGCCCCTGGCCGCTGCAGACGGAAGCTAACGTTAGCCCTGGCGGCCAGGCGGGCTGCGCGATTAGCCCTGGCGCTGCAGACGGGCTAACGTTAGCACTGGCTCCTGCAGACGGGCTGAGTAGCACCTGGCTGCTGCAGATGGGCTAACATTAGCCTCCGCCGCTGCAGGCGAGCTAGCGCTAGCCCCGGCGCTGCAGGCAGCCAAGCTAAATGATAGCCCTGGCTAACGATGACGTTTCATGACGGAGTAGTGAGAAATGGCCTGTGTTTCTATGACGATCCAGACTGGTTCTCAGGGTTTCTAACATTTTACTGTTCCCCTCCACTGTCTCTACCTGCAGTGATCAGGAGCCTGCAGAGAACTTTTTCTTAGGTTAGTGAGAGAAACTAGTTCTGGTCAGAGCATCCAGCATGCAGCAGCGTTTTGGTTTCTCCTAGCCTATGCAAAGTGAGAGATACTAGGCCGACTGAGTGAATCACATCCATTTCCTTTATTTAACTGGATCACAGAGTTTCAAAGCTTTTTACCAGAACCAGTTTGCTCCCAGTTTGGTCCAGTGTTCAGAGAGGATCTATAGGGAACCAAACGACTCGTCCCGTTCAGGTCCGGAATGGACCGAGCCACGGCGCCCCCTTCCTGCTGTGGCTGGAGGTGGAGCTGTTGAAGGAGGTAACCTTGTTTTCTGCCCCCCAGCTCCTCTGATGCCAGCCTACGATCAGGAGTCGCCCCTGAACCAGACCGACTCCTCCGTCACGGTTCTGCTGAGGCCCGCCCAGAGCCGCGGCGCCCCCGTCAGGTAAGATCAGGCGCCACCAGCAACACTTTGAAGTAAAGTTTGACAGCCATCCAGGGAGGCGGTATCCTCGGTAACAGTCATCATGTCGACAGCTGTCGGGCTCCGGAGCCGCGCGTTAACGAGGGATTTGGTTAATTAAGGAGCAGCAGGCGGGGCTGATTGGAGCGTGCCGCTAACAAGGAGGATTAACCGGGGATTAGCCGACCTGCCGATGGTCGACGATGCGTCCGTCCTGACCGCCAGGGCCGGTCACCACCACCAACGTCCACAGAGCGCAGCGAAACGTCTGTTTCCCTTCACAGCCTGTACCTGGTGGCGGCGGCGGCGGTGGGGGGGGTGATGTAGGCTGTGGTAATTGACACGCGTAGCTGAAGTTAAAACATCAGATTCACTTCATATCGCTGCGTTTAAATTTAACTTAGCTTTGTGTTCACCAAACAGCCGAGATTCACATCGTAGGAGAAAAGGTGTAGCTGCAGGCTTACCTGTAATCAGATTATCACTGACTCACACACTCACACACACTCACACACACACAATACACACACACTCACACTCACACACACACAGATGTGATTGGAAACGGCTCGTCAAGAAGACAGAGAGGAGAAGAAAGGAGGAGAGTGGGAGGAAAAGAAAAGAAACGATTGGCAGAGTTTCCTCTTTCTGAGGCTTTTCAGCAGCAGCAGCTCTGCTTTGTAGTACAGAGGAGAACTCCCAGGGCACGTGTTCCTCCCTGTCATCCCCTCGCTGGTTTCCGTGCTTCGTGTCTGTAAGGTGCACGTCTCGGTCTCCCGTTGGTTTTCCGGCAGCGCCGTGTCTGTCCCCGTGCCGTGCCCGCCGCTGGTTTCTGTGCTTGCCGTGTCTGTTGAAGCGCACGCCTCTCCGTCCCCCCGCTGGTTTCCCCGCGGCTCGTTCGTTGGCGCAGCACGCCTCCGCCGTATCCCCTCGCTGGTTTTCCCCGCGTGCTCGCAGTTCGTTGGCGCGTACGTCTCCCCGTCCTCTCGCTGGTTTCCCCGCGCTCGTGCCCGTTGGCGCACGTCCTGCCTGTCCCTCGCTGGTTTCTGTGCCGTGCCTGCTGGCGTGCCGCCTCGTCCCCGCTGGAACCCGCATGCTGCGTGTCTGCTGGCGCGCACGCGTCTCCCTGTCCCCCTCGCTGGTTTCCGATGCACTCGTGTTCGTTGGCGCGCACGCTCTCTGTCCCCTCGCTGGGTTTCCCGTACTGTGTTCGTTGGCGCACGCCTGCCTGTCCCCGCTGGGTTTCCGTGCGCTCGTGTCTGCTGGCGCGGCACGCCTCCCCGTCCCCCTCGCTGGTTTCCTCGTGCTCGCAGTGTCAGCTGGTGTGCCGCGTCGCCTGTCCAACTGGTTTCCTCGCGTTGCATTTTGGCGTTACGCCTCGTCTCCTCGCTGGGTTTCCCCGCGTCGTTCAGGCGCGCACGCCTCCCTCGTCCCCGTCGCTGGTTTCCCCGTGCTCGTGTTCGCGCTGGCGCGGCACGTCTCCCCTATCCCCCGCTGGTTTCCCCGCGGCTTAAAATCGTTGGCGCGCACGCCTCCCTATCCCCGCTGGCTTCCCCGTGCTCGCGGTTCGATGGTCGCACGCCTCCCTCGTCCCCCTCGCTGAGTTTTCACGCGGCTTCGTGTCTGTTGGCGTAATCGCCGTCTGTCCTCAGCTGGCTTCGTGCTCGTCCGTTGGCGCGCACGCCTCCCCGTCCCCCGTGGGTTTCGTGCTCGTGTTCGTGCTGGCGCACGCCTACCCGTCCCCCTCGCTGGCTTCGTCCACTCGTGTCGGTAATGGCGGCACGTACTCCCCGTCCCCCTAGTTGGCGTTCCCCGTATCTGCCCGTTGGTAAACGCCTCCATGTGCGGGCCGGTTTCCGCTGCTGTCGTGTCTGGCGCACGCCTCCCCTGTCCCCCCGCTGGTTTCCTTTCTGTGCTCGTGTCTGTTGGCGTGCACAATTCTCGTCTGTCCCCCGTACTCTGGTTTCCTGTGCCGTTCGTTGGCGCAGCACGCCTCTCCTGTCCCCCGTTGTTTTCCAAGAATGCTGCGTGTCTGTTGGTGTGCACATCTCCCTGTCAGTGCGTGTGACGTACTTTGCGTGTCTGGTGGCGTGCATCGTGTGTGACACATGACTTCGTGTCTGTGAAGTGCGGCTCCGTCCCCGTGGACGAAACAACAACTGTTGGCGTGCGTCTCCCAGTCGTCCCGTTGGTTTCCAAACAGTAGGGCAGTGAGACAGCGGAGCGAGATGCGTGTGAGGTAGCAGCCGTGGTTTGATGTAAGCCCGTCGGCTTGCTGTGCGCAGGCGGCAGGAAAACAGCTTATTGTGTGCAGCGTCCCTGGCTACCCATCAGCAAACGGGAAGATTTCAGAGAGCAGCTAATGAGATCCTGCTGGTGATGTTGCATAGATGTGCAGCAGCCACAGATCAAGGCGGGATATTACCGCGATGGCGTGACCAAAGTACGAAAATGCCGAGACGCCGAAGCTGATGAGCTTTCTGTGACCCGCTGGTTGATTGAACTTCTTTGCAGTTTTTTGTTAATTCATGGAACAAAACCAATGATAAGATAAACAGAATATATGTTTATTAAAACAGTTTTGTCTTCATTTAAAGCAGCAGTTTATCTTTTTACTGGATGTGTGATTATAGAAGTAAAGCCTTCAGTGATCTAGATGCTTCTGTGTTATCAGAACCATTCTATTCTCTTTATTTCTATGGGCTAATTCACATCAGATCATCTTAGGTCACATAGATCCAGATCATTCATATCATCCAGTCAGATTAACTTTACTAGATGAGCAAGAAGAGAAAGTTGATATTGACCCTACCGGGCATGCATGCAGTGACAGTGGAGAGGAAAACTCCCCTTTGAACAGGAAGAAACCTCCAGCAGAAAAAGAAACAGATCCACGGCTGCGCTTCCTATTCAGTAAAAATTCCTTGATGAACCAAATGAATCAGCGGCGACTCTTTAATGAAGCTGCTGCTGCATCATCAGATAAATGGCTGACTATTTGTGTGGCCTAACCAACTGACTAAGTAACTAACTGAATCACGACTGACTGATTCCAGTCCAGGAACCAGAGCTGACATATTTCAGGTTGTAACTGAGCTGAATGAGTAACCGACTGACTTGTCAACTGACTAAGTACCTGAGCGCTGAGCGAGTTTAATAGCTGACCCAGGCACAGGACTGAAGGATGTGTTTAATGTCAACTGAATAAAGTTCCCGCCTGACTGACTACCTAACCAACTGACTAAAAGTAACTAACGTGATGGAGTAGACAGGCTGACTGGACAATAACTGACTGACGACTAACCAACTGACTAAGTAACTAACTGAATGAGTAACCGACTGACTGATTACCTAACCAACTGACTAACTAACTAAGTGACTCTGACTACCTCCACCAACTGACTGACTACCTAACCAACTGACTAACCCTAACTAACTGAATGAGTTACCGACTGACTGATTACCTAACCAACTGACTAAGTAACTAACTGAATGAGTAACCGACTGACTGACTACCTAACCAACTGACTAAGTAACTAACTGAATGAGTTACCGACTGACTGATTACCTAACCAACTGACTAAGTACCTAACTGAATGAGTTACCGACTGACTGATTACCTAACCAACTGACTAAGTAACTAACTGAATGAGTTACCGACTGACTGATTACCTAACCAACTGACTAAGTAACTAACTGAATGAGTTACCGACTGACTGACTACCTAACCAACTGACTAAGTAACTAACTGAATGAGTTACCGACTGACTGATTACCTAACCAACTGACTAAGTAACTAACTGAATGAGTTACCCACTGACTGACTACCTAACCAACTGACTAAGTAACTAACTGAATGAGTTACCGACTGACTGATTACCTAACCAACTGACTAAGTAACTAACTGAATGAGTAACCGACTGACTGATTACCTAACCAACTGACTAAGTAACTAACTGAATGAGTAACCGACTGACTGACTACCTAACCAACTGACTAAGTACCTAACTGAATGAGTTACCTGACTGACTGACTACCTAACCAACTGACTAAGTAACTAACTGAATGAGTTACCGACTGACTGACTACCTAACCAACTGACTAAGTAACTAACTGAATGAGTAACCGACTGACTGATTACCTAACCAACTGACTAAGTAACTAACTGAATGAGTTACCGACTGACTGATTACCTAACCAACTGACTAAGTAACTAACTGAATGAGTAA
Organism: Cyprinodon brontotheroides; assembly: GCA_018398635.1. Taxonomy (NCBI): domain Eukaryota; kingdom Metazoa; phylum Chordata; class Actinopteri; order Cyprinodontiformes; family Cyprinodontidae; genus Cyprinodon; species Cyprinodon brontotheroides. Next base: position 2,797,844 of record JAGKQL010000064.1, read on the forward strand.
CCGACTGACTGACTTTACCTAACCAACTGACTAAGTAATCCTGTAACTCCCGTCCACCCGCGCCTCCTTCCACCTGCCCTAAGTAACCTGTGCCCTCCTGTCTACTGACTGATTACCTAACCAACTGACTAAGTAACTAACTGAATAAGTTACCGACTGACTGACTACCTACCCAACTGACTGACTACCTAACCAACTGACTGCGCCTAGTAACTAACTGAATGAGTAACCGACTGACTGATTACCTAACCAACTGACTAAGTAACTAACTGAACTGAATGAGTCTCCTAACCACCTGCGACTCCTGTCCACTCACTGAATAGGTTACCCACAGACAGAATAACTTACCGACTGACTGAAAAACTGAAAACCATGGTCCACTCACCTGCGTCTCCTGTCCACCTGTGTCCCCTGGGCACTAATTGATTTTTATAATATCTTGTTAGACTAGTTTGTCTGCAGAACCTTCCAACCATAACTAGTTTTGTCCACTCATTTCAGTTTGAGCGGTTCATTGTCCAACAATTTGTTGGAAAATAAACCCGAATTGACCTGTGATCTCCTGTCCACCTGCTCTCTCTCCACTCTCTGTGCCCTAGTGTCCACCTGCCTCTTCCACCTGGGCGTCTCCACTGTCCCCACCTGCGTCTCCTGTCCACCTGTGTCTCCTGTCTCACCATGTCTTCCTCTCCACCTAGCCTCCTGTCCACCTGTCTCTCTCCACCTGTCTCCACCTGCGTCTCCTCTCCACCTGCGTCTCCTGTCCACCTGTGTCTCCTGTCCACCTGCGTCTCCTGTCCACCTGTATGTCTCCTGTCTCTACCTGCGTCTCCTGTCACCTGCGTCTCCTGTCCACCTGCGTCTCCTGTCCACCTGTGTCTCCTGTCTACCTGCGTCTCCTGTCCACCTGTGTCTCCTGTCCACCTGTGTCCCCTGTCCACCTGCATCTCTTGTCCACCTGTGTCCCCCTCTGTCCCTGCCTGTCTGCAGTAAGTACCAGGTGGTGGTGGAGGAGGCGCCCCCGCAGGCTGAGGAGAGGAACAGCAGAGATCCTTCGCTGCTATCCGGTTCCCGTTCATTTCCAGAAGCGCCTCAGCTGCTCAACTCGCCCGTATTACTTCAGCGCCGAGCTGCCCATGGCCGAGCTTCTGAGGAGTCCTCTGCCCTTCTGTGTCGGTTGGTGGGATTATCTCTCACCCTCCATCAGGCCTCCTGAATGGGCGCGCAGGTCACGGGTAGCTGTGGTAACCAGCAGGTAACCAGAGTGAGACGGGTTAGTTAACCTGTGGACCTGTGTGTTGGACAGGTGATAACAGGACCTACAGCGGTTACTGGAACGCTCCTCTGCTGCCTCACAAGAGTTACGGCATCTACTACCAGGCTGTGAGCACGGCCAACGGGGTGAGTCCAACCTTACTGGTTCCACTGGTTGTGCTGGTTGGGACCCATGGTCCTGCTGACCAGCTTCTGGCTCAGCTTCAGAGCTTGGAGCAGGAGCAGCAGCTTTAATGGAACCTGTTCCACCTCCTCCACGGTTCTCCTGGAGGTTCCTCCCATCATAAAGGTTCTATCTGGAACCAGGAGGTTCTGGTTCTGACCCAATATGTTCTGGTTCTGACCCAATATGTTCTGGTTCTGACCCAATATGTTCTGGTTCTGACCCGATATGGTAAGTAACATCCATTAGTAAGTTTCTCCTCATAAAATGGATAAACACACACAGACAGAAATGCTAAAGCTCCTAGCTACAGCCGCTACAGAGCATCACTGGCTGCATCCTCCTGACTGATCTCTGAACCATTGACTCCCCGTTCAGTTCTTGAGGCCACCGGCTGCTGATCTGATTACTGATCACATGATCGATGGGTCAGTCAGGGTGCCAGAGCCGCCAGAGAGCATCAGAAAGAACTGGCTTAGCAAGAACTAGCAGGAACAAGTTAGCTGCAGAGGATCCAGATGGAAGCAGAACTCCAGTCTTTGGAGGTTGTTACCATCAGTGAGTTCAGAGGAGGAATGGAGGTAACGTCTGGACAGGGGAGGATGATGGCGAGGGAAACTTCAGACCATGATCCCAAAACGGTAAAGCTAAAGTCCCTAGAAATATGGAAGGCACCTCTGCAGACAACCTGTGTAAAAGAACAGGTGGGAATCGAACGGTCGCTTCAAGAAGCCGAGTTATACAGACAGGAAACATCATCAACTGGTCAGACAGGAAACATCATCAACTGGTCAGACAGGAAACATCATCAACTGGTCAGACAGGAAACATCATCAACTGGTCAGACAGGAAACATCATCAACTGTCCAGACAGGAAGCATCATCAACTGGGACGAGAAGCATCATCAACTGGGCGGTAGAAACATCGGACTGGCTCCTTCTAGCATCTCCGACCCTTTGCTTCATTACCTGAGCTAATAAAAAATCTTAGGCTAACTGGCTGGTTGCCAACCAACCAACATTCATTAGGATTACGGGGAAGGAAATAAGATCTGTTGATGTAGACATCAGCGGCGTCCTTGCTGGTCCTGACGCATCCAATCACTTTACGGACGGTGGACTGCGGCGGGCAGTTATCTGAGCTGCTGAAGGCGGTCAAAGCCTCGTCAGATTCTCTGGAGCAAAACCAGCTGACCTTGGCCTCCTGAGAAGGTGGAGGACATGGTGGACCTTGCCTCCTGCTCCAGTCCAACAGGTCCTCCACCTCCATCCTGATCCTGGGGAATCTGCTCCACCACTACTGGGTCATCTCCAGATGGAGAAGATCATCCATCAGAGGGGCCCAGAGATGGTGAAAGTCCAGGTGGCTAGAGTCCAATTGGTCAGAGAAGCATCCAGATGTTAGCCAGGGTTAGCATAGTATGGTCCGACTCCTGCGGTGTTTGATGCTAGCTGTGTGTCTCTTAAGGTACTACCCAGTGACACATTGGACTGAGGTCCAGGAAGTAAAGGAAGGCAGACTGACAGCAGTGCTTCTCCCGGTTGGACCAGAGCAAAGGATGGAGGGATGGCATCTACAGAAGAGTCCTGATTGTTGGTCTGGATCCACATTACAGCCAACCTTCTTCTCCATGGGGTCGTCCCCAAAGGGTCTAACATCTCCAGAACTGTCAGCGTACCAGAGGACTGTCCTTCAGGCCCCTTGGTACCGCTGCTCACCACGGATGATGGTTCCGGAACGCCGGTACCACATCAAGAGAGAGGTGTAGTCCAGGTGTCTCTGGACCCTAATGAGCTCAGCACTTGGACTGGACCCATTATCAGACATCTGTGGCTTTGACTGGTCGATATTCAGGCAAAGCTTCCTACAGGATAGGTTTGTTGGAAGCAGAACTTGTGAAGAGAAGCGTTTAGGAACGGAAATCAGAACAGGATCAAACACAAGATGGACCCAACTGTTGGGGTTAGCATGGCTGGTTGGTCCACATCATCTGAGGAAGCAACCTTCACCCAAACACCTTTTCTGGTTTCAGAACACATCAAAGCTACAGTCTGAACCGTTTCTACGCCCCATGGTTCTCACCTCATACTCCTCCTTGAACCCGTAACCTTCAGCACATTTCATCTGGGTGATGTGCTGCAGGAGGTCGGCCACCCGGATGGCCGGATGCAGCTGGCCCGTCTGGTACGGCAGCGCCTCCCGCTCCGCCTCCCGCTGCTTGTAGTGGGACTGGACCAGGCTGCTGGTTTCACTGGTCATAGTGTGGCTGCTGTCGTCTGAAGAACAACAGAGGAAGGAGAAGATGCGGGTGAGACAGAAGGTAACTGGAAAGGCTTTGGACACAGGATGGACTGGAGCAGGCTGAGAGATAAAAGCATGATCTAGCCGGTCGGAGCAGATCCAGTTAGGAGGTCTGAGTTCATTGGTGGAATATTCAAGCTGCCTTCTGGACAGACTCTGACTGGCTGAAAGTTGGATCCAGGTGACCTTTTCTCTGATACCATCCTAATGGTGGACACAAACATGGTGGGAACATCTTAGTGACAGACCCTCCCACGTCAACATGTCCTCTACAGAAGAGCACCTCAGGGACTAGGAGTCCACCTCTTCAAGCTTCTCCTGACTTCGTCTTTAGTAGCCATCATTTCCTGATGGTCCAGGAATTCTATCAGACCTTTCATGGCTCTCCTGGTGGTCAGAACCTCAGACTCAGATCTTCCTTCCAGACCAGCGAATGTCTCATTATTTCATTGGTTTAGGATTAAACCACGTTTGTGTCGTAATTATCTGATCAGTTAAGGACAGAAGACAGGTGGACCAGGATCCCCAGGTTCTGCTTCTGTCCCTCACATTCGTTATCAGGTCTTTCTAATTATCAAGCAGAGCAGCTCAGTGTTTTTGTGTGGAGACCTGGTAATGTTCTACCGAACAAAGAGCTGGTTCTGATGGTCTGAGGAAGCACCTGATGAGATAAACCAGTCTGAACCAGGTACCTGGATCTCTATCTACTGGACATGAAACCAGTCTCATCCGAGTCTGTCCAAAACCAGTTTGACACCACTTTGTTTTGGTCAGCATCCACTCCCACCAGGCTGTCACCATGACAACACAAAGGAATGACATCACATGACATCACATTACACACATTACATGTTTGAAGAGAGGATGATGATGGGCTCTTTTCACACCGCTAACCCCCCAAGCAGTCTTTTGGACAGCAGTGTGAAAGGAGCCGAGTTCAGAGTCCTGGAACCAACCTCCTGTTTTGTAAATGGACCTCCAAGCTGAACCCGTCCAGAACTCTGAGGTGAACACTTCAGCAAAAGACGGCAAACACAACTTCCACTACATTCTCTAGCTGTTCTTATTGGCTAGCCTGGAGGCTGACTGACCAATCAGAAGCCCTCTAACCTAACAGCCCAACCAGTCAAGGTGAGGGTGATGGACCATGTGATGGACGAGGAGCTAGGTGGATGAAACAACCCATCTGAACCAATCAGAGATGACCAGATGCTGAGAGCCGATTGGTTCCACAAAGGATGGTGGGAGGGGCTTGTGTTGTGACATCATAGCTGCACAGAGGGTAGAATGAGGCTTGGCCACACTTATGGATGACATCACAGTGGGTGATGAGTGTGGCTCCATGCGATGAAGTGACACCCCTCAACATGAGCCCCCCCCATTTAGCCCCCACTTTAACCACTTACCATTAATGGGCACTTTACACAGAGAGAGAAGAGAAGAAGAAGAAGAGACACGAGATGAGCAACAACTTTAGCTTTTAGCTGCTCGTAAACTGTTCCTCAGCTAACACACAGCTAGCATCAAACATCTGATCACCCTATGCTAACCCGGCTAACGTCTCGATGCCTGCTGATCAGTCAAGGGGGGGGGACAGTCGGTGGCACCCACCTCCTGCTCTAAGCTGAGGCCTGCAGGGTTTACCGTCTGCTCTCAGGGTTTGAGCATAAAGTGGATCTACTAATTAGCTGACGTCCCATCAATGTTTGGGCGTATCCATGGCAACTCCAGCTGATCAGGCAGGGATGGTCAAAGTCTGGGGGGGGAAATCTATGTTTCCTTTTTAGCCCAAGCCAGCTGCATCCTCTCTGACGTTTCTTTATCCTGGATTCATTCGGCCAACAGGTGGAGCTTCTAACAGCTTCAGTTTAAAGAAACGCTGCATTTATTCAGTTTGTATTTCCTGGGATTCTCCTGATGTCTGAATGTTGAAAGAAAATTAAAGCTCAGAGACGCCCACCACCCCACCCCCCGTCCTAGTGGGCATGTTGTGACCATGCAGAGGTTGGAGGTCACAGACAGATGTGACGTCAACACGACACGCAGGAATGTTGTGGATGTGGGGATGGAGTGAAGCCCACCATCATTTTAGTAAAAAACAAAAAGGGGGAAAATGAGGAGCAGCTACTGAACTAAAAGGACCAAAAAAAATATTATCAGATATGAAATAAATCAAGAAAAAAAAATCTAATCAACAGAAAAAACAACAAACTTCTCTTTAAAGAATTAAAAAAAGCAAAAGCATTTAAAAGACAAAACCTCTAAAGATGCCAGAAATAAAACATAAAAACAAGAAATAAAACATAAAAACAAGACAGATAAAGAAAAAAGATTAAACGTTTTCAGAAAAACGAAAGAAAAGCAGCAGAACAAGGAGCAAGTAGGGATGGATGGAAGTCTCTTTCTGTCTGTCCCCTCCTTCTGTCCTGTCTGTCCACTTCCTGGCTGCCTCTAAACTCCTCAACCTGACCCTCCTGCAGAGGAAACAAGGAAGAGAGTCTCACCGAGGATGGCTGTGGGTACGAATGGATCTGCCATCAGGAGCAGCAGATAGACAGAAAGGAAAGACAGGACAGAGGAGAGAAGGAGACAAAAAGACACGTCAGCTTTCTGAGTTTGGCTGAATGTTGGTGATTTTATACTGACCAGCTCTGAGTACCTGCTCCGTGATGCATTCACTGACCCAGAGTGATGCATTCACTGACCCAGAGTCATGCATTCACAGACAGTGTGACACATTCACTATTCCAGTGTGATGCATTCACTGACAGCGTGATGCATTTACTATCCCTGTGTGATGCATTCATTGACCCTGTGTGATCCTTTCACTGACCCTGTATGTTGCATTCACTGACCTTGTGTGATGCATTTGCTGTCAGGGTGACAAATTTACTGACAGTGGGATGCATTCACTGAGCGTGATGCATTCACTGAGTGTGATGCATTCACTGAGTGTGATGCATTCACTGAGCGTGATGCATTCACTGAGCGTGATGCATTCACTGAGTGTGATGCATTCAATGTCAATGTGATGCCTTTACTGACCCTGTGTGGTGCATTCACGGTCAGTGTGATGCATTCACTAACCTCATGTGATGCATTCAAAGTCAGTGTGATGCATTCACTGACCCTGTGTGATGCATTCACTAACCCATGTGATGCATTTACTGACCCTGTGTGATGCATTCACTAACCCCATGGGATGCATTCACTAACCTCATGTGATGCATTCACTAACCCATGTGATGCATTCACTAACCCTGTGTGACGCATTCACTAAGCCTGTGTGATGCATTCACTAACCCTGTGTGATGCATTCACTAACCCTGTGTGATGCATTCACTAACCCTGTGTGATGCATTCAAAGTCAGTTTGATGCATTCACTAAGCCTGTGTGATGCATTCACTAACCCTGTGTGATGCATTCACTAACCCTGTGTGATGCATTCACTAACCCTGTGTGATGCATTCACTGTAAGTGTGATGCATTCACTGTCAGTGTGATGCATTCACTAACCCTGTGTGATGCATTCACTGTCAGTGTGATGCATTCACTGTCAGTGTGCTGCATTTACTGACATTCAAATGCATGAATTGACCCTGTGTGATGCATTCACTGACCCTATGTGGTGGGGTAGTGGTTACCTGGGTAGTAGGAGTTCGGTGCAGAGGTGCTGATGGTGTTGGTCTTAAGGGTAAAAGAGGAAGGAGATGACATGTCTGTATAGAAACACAAAAAACAGAAGTTGTTATTGTCCATGAACTCATTGCTACGTCGGCTCTAACCCCTACATCCCTCCATCACTATATAGTGAACTTTATAGTGAACTCAGTTCACTGACCGTTCAGACAGATGATCACTACTTTTTACTCCCCGTTGGTGAATCCCAACACGGTGGCTCCGCCATCTTTGTTCTTTTTAGGCCCATGATGCTTTGCAGAGCTCTCACACCATTCTGGGATATAGCATCTGCGTGGTGACACGCAGTGGGTCCGCTCTATTCAGCTGGAAACAAAGAAGGTGGGGGCGGGTGGTGAGGATTCTGTGGCAGGAAACGAGGACCTGATCCTCCAAGAGGACCTGATCCTCGCAAGAGGACCTGATCCTCCAGGAGGACGATCCTCCACGAGGACCTGATCCTCCAGGAGGACCTGATCCTCCACGAGGACCTGATCCTCCAGGAGGACTTGATCCTCCAAGAGGACCTGATCCTCCAGGAGGACCTGATCCTCCAGGAGGACCTGACACGAGGACCTGATCCTCCAAGAGGACCTGATCCTCCAGGAGGACCTGCTCCACGAGGACCTGATCCTCCAGGAGGACTTGATCCTCCAAGAGGACCTGCCTGATCCTCCACGGTAGGACCCCATCCTCCAGGAGGACTTGATCCTCCAAGAGGACCCGATCCTCCAGGAGGACCTGATCCTCCAGGAGGACCCGATCCACGAGGACCTGATCCTCCAGGAGGACCTGATCCTCCAAGAGGACCTGATCCTCCAGGAGGTGATCCTCCACGGCAGGACCTGATCCTCCAGGAGGACTTGATCCTCCAAGAGGACCTGATCCTCCAAGAGTGACCTGATCCTCCAGGAGGACTTGATCCTCCAAGAGGACCTGATCCTCCAGCAGGACCTGATCCTCCAGGAGGACCTGATCCTCCAGGAGGACCTGATCCTCCAGGAGGACCTGATCCTCCAAGAGGACCTTCGATCCTCCTGAAAAGGTTCCTGTTCTGAAGCTTCCTCGTGGTTTAAAAAGGTCACCACCTGTTCGCTTAGCATAGGGCCCTTCATTAGCAGGAGGACTAATGGATGACGTCTCTAACATTGACCTGTTTGCTTTGAGCAGACAGAAATGAAGGCTGCTGCTATGCTAACAGCTGCCTTTTAATGGAACCTTCCAGCTGTTGCCACTGGGCTGATATATAAACATAGATTTCTATAGATAGAGTTTCTTTGTTCGATGACCAAACAATAGCATTGCATTGCTCGCTCACTGGTTTCTCTGTGTTTTGGAAGGGCCTACAGCTCTTCTTCTGTCTGTGGGTTCAATGTGAGGCTGAATCTGGACCTCCTTGGCATCCATGTTCCTGTCTGGGTTTGTAGTTCAGGTTCCCAGGAAATGTTCCCTTTGTTCTGCTTGAGAAGAACCTGAGCCGTGGAATATGGCAGACTGACCTGATCTGACATGATGTGAATTGGAGCTATAGAAATAAAATGAATTCGAAATTGAATTTAAATTTAGAGGATTAAGTGATGAATTGATGGAGTTGAGCTGATTAACGAGGAGCGAATGCGGTTAGGTGATCATCTACCGCAGCAGTCAGGAAGTCTTCCTCACAGAGAGGAGCTGCAGTAACAGCAGGGATGAGCAGTGGAGCTGAAGGCCTGAGGGAAGGTCAGCTTCTCCAGTTTCTTGATTGAAATGCTTAGTCACATCACCTGCAGCATCTCAGAGCAGAATCCTTCTGCAGCGAACACAAACGCTGCTGCAGGACACAGAGACAGACGTCTCTGCAGACAGAGACTGGCTCTGATTAATCTCCCTCCTCTGCATCATAAGCCTCAGATTGATCCTGCTGCTCAGGTTTCCTTCCCTGCCTGGATTTTCTCCTTATTCTCCAGCCAGTTAAGCAGAATTCTGACACCTAAAGAGGGAGAGAGCAGATCCATCATCTGGGAACCAGTCTGCCCATCATCCTGGTTATATGGAACCAGTCTGCCCACCATCCTGGTACCTCTGGAACCAGTCTGCCCACCATCCTGGCACCTCTGAAACCAGTCTGCCCACCATCCTGGTACCTATGGAACCAGTCTGCCCACCATCCTGGTACCTCTGGAACCAGTCTGCGCCCCATCCTGGTACCTCTGGAACCAGTCTGCCCATCATCCTGGTACCTCTGGAACCAGTCTGCCCACCATCCTGGGACTCCTGGAACCAGTCTGCCCACCATCCTGGGACTCTGGAACCAGTCTGCCCATCATCCTGGGACTCTGGAACCAGTCTGCCCATCATCCTGGTACCTCTGGAACCAGTCTGCCCACCATCCTGGTACCTCTGGAACCAGTCTGCCCACCATCCTGGTACCTCTGGAACCAGTCTGCCCACCATCCTGGGACCTCTGGAACCAGTCTGCCCACCATCCTGGGACTCTGGAACCAGTCTGCCCACCATCCTGGGACTCTGGACCCATGTCTGCTCCACCATCACTGAGTGCCTCTGGAACCAAAGGCCCAAGCCCACCATCTCTGGGACCTCTGGACCCAGTCTGCCCAACCATCCTGGGACTCTGGGACCAGTCTGCCCATCATCCTGGTACCTCTGGAACCAGTCTGCCCATCATCCTGGTACCTCTGGAACCAGTCTGCCCACCATCCTGGGACCTCTGGAACCAGTCTGCCCACCATCCTGGTACCTCTGGAACCAGTCTGCCCATCATCCTGGTACCTCTGGAACCAGTCTGCCCACCATCCTGGTACCTCTGGAACCAGTCTGCCCATCATCCTGGTACCTCTGGAACCAGTCTGCCCACCATCCTGGGACTCTGGAACCAGTCTGCCCACCATCCTGGGACTCTGGAACCAGTCTGCCCATCATCCTGGTACTTCTCTGGAACCAGTCTGCCCATCATCCTGGTAGGTTTCTGGAACCAGTCTTCGCCCACCATCCTGGGACCTCTGGAACCAGTCTGCCCACCATCCTGGGACTCTGGAACCAGTCTGCCCATTATCCTGGGACTCTGGAACCAGTCTGCCCATCATCCTGGGACTCTGGAACCAGTCTGCCCATCATCCTGGTACCTCTGGAACCAGTCTGCCCACCATCCTGGGACTCCTCTGGAACCAGTCTGCCCACCATCCTGGGACTCTGGACCCAGTCTGCCCACCATCCTGGGACCTCTGGAACCAGTCTGCCCACCATCCTGGTACCTCTGGAACCAGTCTGCCCATCATCCTGGTACCTCTGGAACCAGTCTGCCCACCATCCTGGTACCTCTGGAACCAGTCTGCCCATCATCCTGGTACCTCTGGAACCAGTCTGCCCACCATCCTGGGACCTCTGGAACCAGTCTGCCCATCATCCTGGGACCTCTGGAACCAGTCTGCCCATCATCCTGGTACCTCTGGAACCAGTCTGCCCATCATCCTGGTACCTCTGGAACCAGTCTGCCCACCATCCTGGTACCTCTGGAACCAGTCTGCCCACCATCCTGGTACCTCTGGAACCAGTCCTGCCCACCATCCTGGTACCTCTGGAACCAGTCTGCCCACCATCCTGGTACCTCTGGAACCAGTCTGCCCACCATCCTGGTACCTCTGGAACCAGTCTGCCCATTATCCTGGGACCTCTGGAACCAGTCTGCCCATTATCCTGGGACTCTGGAACCAGTCTGCCCATCATCCTGGGACTCTGGAACCAGTCTGCCCATCATCCTGGTACCTCTGGAACCAGTCTGCCCACCATCCTGGGACTCTGGAACCAGTCTGCCCATTATCCTGGGACTCTGGAACCAGTCTGCCCATTATCCTGGGACTCTGGAACCAGTCTGCCCATCATCCTGGGACTCTGGAACCAGTCTGCCCACCATCCTGGGACTCTGAAACCAGTCTGCCCATCATCCTGGTACCTCTGGAACCAGTCTGCCCATCATCCTGGGACTCTGGAACCAGTCTGCCCACCATCCTGGGACTCTGGACCCAGTCTGCCCATTATCCTGGGACTCTGGAACCAGTCTGCCCATCATCCTGGGACTCTGGAACCAGTCTGCCCATCATCCTGGGACTCTGGAACCAGTCTGCCCATCATCCTGGTACCTCTGGAACCAGTCTGCCCACCATCCTGGGACCTCTGGAACCAGTCTGCCCACCATCCTGGGACTCTGGAACCAGTCTGCCCACCATCCCGGGGACCTCTGGAACCAGTCTGCCCACCATCCTGGGACTCTGGATTCTTCACCCCACCATCTCTGGTACCTTCACGAACGGAATCAGTCTGCCCACCATCCTGGGACTCTGGAACCAGTCTGCCCATCATCCTGGGACTCTGGAACCAGTCTGCCCATCATCCTGGTACCTCTGGAACCAGTCTGCCCACCATCCTGGTACCTCTGGAACCAGTCTGCCCACCATCCTGGGACTCTGGAACCAGTCTGCCCACCATCCTGGGACCTCTGGAACCAGTCTGCCCACCATCCTGGGACCTCTGGAACCAGTCTGCCCACCATCCTGGTACCTCTGGAACCAGTCTGCCCACCATCCTGGGACTCTGGAACCAGTCTGCCCATTATCCTGGGACTCTGGAACCAGTCTGCCCATCATCCTGGGACTCTGGAACCAGTCTGCCCACCATCCTGGTACCTCTGGAACCAGTCTGCCCATCATCCTGGTACCTCTGGAACCAGTCTG
>JAGKQL010000064.1:2824571-2863232 GCA_018398635.1 Cyprinodon brontotheroides
GGGGGGGGGGGTTATCTGGATGGTTCTCCTGCTGGAAAGAGAAGGTCCGCCTCCATCTCTGGTCCTCTGCAGCCTCCAGCTGGTTTCCCTCTATGATGGATGGGGGTGGAGTACCCTTAGCCCCGCCTCCGCTGCTCCATTGGTTGGAGAGACAGTCAATCACGGTGCATTCAGCCAGTCATCCAGTTCTGCTCCAGTGTTCCCAGTCAGGACAGCTGGACAGGTTTGTGTTTCCAAACTATTAGTTCATCTCTTTGTTTTTTATGCATTTTTAAAACAAAAACACCAATTTAATAATGAAATAGACCTGAATAGTGAGCATGAAGGCACTGATCACTATATGGAAGTGTAGTGAGTAGTGAACATGCTGTTTGTTGGTTAGCATGCTGGAGGTAGCCCATGCTAACTGTTCATCAACCTATATATATATATAATGAGTTAAAGATGATGATTTAAATGCTGATATCTTTATTTTGTCTTAAAGACCAGACGGTGGATATTATTGCATTTATTTAATCTAGTGCAGATGCACTCACACCTGCCTGCTGCCATTCCTGAGCAAGCTCTGCACCGCTGGTAGCCCCATCCTGCAGCTGGAACCGCACTTTCAGAGGCGGTCCTGGCGCTTGCTGGTCTTTCTTGGCGCCCTGGAGCCTTTTTGGCAGCAATGGAACCTCTCTCCTTGAAGTTCTTGATGATGCCATAGATTGCTGACTGAGGAGCAATCTCTCTAGCTGCCATTCTCTTTCCTGTTCGGCCATCTTTGTGCAGTGCAATGATGACTGCAGGTGTTTCTTTAGAGATAACCATGGTTCACAGCAGAGAACCAATGATGCCGAGCAGCAGCCTCTGCTGCGTCATTCTGACTGAATCCTGACAGGGTGATCTGCCTTTCTGTCCTCATCACCACCCACACCTGAGTTAATGGACCAATCACTGAAACCTGCTCCTTTAAGGCAGCGCTGCAATCAGCATGAAATGTGTTTTAGGGATAAAGTTCATTTTCTAGGCAAATATTGACTTTGCAATTAATTGCTGTTACGCTGATCACTCTTTAGAACATTCTGGACTTTATGCAGATTACTGTTATAAAAACTGAAGCAGTAGACTTTGGAAATATTAACATTTGAATCATTCTCAAACTTTTGGCCATGACTGTAATACTCAAGTAAAAGGACTTTGTTTCCAAGTTTGGTGAAGACGTTTCTCTTCCATCCATGAAACTTTTTCAATTCAAAATGTCAGAAAAAGCGTTTAGTTCCAGGTTTTATCCAGCAGCCCAACAAAGCCTGGTTTTAGCTTAGAAAACAATGCTAAAATAGAAAGTTTTTGAGCGGGTCCCCCTTTGGAATGGTAAACGCTATGGCTTCTTTGTTAGCCTGCAATGCCCCATACCTGTCTATGTTCCTGAAAGGTGGTCATTAGAGTGAATGGCTGGCCTGGCTGACCTGGGGAAACCCCGAAGCCTCCCAAAGTGGAACTGGTAGCAGAGAGCCATGTTTCCTGTCAGACCGCTTTTAAAAGAGCATCTAGCACCAAGAGGTGAGACGTTTTTATCTCAACACTGGAAGGTTCATGCATGGAAAAGCAGACAGAGAACAAGACAGGAGCCTCTCACTGAGGCGGTCTGAGGAGGCTTCTGCTGGGTCCAAACTCCTGCTCCCCATTAGCTCCATCACACTGCTGGAAAGGTTAAAGTCTCCTTGGCTCCCTGGATCTGTAACCATCTGCACGGTACGGATCCAGTTCATTCCTGCTCAGAACCAGAAGCTAAAAGCAGTGCAGTCGGATCAGTCGAAGTTTTAACTTTCTAGAAGTTTCTTCCAGACGGCTTAACCTACAGCTGTCCTGCTCCATACATGTTCTGCCCAGCAGGGGGCGCCCCTCACAAAATAATAAAGAGCAGTGCTGGATTGGAACAAAAACATCCAGTTCATTAAATCACAATAAATAAGCTCCACCCACTTTCTGCCCAACATGACATCACCGCTGACCCCCCGCTGCTATTACCATGTAAATCATTGGTCAGCAACCAAAATGAAAGTCTCTGGTGACATCATTGTTTCCACCCGAGCAAGCGTCGCTGGTAGTGATGTCACACCTCCATGGTATCAGGTTTAGGTAAACCTGGAGATCCACAGGGTTTGATCGGGTCGGTGGGGGTCTTTGTCTGCGAGACTCCACTGGAGAGACAGTATGATGTCATCAACACTCAGTGACCAATCAGAGACGCCCCAGCAGCTCTGGAGATCAAAGCCGGTCAGAGCCAGTGATTTGAGCCAAAGTGTTGCTCTGCCAGCGTCATTCCTGCCGTGCGCGACGCAGCAGTGCGCGCTGGCAGAGCAACAACGCCTGGTGCAGGCTGGGCACTACCGATTGCTGAAACTGTCGAGGTATTTTTTTACTCTTGATGCTTTAACAGGGATAAAAACCCAGGTCCAGTGCCGGATCATGGTCTGCTAAGCTAGCTACTGCATGGCGGTGGAACTCTCGCTTCGGAGCTCAGGGACGCTTGCTGAAACAGAGCACCTTTGAGATGCATTCAATGAGTGTGAGCTGCCTCCTGCTGCAGCAGAAGCCCAGGAGCATGCTGGGAAATAAAGCTTTTCGTCAGTCACCTTCTGCTTGAGCCGTCTGGAAGCTAAAGCATCGTTCCAGAGGCCAACACAGGATGAGCAGCAACAGCGTTTTGGATAGGCTGGGATGCACCACCGCAGACAGCAGCAGCATTCCCAAAACATATAGACTCTGTGACATCACTCAGACACCCACGGCAGAGCGGCAGGTCACCTCAGGTTCGTATTCCCTGAAGGTCCGGCCATGGCCACTTCAGGGCTTACTCACTGCCTATCCTGGTGCCCACTACACCACACCGCCCGCTGGCAGTCACGGCTGGAGGGCAGGAGTAAGCACAGAAGATAAGCAGGAAAGATGCAGACCCACGGCTGCGGGTAAAACTTTTCCCCACCCTACCTGTGCCCGCCCTGTTGCTTTGTCTTTATGTTCACCATCTGAAACAAACACATCAGCGAATCCCTCAACTTACTGGTTGTAACCTGGACTTAGGCGTGGCGGTCTTTCCTGGAATTAGATCTGATTGGCGGTCACACCTGACTACACTCCAGACCCTTGTGGCGGTCTCGGCCTCAGACCCTTGGGTCTCACCCCACTAAGACCCACGGCGGTCTCACCTGGCCTGGAGCTCCCCTGGTGGCGGTCTCGACCCTGTTGAGGAGGCCGGTCACACTGGCCTCAACCCTTATTGGCGGTCTCACCTGGCCTCCAGAGCCCTTGTGGCGATCACCTGTCAGACCTGATTGTTTTACCTGGCCTCCAGACTTTCTGATTGGCGGTTTACCTGACTCCAGACTCTGATTGGCGGTCTCACCCACTCCAGACCTTATTGGCGGTCACACCTGGCCTCCAGACCCTGTGTGGGTCTCACCTGGCAAGACCCTGATTGGCCTTTTCAGGCCTGGCCTGCACCAGGCCTAAGACCCTGATTGGCCAGTCTCACCTGGTCTTAGACCCTGATTGGCGGGTCTCACCTGGTCTTAGACCCTGATTGGCGGGTCTCACCTGGCATTAGATCATGATTTGGCCAGTCTCTCCTGGCATTAGATCCTGATTGGCCAGTCTCTCCTGGCATTAGCCTCCCCTGATTGCCGGTCTCTCCTGGCATTAGACCCTGATTGGCCGGTCACATTGGCCAGGGTCTGATTGGCCGGTCTCCTGGCATTAGCCCCTGATTGGCCGGGTCTCTCCTGGGCATTGGTCGGTCACACCCCTCAGATTGGCCAGTCTCTCCTGGCATTAGCCCCTGATTGGCCAGTCTCACCTGGCATTAGCCCCTTATTGGCCAGTCTCACCTGGCATTAGACCCTGATTGGCCAGTCTCTGGCCTCAGACCCTTATTGGCCGGCATTAGACCCTGATTGGCCGGTCTCACCTTCCTGGCATTACCTGGCCTCAGACCCTGATTGGCCGGTCTTTCCTGGCATTAGCCCCTGATTGGCCGGTCTCTCCTGGCATTAGCCCCTGATTGGCCAGTCTCTCCTGGCATTAGCCCCTGATTGGCCGGTCTGGCCTCCTGGCATTAGCCCCGATTGGCCGGGTCTCTCCTGGCATTAGCCCCTGATTGGCCAGTCTCTCCCGGCATTAGCCCCTGATTGGCCGGTCTCTCCTGGCATTAGCCCCCTGATTGGCCGGTCTTTCCCGGTCTTAGACCCTGATTGGCAAGTCTCACCTGGCATTAGCTCCCTGATTGGCCAGCCGCATTAGATCATGATTCTCTCCTGGCATTAGACCCTGATTGGCTTGTCTCACCAAGCCTCAGACCCTGATACCCTGGGCACACCTGGTCTCACCTGGCATTAGACCCCTGATTGGCTGGTCTCTAATTGTCATTAGACCCTGATTGGCCGGTCACTCCAGCGGTCTTAGACCCTGATTGGCCCTTATTGGCGGTCTCACCTGGTCTTAGACCCTGATTGGCCGGTCTCACCTGGTCTTAGACCCTGATTGGTCGGTCTCACTCTGGCTCATACTTGCATATGAAAGCATTGTGTTTCATGCGTTGCACCGGTCATCATTCCATTGGTATAGATAAGCTCCCCGCTCCAGGCCTTCAGGTGCAGTTGGCTGGTGATACATGACAACACAGGCCTCCCCACCACAGGAGGGCTCATCAAAGTACTCAGTTCCTGAAATATCATCACCATGGTAACTATAGTGCAATTCAAAGCAGCTGCTCTAAGCATCAGATTTGATTTATATGAAATGGTTATGATTTATGAATAAATTCTAAAATTTAAAGATGATCATGAGTATAAATCCTTTTTAATTACTACATCAAGAGCTGTAAAGGATAACGATTCATGGCCAGAGTTCTTTAAGTTGACCCAACTTACCACAACCAGCAGATACAACCCTCACCTGAAGGTGGCATGTCACTGGCATCAGTCCAATGATATAGATTAGGACAGGGAGTCAAGGTGCTGTCAGCTCCACCCACACGCAGTCAGGCCAATCCAGAAATCCCCATCAGATATTCCACCTCCTTCTCTGGCTCCTCCCACTGCTCCTGATGAGAGCCGCCTGGAGGGGAGGAGAGGTAAATCCCTTTACTGTCCAGAAGTGGAAGAGAAATATAACTCTTTACTGTCTAACCTGAAGGTGTGTCTAATCTGGGACAGGTGTGTCTAACCTGGGACAGGTGTGTCTAAACAGGTGTGTCTCTGGGACAGGTGTGTCTAATCTGGGACAGGTGTGTCTAACCTGGGACAGGTGTGTTGTCTAACCTGGGACAGCTGTGTCTAATCTGGGACAGGTGTGTCTAATCTGGGACAGCTGTGTCTAATCTGGGACAGCTGTGTCTAACCTGGGACAGCTGTGTCTAATCTGGGACAGGTGTGTCTAACCTGGGACAGGTGTGTCTAACCTGGGACAGCTGTGTCTAATCTGGGACAGGTGTGTCTAACCTGGGACAGCTGTGTCTAATCTGGGACAGGTGTGTAGCCTAGCCTGGGACAGGTGTGTCTAACCTGGGACAGTCTAACCTGTGTCTAATCTGGGAAAGGTGTGTCTAACCTGGGACAGGTGTGTCTAATCTGGGACAGCTGTGTGTCTAGCCTGGGACAGCTGTGTCTAATCTGGGAAAGCTGTGTCTAACCTGGGACAGCTGTGTCTAATCTGGGAAAGGTGTGTCTAACCTGGGACAGCTGTGTCTAATCTGGGACAGCTGTGTCTACAGCTGTGTCTAATCTGGGACAGCTGTGTCTAATCTGGGACAGCTGTGTCTAATCTGGGACAGCTGTGTCTAACCTGGAGACAGCTGTGTCTAATCTGGGACAGGTGTGTCTAGCCTGGGACAGCTGTGTCTAATCTGGGACAGCTGTGTCTAACCTGGGACAGCTGTGTGTGTCTGGGACAGCTGTGTCTCTGGGACAGCTGTGTCTAATCTGGGACAGCTGTGTCTAATCTGGGACAGCTGTGTCTAATCTGGGACAGGTGTGTCTAGCCTGGGACAGCTGTGTCTAATCTGGGACAGCTGTGTCTAACCTGGGACAGCTGTGTCTAATCTGGGAAAGGTGTGTCTAATCTACAGCTGTGTCTAATCTGGGACAGCTGTGTCTAAGGCTGTGTCTAATCTGGGAAAGGTGTGTCTAACCTGGGACAGCTGTGTCTAATCTGGGACAGCTGTGTCTAACCTGGGACAGCTGTGTCTAATCTGGGACAGGTGTGTCTAGCCTGGGACAGGTGTGTCTAATCTGGGACAGCTGTGTCTAACCTGGGACAGCTGTGTCTAATCTGGGAAAGGTGTGTAACCTGGGACAGCTGTGTCTAGCCTGGGACAGCTGTGTCTAACCTGGGACAGCTGTGTCTAATCTGGGAAAGGTGTGTCTAACCTGGGACAGCTGTGTCTAACCTGGGACAGCTGTGTCTAACCTGGGACAGGTGTGTCTAACCTGGGACAGGTGTGTCTAATCTGGGACAGCTGTGTCTAACCTGGGACAGCTGTGTCTAATCTGGGACAGCTGTGTCTAATCTGGGACAGCTGTGTCTAATCTGGGACAGGTGTGTCTAGCCTGGGACAGCTGTGTCTAATCTGGGACAGCTGTGTCTAATCTGGGACAGGTGTGTCTAACCTGGGACAGGTGTGTCTAACCTGGGACAGCTGTGTCTAATCTGGGACAGCTGTGTCTAACCTGGGACAGCTGTGTCTAATCTGGGACAGCTGTGTCTAACCTGGGACAGCTGTGTCTAATCTGGGACAGCTGTGTCTAACCTGGGACAGCTGTGTCTAATCTGGGAAAGGTGTGTCTAACCTGGGACAGCTGTGTCTAATCTGGGACAGCTGTGTCTAACCTGGGACAGCTGTGTCTAACCTGGGACAGCTGTGTCTAGCCTGGGACAGGTGTGTCTAACCTGGGACAGCTGTGTCTAATCTGGGACAGCTGTGTCTGGGACAGCTGTGTCTAATCTGGGACAGCTGTGTCACAGGCTGTGTCTAATCTGGGACAGCTGTGTGTCTAACCTGGGACAGCTGTGTCTAATCTGGGACAGCTGTGTCTAACCTGGGACAGCTGTGTCTAATCTGGGAAAGGGTGTGTCTAACCTGGGACAGCTGTGTCTAATCTGGGACAGCTGTGTCTAACCTGGGACAGCTGTGTCTAATCTGGGACAGCTGTGTCTAACCTGGGACAGCTGTGTCTAACCTGGGACAGCTGTGTCTAATCTAACCTGGGACAGCCTGGGACAGGTGTGTCTAGCTGTGTCTAATCTGGGACAAGTGTGTCTAGCCTGGGACAGCTGTGTCTAATCTGGGACAGCTGTGTCTAACCTGGGACAGCTGTGTCTAATCTGGGACAGGTGTGTCTAGCCTGGGACAGCTGTGTCTAATCTGGGACAGCTGTGTCTAATCTGGGACAGCTGTGTCTAACCTGGGACAGCTGTGTCAACCTGGGACAGCTGTGTCTAATCTGGGACAGCTGTGTCTAAGGCTGTGTCTGGGAAAGGTGTGTCTAACCTGGGACAGCTGTGTCTAATCTGGGACAGCTGTGTCTAACCTGGGACAGCTGTGTCTAATCTGGGAAAGGTGTGTCTAACCTGGGACAGCTGTGTCATCTGGGACAGCTGGGACAGTCTAACCTGGGACAGCTGTGTCTAATCTGGGACAGCTGTGTCTAACCTGGGACAGCTGTGTCTAATCTGGGACTGGGACAGCTGTGTCTAACCTGGGACAGCTGTGTCTAATCTGGGAAAGGTGTGTCTAACCTGGGACAGCTGTGTCTAATCTGGGACAGCTGTGTCTAGCCTGGGACAGCTGTGTCTAATCTGGGACAGCTGTGTCTAACCTGGGACAGCTGTGTCTAATCTGGGACAGGTGTGTCTAGCCTGGGACAGCTGTGTCTAATCTGGGACAGCTGTGTCTAACCTGGGACAGCTGTGTCTAATCTGGGAAAGGTGTGTCTAACCTCTGGGAACAGCTGTGTCTAACCTGGGACAGCTGTGTCTAACCTGGGACAGCTGTGTCTAATCTGGGAAAGCTGTGTCTAATCTGGGACAGCTGTGTCTAACCTGGGACAGCTGTGTCTAATCTGGGACACTGGGACAGGTGTGTCTAACCTGGGACAGCTGTGTCTAACCTGGGACAGCTGTGTCTAACCTGGGACAGCTGTGTCTAACCTGGGACAGCTGTGTCTGGGACAGCTGTGTCTAATCTGGGACAGGTGTGTCTAACCTGGGACAGGTGTGTCTAATCTGGGACAGGTGTGTCTAACCTGGGACAGCTGTGTCTAATCTGGGACAGCTGTGTCTAACCTGGGACAGGTGTGTCTAATCTGGGAAAGGTGTGTCTAACCTGGGACAGCTGTGTCTAATCTGGGACAGCTGTGTCTAACCTGGGACAGCTGTGTCTAGCCTGGGACAGCTGTGTCTAATCTGGGACAGGTGTGTCTAACCTGGGACAGCTGTGTCTGGGACAGCTGTGTCTAATCTGGGACAGCTGTGTCTAATCTGGGACAGCTGTGTCTGTCTGGGACAGCTGTGTCTAATCTGGGACAGGTGTGTCTAACCTGGGAAGCTGTGTCTAGCTCTGGGACAGCTGTGTCTAACCTGGGACAGCTGTGTGGGACAGCTGTGTCTAATCTGGGACAGCTGGGAAAGCTGTGTCTAACCTGGGACAGCTGTGTCTAATCTGGGACAGGTGTGTCTAGCCTGGGACAGCTGTGTCTAATCTGGGACAGCTGTGTCTAACCTGGGACAGCTGTGTCTAATCTGGGACAGGTGTGTCTAGCCTGGGACAGCTGTGTCTAATCTGGGACAGCTGTGTCTAACCTGGGACAGCTGTGTCTAATCTGGGAAAGGTGTGTCTAACCTGGGACAGCTGTGTCTAATCTGGGACAGCCTGGGACAGCTGTGTCTAATCTGGGAAAGTGTGTCTAACCTGGGACAGCTGTGTCTAATCTGTGTCTAACCTGGGACAGCTGTGTCTAATCTGGGAAAGGTGTGTCTAACCTGGGACAGCTGTGTCTAATCTGGGACAGCTGTGTCTAGCCTGGGACAGCTGTGTCTAACCTGGGACAGCTGTGTCTAACCTGGGACAGCTGTGTCTAATCTGGGACAGGTGTGTGTCTAATCTGGGACAGGTGTGTCTAACCTGGGACAGCTGTGTCTAACCTGGGACAGCTGTGTCTAGCCTGGGACAGGTGTGTCTAACCTGGGACAGCTGTGTCTAATCTGGGACAGGTGTGTCTAACCTGGGACAGCTGTGTCTAATCTGGGACAGGTGTGTCTAACCTGGGACAGCTGTGTCTAACCTGGGACAGCTGTGTCTAACCTGGGACAGCTGTGTCTAATCTGGGAAAGGTGTGTCTAACCTGGGACAGCTGTGTCTAATCTGGGACAGCTGTGTCTAACCTGGGACAGCTGTGTCTGGGAAAGGTGTGTCTAACCTGGGACAGCTGTGTCTAACCTGGGACAGCTGTGTCTAACCTGGGACAGCTGTGTCTAATCTGGGACAGCTGTGTCTAGCCTGGGACAGCTGTGTCTAACCCTGGGACAGGTGTGTCTAACCTGGGACAGGTGTGTCTAACCTGGGACAGCTGTGTCTAATCTGGGAAAGGTGTGTCTAACCTGGGACAGCTGTGTCTAATCTGTGGCCTGGGACAGCTGTGTCTGTGGGACAGGTGTGCAACCTGGGACAGCTGTGTCTAATCTGGGACAGCTGTGTCTGCCTGGGACAGCTGTGTCTAATCTGGGAAAGGTGGTCTAACCTGGGACAGCTGTGTCTGGGACAGCTGTGTCTAACCTGGGACAGCTGGTCTAATCTGGGAAAGTGTGTCTAACCTGGGACAGGGACGGCTGTGTCTGTCTGTGGACAGGTGTGTCTGGCACCTGGGACAGCTGTGTCTAATCTGGGACAGCTGTGTCTAGCCTGGGACAGCTGTGTCTAATCTGGGAAAGGTGTGTGTAACCTGGGACAGCTGTGTCTAATCTGGGACGGCTGTGTCTAACCTGGGACAGCTGTGTCTAATCTGGGAAAGGTGTGTCTAACCTGGGACGGCTGTGTCTAATCTGGGACAGCTGTGTCTAACCTGGGACAGCTGTGTCTAATCTGGGACAGCTGTGTCTAACCTGGGACAGCTGTGTCTAATCTGGGACAGCTGTGTCTAACCTGGGACAGCTGTGTCACAGGTGTGTCCTGGGACTAATCTGGGGCTGTGTGTCTGGGACAGCTGTGTCTAACCTGGGACAGGTGTGTCTGGCCTGGGACAGCTGTGTCTAATCTGGGAACCTGGGACAGCTGTGTCTAACCTGGGACAGGTGTGTCTAACCTGGGACAGCTGTGTCTAATCTGGGACAGCTGTGTCTAACCTGGGACAGCTGTGTCTAATCTGGGACAGGTGTGTCTAACCTGGGACAGCTGTGTCTATGTCTAACCTGGGACAGGTGTGTCTAACCTGGGACAGCTGTGTCTAATCTGGGACAGGTGTGTCTAGCCTGGGACAGGCTGTGTCTGGGACAGCTGTGTCTAACCTGGGACAGGTGTGTCTAGCCTGGGACAGGTGTGTCTAATCTGGGACAGCTGTGTCTAACCTGGGACAGGTGTGTCTAATCTGGGACAGGTGTGTCTAACCTGGGACAGGTGGACTAACCTGGGACAGCTGTGTCTAATCTGGGACAGGTGTGTCTAGCCTGGGACTAATCTGGGGTGTGTCTAAGCTGTGTCCTGGGACAGGTGTGTCTAGCCTGGGACAGGTGTGTCTAACCTGGGACAGGCTGTGTCTAATCTGGGACAGGTGTGTCTAACCTGGGACAGCTGTGTCTAATCTGGGACCCAGGTGTGTCTAACCTGGGACAGGGTGTGTCTAACCTGGGACAGCTGTGTCTAATCTGGGACAGGTGTGTCTAACCTGGGACAGCTGTGTCTAATCTGGGACAGGTGTGTCTAGCCTGGGACAGGTGTGTCTAATCTGGGACAGGTGTGTCTAACCTGGGACAGGTGTGTCTAATCTGGGACAGGTGTGTCTAACCTGGGACAGCTGTGTCTAATCTGGGACAGGTGTGTCTAACCTGGGACAGCTGTGTCTAATCTGGGACAGGTGTGTCTAGCCTGGGACAGGTGTGTCTAATCTGGGACAGGTGTGTCTAACCTGGGACAGGTGTGTCTAATCTGGGACAGGTGTGTCTAATCTGGGACAGCTGTGTCTAACCTGGGACAGCTGTGTCTAATCTGGGACAGGTGTGTCTAACCTGGGACAGCTGTGTCTAATCTGGGACAGGTGTGTCTAACCTGGGACAGGTGTGTCTAATCTGGGACAGGTGTGTCTAACCTGGGACAGCTGTGTCTAATCTGGGACAGGTGTGTCTAACCTGGGACAGGCTGTGTCTAATCTGGGACAGGCTGTGTCTAACCTGGGACAGCTGTGTCTAATCTGGGACAGGTGTGTGTCTAGCCTGGGACAGCTGTGTCTAATCTGGGACAGGTGTGTCTAACCTGGGACAGCTGTGTCTAATCTGGGACAGTGTGTGTCTAACCTGGGACAGGTGTGTCTAATCTGGGACAGGTGTGTCTAACCTGGGACAGCTGTGTCTAGTCTAACCTGGGACAGGTGTGTCTAACCTGGGACAGCTGTGTCTAATCTGGGACAGGTGTGTCTAACCTGGGACAGCTGTGTCTAGCCTGGGACAGGTGTGTCTAACCTGGGACAGGTGTGTCTAATCTGGGACAGGTGTGTCTAACCTGGGACAGCTGTGTCTAATCTGGGACAGGTGTGTCTAGCCTGGGACAGGTGTGTCTAACCTGGGACAGGTGTGTCTAACCTGGGACAGCTGTGTCTAATCTGGGACAGCTGTGTCTAACCTGGGACAGCTGTGTCTAACGTCTCTCTCTGGGACAGCTGTGTCTAACCTGGGACAGGTGTGTGTCTAATCTGGGACAGGTGTGTCTAGCCTGGGACAGCTGTGTCTAATCTGGGACAGGTGTGTCTAACCTGGGACAGCTGTGTCTAATCTGGGAAAGGTGTGTCTAACCTGGGACAGCTGTGTCTAACCTGGGACAGCTGTGTCTAACCTGGGACAGCTGTGTCTAACCTGCAGCAGGTGTGTCTAGCCTGGGACAGCTGTGTCTAATCTGCAGGACAGCTGTGTCTAACCTGGGACAGCTGTGTCTAATCTGGGACAGGTGTGTCTAGCCTGGGACAGCTGTGTCTAATCTGGGACAGGTGTGTCTAACCTGGGACAGCTGTGTCTAATCTGGGACAGCTGTGTCTAACCTGGGACAGCTGTGTCTAATCCTCCCACAGGTGTGTCTACACTGCTGTGTCTAACCTGGACAGATCTGGGACAGGTGTGTCTAACCTGGGACTCCTCCTCCCTGTGTCTAACCTGGGACAGCTGTGTCTAATCTGGGAAAGGTGTGTCTAACCTGGGACAGCTGTGTCTAATCTGGGACAGGTGTGTCTAGCCTGGGACAGCTGTGTCTAATCTGGGACAGCTGTGTCTAACCTGGGACAGCTGTGTCTAATCTGGGAAAGGTGTGTCTAACCTGGGACAGCTGTGTCTAATCTGGGACAGGTGTGTCTAGCCTGGGACAGCTGTGTCTAATCTGGGAGCTGTGTCTAACCTGGGACAGCTGTGTCTAATCTGGGACAGGTGTGTCTAACCTGGGACAGCTGTGTCTACCTGGGACAGCTGTGTCTAACCTGGGACAGCTGTGTCTAATCTGGGAAAGGTGTGTCTAACCGGTGGGACCAGCTGTGTCTAATCTGGGACAGCCAGCACCAGTAACCGCTGGGCCCAGTCTTTGGTTCCGCCTCCATTTTATCTTTCAAACAGCAGGGATGCTGCGGAGGCTGGACAGGGACAGAACCTCCAATCAGAGACCACGTGGTGATCTGACCCATCTAAAGCTCCTCCCTCTGTTCTCCACCTCCTGCTGCCTCCTCCCCTCCTCCTCCTCAGGTTCTCCTCCTCCTCACTCCTCCTCGTCCTCCTCCCTCCTGAGCAGAACCCTCCTCCTACCTCCAAACCTCCTCCCCCAAACCTATTAGGCTGAGCAGAACCCCAGGTCCTACAGGTCCAAACCTACATCAGCTGAACCCTCTGTGCTTCAGGTCCAAAGCAGCAGTTCGCAGAACACTAGCAGAACTTGACTACAGAAACCACAGAACCATCAGAACCTCACCCTGCTGAGTCTGCAGGAATATTCTGGGTTTTTATTCCCGTGGTCAGGAACCGGTGGGTCCTCCACGCAGCATCAGGCCCGCTGGGCCCAGCTTTGGTTCTGGGTCCATAAAGGCTTTCAAAGCAGCAGGGAGCCTGAGGTTGGACAGGGACAGAACCATCCAATCAGAGAGCAGGTGGTGATGCTGACCCATCTAAAGCTTCTGGCTCGGTTCTGGCAGGAAACCTACTTGCCTACACAGGTGCTTCCTGCAGGTTCAAACCTTCAGGTTCTGTGTCCACAGGCCTACACGTCTGAGACCTACAGGTCCTCCCTTCATGAGGGCTGAGCAGAACCCACAGGTCCAAACCTACAGGTCCACAGGTCCTAACCTACAGGTCCAAACCTACAGGTCCTACAGGTCCAAACCTACAGGTCCTACAGTGTCCAAACCTACAGGTCCAAACCTACAGGTCCTACAGGTCCAAACCTACAGGTCCAAACCTACAGGTCCTACAGGTCCTAACCTACAGGTCCTACAGGTCCAAACCTACACCTACAGGTCCTAACCTACAGGTCCAAACCTACAGGTCCAAACCTACAGGTCCTACAGGTCCTAACCTACAGGTCCAAACCTACAGGTCCAAACCTAACCTACAGGTCCAAACCTACAGGTCCTAACCTACAGGTCCTACAGGTCCTAACCTACAGGTCCAAACCTACAGGTCCTACAGGTCCAAACCTACAGGTCCTACAGGTCCAAACCTACAGGTCCAAACCTACAGGTCCAAACCTACAGGTCTACAGGTCCTAACCTACAGGTCCAAACCTACAGGTCCTACAGGTCCTACAGGTGCCCAAACCTACAGGTCCTATACCTACAGGTCCCAACTTATCACGCTGAGACCTACAGGTAACCTACACCTACAGGTCCAAACCTACAGGTCCAAACCTACAGGTCCTACAGGTCCTAACCTACGGGTCCAAACCTACAGGTCCTAACCTACAGGTCCTACAGGTCCAAACCTACAGGTCCTACAGGTCAAACCTACAGGTCCAAACCTACAGGTCCTAACCTACAGGTCCTACAGGTCCTACAGGTCCAAACCTACAGGTCCTACAGGTCCAAACCTACAGGTCCTACAGGCCCCACAGTCCAAACCTACAGGTCCTACAGGTCCAAACCTACAGGTCCTAAGGTCCTACAGGTCCCGACACCCCTACAGGTCCTACAGGTCCAAACCTACAGGTCCAAACCTACAGGTCCTACAGGTCCAAACCTACAGGTCCTGCAGGCTACAGGTCCTAACCTACAGGTCCTACAGGTCCTAACCTACAGGTCCAAACCTACAGGTCCTAACCTACAGGTCCTACAGGTCCAAACCTACAGGTCTAACCTACAGGTCCACAGGTCTAACCTACAGGTCCTAACCTACAGGTCTACAGGTCTGGAACCGGCCCACAGGTCCTCATGCAGATTCCTACAGGTCCAAACTCCTGCAGGTCCAAACTTGCTGAACAGGTCCAAACCTAAAGGTCTCCATAGTACCTACAGGTCCTACAGGCTGAAACCTACAGGTCCATGAACCTACAGGTCCTACACCTGCAGACCTGCAGGTTCCACACAGGTCCAAACCCTACAGGTCCTACCAGGTCGCAGGTCCTAACCTACAGGTCCTACAGGTCCAAACCTACAGGTCCTAACCTACAGGTCCTGGTTCTATACTTACAGGTCCACCGGGTCCTAACCTACAGGTCCTACAGGTCCAAACCTACAGGTCCTAACACCTCCAGGTCTACAGGTCCAGACCTACAGGTCCTACAGGTCCAAACCTATCAGGTCAAGACCTACAGGTCCTAACATAGACCTCCTGGGTCCACGCTGAAACCACCACAGGTCCTACAGGTCTAACCTACCGGGTCCTAAGCAGGCTGAGACTTCAAGGTCTAACAAACCTGCAAGATGTATCAAGCTGGACCTACAGGTCCTAACCTACAGGTCTACAGGTCCCACGCTGAGTCCCACAGGTCCTAACCTACAGGTCCTACAGGTCCTAACCTACAGGTCCAAACCTACAGGTCCTAACCTACAGGTCCTACAGGTCCCAATCTACAGGTCTCAACCTACGGGTCCAAGTCCTACAGGTCCTACAGGTCTACAGGTTCAGAACCCAGGGGTCCTACAGGTCCAGAACCTCACAGGTCTAACCCACAGGTCTGCAAACCTCCAGGTCTACAGGGTCCAGACCTGCAGGTCCTATCCCACAGGACCCACAGGTCCAAACCTGCAGGTCTCCAGGTCCAAAACCCAGGTCAAACCTACAGGTCCTACAGGTCCAAGCCTACAGGTCCAATGCTACAGGTCCTACAGGTAACCTACAGGTCCTAACCTGCAGGATCCTACAGGTCCAAATCTACAGGTCCCAAACCAAACCTACAGGTCCAAACCTGCCAGGTCCAAACCTACGGGTCCCTAACCTAACCCAGGTGCCAACCTACAGGTCCTACAGGTCCTAACCTACAGTGTCCAAACCTACAGGTCCCACAGGTCCCAAACCTCCAGGTCCTAAGCAGGTCCAAACCTGAACCTAAGGGTCCAAGGCCACCTACAGGGGTAACCTACAGGTCCGCATACAGGTCCAACCTCACAGGTCCTACAGGTCTAAACTCATGCAGGTCCAAACCTACAGGTCCTAGCAGGTCCTCCCAACCTACAGGGTCCTAAGCTACGGGTCCTACAGGTTTAAACCTACAGGTCCAAACCTGCAGGTTCTACAGGTCTACAGGTCCTAACCTACAGGTCCTACAGGTCCAAACCTACAGGTCCTGCAGGTCCAAACCTACAGATTCTACAGGTCACCCCAACCTGTCCAAACCCAGGTCCTACAGTGTCCAAACCCCACAGTCCAAACTGGGTCCAAACCTGCAGGTCTCAACCTACAGGTCCTACAGGTCCACCACAGGTCTACAGGGTCCAAACTACAGGTCAAAACCTACAGTCAAACCTTCACAGGTCCTACAGTACGGGTAACTCTAAGGCCCCAACCTACAGGTCCTACAGGTCTATTGCCTACAGGTCCTACAGGGTCTACAGGTCCAAAGGTCCTAACCTACAGGTCTTCAGGTCCACAACCTACAGGTCTACACTTCCTACCCGGGTCCAAACCTGGGTCCAAAGCCTACAGGTCCCAGGTCCCAGGTCCCCACAGGTCCAAACCACGGGTCCTACGGGTCCTAACCTACAGGTCCAAATCTTACAGGTCTCTGCCAGGTCCCACCCATGAGGCGGAGCAGAACCCACGGGTCCTACAGGTCTAACCTACACAGGTCCTAACCTACAGGTCCTACAGGTCCTGCAGGTCCAAACCTGCAGGTCCTACAGGTCCTAACCTACGAGGTCCTACAGGTCCTAACCTACAGGTCCTACAGGTCCTACGAGGTCCAGGTCCTGCAGGTCCTACGGGTCCAAACCTACAGGTCCTGCAAGGTCCCACAGTCCTATCCACAGGTCCTACAGGTCCTAACCTACAGAGGTCCTAACCTACAGGTCCAAACCTACAGGTCCTAACCTACAGGTCCAGGCTGAGCAGAACCTACAGGTCCAAACCTACAGGTCCTACAGGTCCAAACCTACAGGTCCTATCCTACAGGTCCAAACCTACAGGTCCTATCCTACAGGTCCAAACCTACAGGTCCTACAGGTCCTACAGGTCCTACAGGTCCTAACCTAAAGGTCCTAACCTACAGGTCCTACAGGTGCTATCCTACAGGTCCTACAGGTCCTAACCTACAGGTCCAAACTTCCTTCTCTGGTCACGTGCTCCAGAACGCTCCAGAACATCAGAGATCCGTTTCCAAAC
The DNA here is from genome assembly GCA_018398635.1 of Cyprinodon brontotheroides. Taxonomy (NCBI): domain Eukaryota; kingdom Metazoa; phylum Chordata; class Actinopteri; order Cyprinodontiformes; family Cyprinodontidae; genus Cyprinodon; species Cyprinodon brontotheroides. The sequence continues at coordinate 2,841,600 of JAGKQL010000064.1, forward strand.
TGAGCTCAGTTCCAGTTCTGGTCTGAAGGAGAAGCAGGTTCCTGACTGACCAGCAGAGGGCAGCAGACCTCAGCTCAGACCCTGTAACCCCCATCAAGGATGTTTGTGAGGAAGACCGGGTCAGGACTCACCGCTCACCACTCGGGCTGAAGTTCACCCTCAGCACCAGCATCGCCATGACAACCAGCAGCAGCCTCATCTCTGTGGTGGTTTGGATGTCAGGGTAAAGCGGAGCTCAGGGTCCTGCTCTCACGCTGCTCCTCTTCAGTCTGAAGCTGATGATGAGGAGGATGCTGCCTGACTGTCTCCTCCCCTGCATTGATCTGAGCCTCAGCTGGACTGAAACCTCTTTCATTAGGACCCCCTGATCCAATGCTTCCTCAGAGGGCTTCAGCTGATTGGCTCTCAGCAGCCCTGCTTTCTCAGCATTGATCGCAGCGCTGCAGGAGAACGCTCCGTTATTCCCTCTGAGGGCGCCGTGCACGCTGCCGCTCACTATAAATTAATTAAAGAGAAAGTGAGAGCAGGCAGCGGCTCACAGGCTGTCTGAACATCCACCATCAGGAACTCTGAGACCACAGGTCCAACCAGAACCGCTGGTGTGAAGCTGGAGGTCCGGCCTCAGGTCCTGGTGGATCAGAGGCATCAGTTCAGGTCTGGGTTCTGGCTCATGGAGCCCCGCCTCTCTCAGCAAGCAGGCTGCTGACCTGTCAATTAAATCCCAGATCAAAGAGGTTTCTAGAATTTCCTTCTTTCATCGGGGTGATGCTGCAAAACTGAGCAATCTCATGGGAGAACCAGTCCATACATTCAATGCTGGACTATTGTAGTCTTTACTATCAGGAAGTCCACAGACTGTAAGTTAAAAGCCTCTCAACTGATCCAAAATGCTGCAACCAGAATGTTCTGATGAAAATGAAAAGAGAGATCATATCTCTCCCTATCACAACTTCTCTTCATTGGCTTCCTATTTGATCCAGAATAGAATTTAAAATCCTCCCTCTCTCATATAAAGCCTTAATAAGCCAAGCTCCATCTATTATCCAGAGATCTGATTGTTTATGTTCTAACAGAGCACTTGGCTCAGCCAATCTGCAGGTTTACTAGTGGTTCCTAGAACTTCTACAAAAAGTAGAATGGGAGGCGAATCTTTTAGTTCTCGGCTCACTCTCCTGTGGAACCAACTACCAGTTTTAGTCACCTGAGAGGCAGACACCCTGTCTACTTTTGAGACTAGGCTTAAAACTTTCCTTTTGACAAAGCTTCTAGTTAGAGTGGCTAAAAAACAAAAACTTAATTTTATGTGGAAGTTCAGAGCATTAATATGGTCTATGGTGCAGATCTGCAGTATGTTGGTCTGGTTTTATCAGTGTGATGGCGGTGGGGAAGAAGCTGCTGCAGAACCTGCTGGTCCTGCATTGAATGCTGGGAAGCCTCTTCCCAGAGGGCAGCATGGGGGGGTGAGGGGTCATTGATGATGTCACGGGCTCGGGACACGCAGCGCTGGGATGAAATGTCTTTTATTATTTCAGGAATCAAAATGAATCTAACATCATAAATCAGATCGTATCTGAAAACCAAATATTTGTTAAAGAAGCCATTGGTATGGCAGGCCGTTTTGACATTTAATGGAAGCGCTCTCCTCTCTAGCCTGAACTTTACGTATAAAGATTTCCTAAAGTGAATTTTTAAAGTGCAAAAATGAAATTTCAGGATGCAGATCAAATATTTGTATAAATTAGATTAAATGTCAGATACCAGGAAATCTTCACTGATTTGGCCGTTTTGACATTTATTGACCTGATGTGTCCTCCATGTTGGTTTTTCTCTGTCGGTTCTGATCGGGTCCGGTTTGTTTCATCCTCCTCCTCTGATCTTCTCTGGGTCCTTCAGACTCTTCTGCTGGGCCTGAGCAGAACCTCCCAGTGGTTCTGTTGGGCCAATGATGATGGTTCTGATGAGCGGCGTGACTTTATTAATCCTCTGACCTGATCTGAAATCAATACAGTGATGCTGAGCGGCGCCGGTCCAAACAGGACGACCTCAGAGACAGCTGGGTCCATTCAGGGTAGCTCTGTAGAACCGGACCTTCCATCAGGGCCGCTGTAGAACCGGACCTTCCATCAGGGCCGCTGTAGAACCGGACCTTCCATCAGGGCCGCTGTAGAACCGGACCTCCCATCAGGGCCGCCGTAGAACCGGAGCTGGTTCATCGGAACCAGGAGTTCTGTCTGGTTCCTGGTTGGCCGGTCCAAACTGCCTGCAGAACCAGGTCTGGCCCAAATCCTGTTCTCAACAGAACATCTCACCCTCCATTTGGGTCGGCGGTACCAGCTGTGTGCTCCCAAACAGAACCAGAACAGAACCAATAGCTATCATTTATTAACGAACAGAAGCGGATCAGATCAGATCAGAACCACACTAGCAGGTTCTTCTCTTTTGGGATCAGGATGTTAGGTGGGCGGGTCGAGGTGGTACCGGTACCACCACCGGTACCAGAGCGATGGGATCAGCTTCCTGAGTGAAACTGGACACCTGGAGGATAATCCCATTAATCCCAGTCAGACTCACCGCCTCAGGCAGACAGAACCGACCCGTTTGGACCAGCAGTACCTTCCCAACTAAACCCGGTCTCTTCCTCAAACAGAGCAGCAGCTGGTCGCCTTAGTTACACAGTAATCAGATTACTCTACAGGAATCAGATTACTGTTCTGTTGAAGTGAACAAAGATCCTGAAGAACCAGATGCCAAACATTTGGTGGGTAATGGAGGTTCTCTAGAATATTAGATCAGGAAGGAAGATTAGATAGATTGACCAGTCATCTGGGTCAGGCCTATAATTGACCAGTCATCTGGGTCAGGTCTATAATTGACCAGTCATCTGGGTCAGGTCTATAATTGACCAGTCATCTGGGTCAGGCCTATAATTGACCAGTCATCTGGGTCAGGTCTATAATTGACCAAGTCATCTGGGTCAGGCCTATAATTGACCGAGTCATCTGGGTCAGTCTATAATTGACCGGTCATCTGGCTGTGGGTCTATAATTGAAGTCATCTGATTCAGGCCTATAATTGTCATCTGGGTCAGCCCTATAAATTGCCTATAGTCCATACTGACCGAATACCAACAGTCATCTGGGTCAGGTCTATAATTGACCAGTCATTCTGGGTCAGGCCTATAATTGACCCAGTCATCTGGGTCAGGTCTATAATTGACCGAGTCATCTGGGTCAGGTCTATAATTGACCAGTCACCCAACAGTCTATAATGACCAGTCATCTGTCAGGCCTATACTGACCGAAAGTCATCTGGGTCAGGCCTATAATTGACCAGGTCATCTGGCCAGCCTATAAATTGACCAGTCATTCGTCAGGTCATAACAATTGGGCCTATAATTGACCAGTCATCTGGGTCAGGTCTATAATTGACCGAGTCATCTGGGTCAGGTCTATAATTGACCGAGTCATCAGGGTCAGGTCTATAATTGACCGGTCATCTGGGTCAGGTCTATAATTGACCTATAATTGACCAGTCATCTGGGTCAGGTCTATAATTGACCAGTCATTCTGGGTCAGGTCTATAATTGACCAAGTCATCTGGGTCAGGCCTATAATTGAAAGGGAGGTCAGAGACAGGGAAGGGAGGTCAGAGACAGGAAGGGAGGTCAGAGACAGGAAGCGGGTCACAGACAGGAAGTGAGGTCAGAGATGGACAGCGGTGGTGTTTGAACCTTGTAGTCGTCCATCCAGACGTGGGCCAGCCTCAGCGAGTTGTGGGCCATGGTGTCCTGTCCTCCTGGGGAGCCGTAGGGCCTCCTCTTCCTGAAGATGTGTCCCACTCTGGAGCAGGGGACGATGAGCAGCTGGCCCCCACACATCCGATCTGAGGAAACAGGAACTGAGCTGGGCGGAACGCTGCCTTCACTTACCCTCTGGAAAACAGAGCGCTCACCCTGAAGGAGATCTCCAGATTCTCTCCTCCCCAGATGTCCATCCCTCCGTCGTAGCGGCCCAGCTCCTCAAAGTAGCTCCTGTCCATGGCGAACAGGCCGCCCGCCATGGTGGGGGACCTGGGGGGACAGAGGGACGCAGCCGGGCCCAATGAGTTAGTTCTCCAGAACTCCTGGACCTCCTGGACCAAGAATCTGTGATATTTCAAAGCTAGGAAAACTCTCGGATCAGGCAGAACCGGGTCAGAGGTTCTGATCCGACTGCTGATGATTCTCTGAGTGAAATCACTGATTGTTCTAATAAAATATGACTGATTAATGCTGGCACCCTATCGGTCGGTACCGGTACCGCTCAGTACCGGTACCATCAGTGCCGTGCATCCGTACTGTAAAGGAAATGGAAAGTTTCATCATCCAGAACCTTACGGACCGGGTCAGGCCCGGGTCAGGCCGGGAGGCGGGGCTCTGGAGCCTCTGGTTCTGGGGTTTACCTGATGGGAGCAGTGGGCCCCTCGGGGCCGCTCAGTGCCGCCGGCAGCACCGGGTCCCACTTGAAGTGGAGCCCCCAGTTGAAACACGCCCCTGGCGATGGGGAGGGCGAGTAGGCCAGGGTGTCGGCGGAGATGATGTCGATGACGGGGCAGACCACGGTCCGCCGGTCTCTCTGGATGGGCGCCAGGAGCGGCTGCAGCCACGCCTCATTCACCTCGCAGTGGCTGTCCAGGAAGACCAGGACGTCCCCTGGACACAGAACCAGGTGAGTCCATGTCTACATGCCCAGGTGTGTGGGAGGGGCGATGGCGGGTACCTGTGGCGTGGGAGGCTCCCACCATCCGCCCTCTGATCAGGCCTTCCCTCCGCTGGTTCCGGATCAGCTTCACCTTCCCCTGCAGCTCGTCTTTGATGTACTGGTCCAGGTCCGCCTGCAGCTCCTCTGCAGCAGAACACCAGTCAGCACGTTGTGTCCGGACTCGGGGCCCGTCAGGGGCCGCCGGGGGCCCGCCGGCTTACCTAGCTCGCTGTGGTGGTCGTCCACCAGGATGATCTCGTGCAGCAGGTGGGCCGGGGTCCGGTCCAGGACGCTGTGGATGGTTCTGAGCAGAGCGGAAAACGCCTCGTTGAAGAAGCAGATCACCACGCTGGCGGCGGGCAGAGCGGGGGGGTAGGACTTCTGCCGACACCTGACAAAGATGGCGGCATTCGGGTCAGAACCATCAGACGGCCCCGCTGGGCCCCGGCAGAGCGGCGCCGTACTCACTGAGGGTCTCTGGTGTCGGGCAGCGGTCGGCGGTGGCCCAGTCTGTTGGAGATGAGCACGTTGAAGGCGTGGCGGTGGTAGCCCGTGTCCCGGACCTCCTGGTCTGCTTGGTTGAAGATCATCCCTGCAGACATGAACAGAACCTCTGGTTCTGCTGAGAACGGCCGGAACCAGAACCAGAACTACCAGACGGCACCAAACTCACCCATCTCTGAGGAAAGCTCCGCCCCCCTGTCTGGGACGGCCCTGCTGATTGGACGGTGCTGGACGGGGCTCCTGCTAGGCTCCGCCCCCAGCAGGAAGTAGAGGTAGAGGAGGACGGACCAGGTTGCCGAGGAGATGAGGCAGCCATAGCAGAAGTACCGCAGCGTGACCCCGGGCATGGTGGCCGAAGCGAGCATCGCCACATCACACCGATGGAGAGAGAGAGACCCGCCTGACCACCAGATATCCAGAGGACCCGCCTGACCCGCCACCAGAATCCAGCTGACCCGCTGACCAGGACCCTCGCCTGACCCGACTCAGAACCCGGCTCGACCACCACAGAACCCGCCGACCCTAATTGCAGAGCCCCTGACCCAATCCAGAACCCGGGTTGACCCGACCAGGAGCCGCCTGAACCCAATCCAGAACCCGACGCCTACCAATTCAGAACCCCCGACCTCGACAGAACCGGCTGACCGCGACCAGGAGCCGCGTTCGACCCTAACCACAGAACCCGGCTGACCCGACCAGGCTGACCGCCTCAGAATCCAGCTGACCAGAACCCCAACCCGCTCGACCGGTCAGAACCCGCTGACCCGACCAGAACCGGCAATTTGACAGACCGAAATCTGGCTGGACCCAGGACCGGCAGAACCCGGCTGATCCGACCAGAACCCGGCTGACCCGACCAGGACGGGCTGGCCGGATCAAGAACCCGGCTGACCCGAGGACCTGGCTGACCCGACAGAACCCGGCTGACCGGCCAGGACCGGCTGACCCGCACAGAACCGCTGACCGACAAAACCGGGGCTTACCCGGCCAGGAATCCAGCTGACCCTCGAAACCGAGATCTAATCTCGAGAACCAAGCTGACCCGACCAGAACTCGGCTGACCCGACAGAACCGAGCTGACTGGACCAGGACCGGGCTGACCCGACCAACTTCGGCTGACCCTGGCAGAACCCGGCTGACCCGACCAGAACCTGCTGACTGGCTCAGGACCGGCTGATTCCGACAGAACCCGCTGGCCTCGTCTAGGACCGGCTGACCATCGGGAACCCGTTGAGCGACCAGAACCGGTTGACCGACCAGAAGCCATAGCTGGCCCGACAAACCAGACGACCGATAGGAACCGTTGACCCGATCAGAACCGGGCTGACCTGACGGAACCGAGCTGACTGGACCCGGACCGGGCCGACCCGACGGGCCGGGCTGGCCCGATCAGAACCCGGCTGACCCGACCAGAACCCTCTGACCTGACAATGGGACGGAATTGCAGCCCGTGCAGCAGTAGAATGAGCGGTCTGTCCCGACCGGGCTGACTCGACAAAGCCCGCTTACCCGACAAAACCGGTGACGACCCGATAGAACCAAGCTGACCCGACCAGAACTCAAGGACCTGACAGAACTGAGCTGACTGACCCGACCGCCACCCACCAGAACCCTTGACTGGCCCGGCCAGAACCAGCGCTGACCTGGACAGAAGCGAAGCTGGCCAACAACCCACTGACCACTACCAAAACTCGCTGACCTGACAGAACCAAGCTGACTGACCCGACCGGCCTGACCGACAGAAATCCGGCTGACCGGACAGAACCCGAGCTGACCCTACTCAGGACCACTGACCCTCGCAGCAGAACTCGCTAGCTGACCCGACAGAACCGAGCTGACTGACCCGGACCTGGCCGACCGACAGAAACCCGGCTTTCGACCATTGCCGACCGCTGACCCGACAGAACCGGCTGAGCCATAGAATCAAGCTGACCCGACCAGAACTCGGCTGACCTGCCAGAACCGAAGCTGACTGACCAGGACCGGCTGACCACCAGAACCCGGGCTGACCCGCCTAGACCGGCTGACCCGGACCAGAACCCGTTGGACCACCCAGGACCGGCTGACCCGACCAGAACCAAGCTGGCCCGACCAGAACTTCGGCTGACCCGACAGAAGCCAAGGACCCTAATTGGCGAACTGCTGACCCCGGACCAGGAGCTGGCCGACCCAGAGCCGAGCGAGCTGGACCCGATAGAACCCAGCTGACCCGACCAGAACTCGGCTGACCTGACAGAACCAAGCTGACTGGACCCGGACCTGGCTGACCCGACCAGAACCGAGCTGACTGGACCCGGACCGGGCTGACCCGACCAGAACTCGGCTGACCTGACACCCGACTGACCCGACCAGAACCCGGCTGACCTTGACAAAACCGAAAGGACTGACCCGGACCGGCTGACCCGACAGAACCCGCTGACCCATTAAACCGGAGAGACGACCCGATAGAACCAAGCTGACCCGACCAGAACTCAGCTGACCTGACAGAACCGAGCTGACTGGACCAGGACCGGGCTGACCCGACCAGAATCCGGCTGACCCGTCAAAACCGAGACAACCCGATAGAACCAAGCTGACCCGACCAGAACTCGGCTGACCTGACAGAACCGAGCTGGCTGGACCAAAACTTCGGCTGACCCGACCGGAACCCGACTGACTGGACCGGACCTCGGCTGACCTGACAGAACCGAGCTGACTGGACCCGGACCGGGCTGACCCGACTGGGACCCGACTGACCCGGCGGGAACTCAGCTGACCTGACAGAACCGAGCTGACTGGACCAGGACCTGGCTGACCCGACAGAACCCGGCTGACCCGACCAGAACTCGGCTGACCTGACAGAACCGAGCTGACTGGACCAGACCCGGGCACGATCCGATAGAACCGAGCTAACCCGACCAGAACCGGGCTGACCCGACCAAAATCCGACTGACCCAACCAGAATCCGGCTGACCCGGCAGAACCAAGCCAACCCAATAGAACCGGGCTGACCCGACAAAACCGAGACAACCCGATAGAACCAAGCTGACCCGTCTAGGACTCGGGCGACCCGACCAGAACCCGGCTGACCCGACCAGGACCGGGCAGACCCGACCAGAACCCGGCTGACCCGTCTAGGACCGGGCTGACCCGATCAGAACCCGGCTGACCCGACCAGGACCGGGCTGACCCGACCAGAACCGGGTTGACCCGACCAGGAACCCAGCTGGCCCGACCAGAACCCGGCTGACCCGACCAGGACCGAGCTGACCCGACCAGAACCCGCCAGACCCGGCCAGGACCGGGCTGACCCGACCAGAACCGAGCTGGACTGGACTGACCCGATCGGACCCGGCTGACCCGACCAGGACCAGGCTGACCTGATCAGAACCCGACTGACCCGACCAGGACCGGGCTGACCCGATCAGAACCGAGCTGACCCGACCCGAACTCGGCTGACCTGACAGAACCCGACTGACCCGACCAGAACTCGGCTGACCTGACAGAACCGAGCTGACTGGACCCGGACCGGGCTGACCCGACCAGAACCCGACTGACCCGACCAGAACTCGGCTGACCTGACAGAACCGAGCTGACTGGACCCAGGACCGGGCTGACCCGACCAGAACTCGACTGACCCGACCAGAACTCGGCTGACCTGACAGAACCGAGCTGACTGGACCCGGACCGGGCTGACCCGACCAGAACCCTCGCTGACCGGATAGAGACCGAGGCTGACCCGACCAGAACTCGGCTGACCTGACAGAACCCGACTGACCCGACCAGAACTCGGCTGACCTGACAGAACCGAGCTGATTGGACCCAGACCTGGTTGACCCGACAGAACCCGGCGATCTGACCCGACAGAACCTCGACGACCCGATAGAACCAAGCTGACCCTCGAATTGTGAACCACTCTGACCTGACAGAATCCGAAGCTGATTGGACCCGGACCGGGCTGAACCGACCAGAACCCGGACTGATCCGGACTAGGACTCCCGACAGAACCGAGCTGACTGGACCAGAACCGGGCTGACCCGGATTCAGAATCCCGCTGATTCAACTAGAATCCGGTTGACCTGACAGAACCAAAGCTGACTGGACCCGGACCTGGTTGACCCGACAGAACCCTGGCTGACCCCGACAGAACCCGCTGACCCTAATTAGACCGACTGACCAGCAGAACTCAGCTGACCTTGACACTGAACCGAAGGCTGACTGGAGCAGAACTCAGCTGACCTGACAGAACCCGCTGGACCCGACACTGAACCCGCTGACCCGACAGAACCGGCTGACCCACCAGAACCGACTGACCCCACCAGAACTGCTGACCATAAAACCGGTTAACTCCGACAGAACCGGTTGACCTCGACTAGACCCGCCTGACCCATCACAGAATCCAGCTGACCCGACTCAGAACCCGCTGACCACAGAATCCGCTGACCCGACAGAACCAAGCCAACCCAATAGAACCGGGCTGACCCGACAAAACCGGGCTAACCCAACAGAACCGGGCTGACCCGACCAGGATCCGTCTGACCCGACAAAACCGAGACGACCCGATAGAACCAAGCTGACCCGACCAGAACTCAGCTGACCTGACAGAACCGAGGCGGCTGGACCAGGACCGGGCTGACTCCGACTCAGAATCCGGACTGAGCCGTAATTCAGGAATCGCTGACCCGGCTGGTGAACCAAGCCAACCTAATAGAACCGGTTGACCCGACAGAACCCGTTGACCCGACAGAACCGGGCTGACCACCATCGATTCGACTGGACCGACCAGAATCGGGCTGACCTCGACCAGAAACCAAGCTAACCCACAGAACCGGGTTGACCCGGACAGAACCCGCTGACCCACAAAACCGAGACAACCCGATGGAGCAGAACCGCGTTAACTGACCAGAACCGCGTTGACCCGACACAACCCGGATGGCCCAACCCAGAACCCAGCTGACCCGACAGAACCGAACTGACCCAATGGGAACCAAGCTGACCCGAACAGAACCCGGATGGCCCGACCAGAACCCAGTTGACCCGACAGGAACCCGGCTATCCGGACCAGAAATATCAAATTCATCTGTAAACTTCTGACCAGCCAAACCCAGCTGACCATTTCTTTGTCCAGCTGACTGGACCAGAACCGGGCTGACCCAACAGAACCCGGATGGCCCCACCAGAACCCAGCTGACCTGACAGAACCGCGTTAACTGACCAGAAACCGGGCTGACCCGAACAGAACCCGGATGGCCTGACCAGAACCCAGCTGATCCGACCAGAACTCGTGCTAATCTCGACCAGAATCCGGCTGAGCCGGCTGGCAACTCGAAGCTGACCGGCTGGTGAACTGGGCTGACTGGACCAGAACCGGAAGCTGATCTCGACAGAACCCGGCTGACCCGGACAGAACTGGCCGACCCGACAGAACCGAAGCTGAGGCGACAGAACTCGGCTGGACCCGACAGATCCCAGCTGGATCGACCAGAACCGGCTGACCCGATAAGAACCCGGATAGCCCGACCAGAACTTCAGCTGACCCGACAGAACCGAGCTGACCCGACCAGAACCGGTAGACGACTATATAGGGCACTATGTAGTGATTAGGGCACTATGTAGGGCACTATGCAGGGCTGACCCGACAAAACCGAGCTAACTGGACCAGAACCGGGCTGACCCGACACAACCCGGATGGCCCGACCAGAACCCAGCTGACCCGACAGAACCGAGCTGACTGGACCAGAACCGCGCCGACCCGACAGAACCGTGCTAACTGAACCAGAACCGGGCTGACCCGACAGAACCGAGCTGACCCGACAGAACCGAGCTGACCCGACCAGAACCAGGCTGACCCGACCAGAATCCGGCCGACCCAACAGAACCGGACTAACTGGACCAGAACCCGACCGCAACGTGAGGGGAGGGAAACCTCAGCACTGATCCAAATGTCTGGGGCTCGTTAACCTCAGATGGGTCAATCAGTAACTGGATCACATGGCAGCAGTCAGCTGATCCAGTTACCTGGTTTACTGGTTTAATGGTTTACTGGTTAAACACAAACTGGAATATCTGTTCTGATCCAGAACGCCGTTCAGGTTCTGATGCTTTAAATAGAATAATGCAAAAACTACAGTTAATCATGGTGTCCCATCATCATGGTGAGCCATCATCATGGTGATCCATCATCATGGTGATCCATCATCATGGTGACCCATCATCATGGTGATCCATCATCATGGTGACCCATCATCATGGTGATCCATCATCATGGTGTCCCATCATCATGGTGAGCCATCATCATGGTGACCCATCATCATGGTGATCCATCATCATGGTGACCCATCATCATGGTGATCCATCATCATGGTGACCCATCATCATGGTGTCCCATCATCATGGTGACCCATCATCATGGTGACCCATCATCATGGTGATCCATCATCATGGTGACCCATCATCATGGTGATCCATCATCATGGTGTCCCATCATCATGGTGACCCATCATCATGGTGACCCATCATCATGGTGATCCATCATCATGGTGACCCATCATCATGGTGATCCATCATCATGGTGACCCATCATCATGGTGATCCATCATCATGGTGTCCCATCATCATGGTGACCCATCATCATGGTGATCCATCATCATGGTGATCCATCATCATGGTGATCCATCATCATGGTGACCCATCATCATGGTGACCCATCATCATGGTGTCCCATCATCATGGTGAATTTCCCCCTCAGCTCCTGTCTGACGTCTCCGGGTCACCGTCAGTGATTGGTCCCTGAGCCCAGGTAAACTCACCTGATGGAACTGAACTACTGGAGGAAGCCGGTGACGTCACTTTAACCAGCCGCTGTCCGAACCATCCCCCGCCTGCCCTCTATTAACTGGGTTTAAACTGGTTCCGGTTCGGTCCGGTTCGGTGGTCCCAGCCGCAGCCTGCTAACCTGTAGCAGAGGGGAACATGATCGGAACCGAACCTCAGGTTAAGCCCAGATTAAGCCGATCCAGAGCGGCCTCTTGGACCGCTTGCAGCTCAGAGTGGGAAGCCGGCCGGAAATGCGCTGGTTCCGGGTTCGGTACTGTCCGATAATGGACCTGTCTGCTTTAGCTTCTCACCGAACCGAACCTGAAGGTCCAATCAGCGGCCGGTACCTGTTCCGCGGCCCGTCAGAACCTCCACCCGATGCTGGCTGAGCTGCGAACACAGAACCAGGGGGACCACGTGACCCCAGGTCCGGCCCTTCAAAATAAAACGGAAAACAGGAGGAGAACTTCAAAATAAAAGTCCCAGAAGAGCCGATGAGAAAAAAATGGTTTAGTTTATAAACCCAGTGGTTCTGATCAACCCACAGAACCAGAACCGCAGCATCTGCTGTCAGACGGCTGGCAGGCTCCCAGTCACACACATCACCCAGCAGGTTCCCCCAGTTCAACCAGTTCAACCCGTTCAACTGATAACAGACACCTTTACGGACCTTCAGCCTTTCACATCTAACATGAAAGCAGCTCCTGCAGCTCATCCCTGATCCAGGTTAAGGTCAGAAGCAGCTGCTGCTGGGGATTCCCTTCACCGCCGGTATGTGGGGGTCTGAGCGGAGAAATAATCTTTGAAGGCAGGATGGTAATCTGATGAACTGACTGCACAGACCATGCTTCAGGAGTGACTTTCACTTCCAACAGAGATTCTAACTACTTTCTACCCGCTGATCACAGCTATTATAGCAAAAGCTGCTCTCTGGCATCGAACACAGGAGCAGCATTATTTTGTACACAGAATGTTTAAGCAAAAACCAAACTTAATTTAGTGCAGCTTTCATAAACTCAAATGTCCAATTCTTAAAGTGCACCAGTGATCAAATGTAAACAGTGTGGGAGAAAATAAAACATGAAGTTCAGAGCATTTCATGGTAAATATATATGGTGGCAATATGCAGTAAAACATTGTTTATTGAAAGTATTTTTTGAAGATGTCTCCACCAGCAAAGGATGAGCAGAGCACAGATCCCGCCCTTTGAACTGTCTTCATACAGACCTCCTAATCAGCACCGTAAGAGCAGAAACACAGAGCGCATCATTGGCATCATAGATAATAATAAAAACATCCTTCACCATGATGCAGAGAAGCTGTCAGGGTTAGAACAGCAATGGCAGCGTTTAATTTACTACCTGTTTTACTTTAATATGTTTACTGCAGAAAAACAATGTCTGAACCGAGACACTAGCATAGGGCACTATATAGGCCAGCACTAAATAGTGATTATTAGGTTAGTATATAGGACACTCATATAGGCCACTATATAGTGATTAGGGAGAATATAGGACAGAACTATATAGGGCACCTAAATAGTGATAAAAGGGCAGTATATAGGACACCATATAGGGCACGCAAAAAGTGATTAGGCAGTATATAGACAATTATATAGGCCACCGCATAGTGATAAGGGACTGTATATAGGACACTCATATGTGGGCACCGCATAGTGATTAGGGCAGTATATAGGACACTATATAGGGCCCTAAATAGTGATTAGGGCAGTATATAGGACAGTATATAGGGCACTATCTAGTGATTAGGACAGTATATAGACACTCATATAGGGCCCTAAATATTATTAGGGCAGTATATAGGACAGTATATAGGCAATTCTCAAATAGTGATTAGGCAGTATATAGACACTATATAGGCCCTAAATAGTGATAAGGCGGGCAGTATATAGGACACTATATAGGGCCCTAAATAGTGATTAGGGCAGTATAAAGGAAACTATATAGGGCACTGCAGTGATTAGACAGTATATAGACACCATAGGGCCCTAAATAGTGATTAGGACAGTATATAGGACACTATATAGCCCCAAATAGTGACATAATAGCATATAGGACACTACATTCAGACACTCATAAAATTTGATGTAACGACTATATAGTGCCCTAAATAGTGATTAGACAGTATATATAGACACCATATAGGCACCGCATGCGATTAGGGCAGTATATGGGACACTATATAGGCCCTAAATAGTGATTAGGGCAGTATATAGACACCATATGTGGGCACCGTATTAGTGATATGGGCAGTATAGGTAGGGCACCATATAGTGTCCTAAATAGTGATTAGGACACTATATAGGGGTATTGCCCTATATAGTTATTAGGGCAGTATATAGACACTATATAGGCACCCAAATAGTGATTAGGGCAGTATATAGGACACCATATAGGGCCCTAAATAGTGATTAGGGCAGTATATAGGACACTATATAGGGCACTAAATAGTGATTAGGGCAGTATATAGGACACTATATAGGGCCCTAAATAGTGATAAGGGCAGTATATAGGGCACTAAATAGTGATTAGGGCAGTATATAGGACACTATATAGTGACCACATTAAGGGCCATGGCTGCGGGGATGCTGTTGCACTCCCTAGTGGCAAGAGGGAGATTTTTTTTTAATCTATCAAAAATGCTTTGCACAGTTTGTAAAATACTTATGAATGTTTTGGGAAATAATTTAGACTGCCACTAATGCTCTTTTTTTTGTTTTACTGTAATTATTTTGAGGTATACGCTGTCACGGCAATGTCAAGCAATATATTCCGCTCCTGGGAGCAGACTAGTAAGTTTATATAGTCTAACGACAAAAAGCATCTTGATTTTTTCACCACCAGTGAAGAAGAATTCTGGTACCGCAACAACGACAACGGAGAGCAGCCGGAGGGAGGAGACTGTGCGTCCGCTTCTGATGCACCAGCAGGCCCGGCCCCAGAACCCTCAAACTAGCGTGATCGGATTAGACGAGCCCTTCCAGCCAACATCCCGTTTCTGATTTGCTGCTCGGCGTTGAGGTAATGAAACGTTCTCTGGTTCTGAGGCTCCATCTTGGTTTGATGGATGGCAGCGGCTGCATTATGTGGAAGAGACTCATCAGATTTAGTTTTTCGTTTGTCTGAAAGCAGGTAGAAGAAAAGTCCTACCTAGAGACACTAACATGCATATGACAATAATAAAGAAGTTAATGTCAATCTATTTATTTCTTGTATTTTAAATAGGAATGTAGGCTTATATTAAGGTGACTGGTGTAAAATCCAGGAATGATCCTCCTCTGTATACCAAGATTAATCACAATATAATTCGTGTATACAAAATGATAAAATAAATCTGTCTAAGTCTAATATCAAACTGGAGAATTAATAACCAATATGCAGCTATGGACATTTTTACAGTAATGGATATTTGAAAATAGCAGCAACATCAGAGATGTGCAGAATGACAGCAGCAGGTTATTTAACTGACTAAGGTTTCTATCATTACATTTGATTTGATTGGTTCCTGCTTGGACACCTGAGGGAGGGGGAGGAGCCTCAGACACCTGGAGGAGGAGCCTCAGACACCTGTAGGAGGAGCCTCAGAGCTGCAGGTGGATGGATGTTCTGGTCTCTGCGTGGGAACGTCAGAGAATCTCAGAGCTGAAGGTAAACCTGTTCTCTCTGTTTGGGACGGTTTGATTGTTTTGGTTCGGTTCTGATTCAACTGTCTGGATCAGCAGGCGGTCAGACCGTCCTCCCGGGATCAGCAGGCGGTCAGACCGTCCTCACGGGATCAGCAGGCAGTCAGACCGTCCTCACGGGATCAGCAGGCAGTCAAACCGTCCTCACGGGATCAGCAGGCGGTCAAACCGTCCTCACGGGATCAGCAGGCAGTCAGACCGTCCTCACGGGATCAGCAGGCAGTCAGACCGTCCTCACGGGATCAGCAGGCGGTCAGACCGTCCTCACGGGATCAGCAGGCGGTCAGACCGTCCTCACGGGATCAGCAGGCAGTCAAACCGTCCTCACGGGATCAGCAGGCGGTCAGTGTTTATCAAAGTAGATGTTAGTCTGACCGACCGGCTGGTTCTGGTGGACTGGGGAACCTCTGAAGGACACCATCAGCCTGGTTCTTGAACCGGTTTGAACTTGGAGCATGTTTTCTCCTGGTTCTGTTCTGTGATGTAGATTTACTGATGCAAAGTTCTGCAGGTCCGGCTGATTCCTCTGCTGTTTGCAGGGGAGGTTCTGGTTCTGGTTCTGGTTCTGGTTCTGGTTCTGGTTCTGGTTCTGCATTAGAATGCAGCACTGCAGGAAGCTGCTCTGGTGGTTCTGCTAGAACCTGAACTCTCGGTCCAGCTGAGAGCAGCTGAACAGAAGCGCTTTGATACTTCTGAAGGACACAGCTGAGCCGTCAGGTTCCCATGGTAACCAGAGAGGGCTGAGGGTGGGAAAACGCCGAGTCATGGCTACCTGGGCTGACTCAGCATGTCTCTGGCCTGCTGGTTCTAATCGCTGCCTCAGCAGATGTGGATCTGGAACGGTCTAATGATGATGTCACCGCAGGAACCTCTGGGTCCACCAGTACCAGAAACAGCAGGCCCAAAACGGTCCTGGACCTGGACCCATCTGAACCAGTCCTGGACCTTGACTCGACAAAATCAGACCTGGACCTGGAACCATCTAAAACGGATCAGGACCTGGACCAGGACCAGTCCCAATTGGACCTGGAACTGGACCCATCCAAATCGGACCTGCACCTGTCCAAATCGGACCTGGACCCAGACCCATCCAAAACAGTCCTGGACCTGGACCCGTTCAGACCGGTCATGAACCTGGACCCGCCCAAAATGTTCCTGGACCTGTACCCGTTCGAATCGCACCTGGACCTGGAACCATCCAAAATGGACCTCGACCTGGACCCGTCCAAATCGGACCTTGAACCATCCAAAATGGACCTGGACCAGGACAAGTCCAAATTGGACCTGTAACTGGACCAGCACCATTCCGAACCGGACCTGTACCCGGATCAGGACCGGTCCAAATTGGACCTGTAACTGGACCTGTCCAAATCGGACCTGGACGCATCTGAACCAGTCTTGGACCTTGACTCGCTAAAATCGGACCTGGACCTGGAACCCACCAAAATGGACCTGCACTTGGACCCGTCCAAATCGGACCGTGACCTGGACCAGTCCAAAATGGTCCTGGACCTGGACCAGTCCAAATCGGACCTCGAACTGGACCCATACAAATCAGACCTGGACCCATTCAACTTGGACTTGGACCTGGACCTGGACCCGGACATGTCCAGACCAGTCCTGGCTGGGAGCGGTTTGGACCCGTCCAAAACGGTCCTTGACCTGTCCAAATCAGACCTGGAACTGGACCAGGACCGGTCTAAATCGGACCTGGACCTGTCAAAATTTGACCTGGAATTGGACCAGGACCATTCCAATCCAGAGCTGGACCTGGACCTGGACCCGTCCAAAACTGACCTGGACTTTTCCAAAAAGGTTCTGGACCTGGACCCTTTTCTGCCTCGGATCTGTATATTGTAGAGCTGGGCCGGGTCGTAGCTGGGCCGGGTCGTAGCTGGGCCGGGTCGTAGCTGGGCCGGGTCGTAGCTGGGCCGGGTCGTAGCTGGGCCGGGTCGTAGCTGGGCCGGGTCGTAGCTGGGCCGGGTCGTAGCTGGGCCGGGTCGTAGCTGGGCCGGGTCGTAGCTGGGCCGGGTCGTAGCTGGGCCGGGTCGTAGCTGGGCCGGGTCGTAGCTGGGCCGGGTCGTAGCTGGGCCGGGTCGTAGCTGGGCCGGGTCGTAGCTGGGCCGGGTCGTAGCTGGGCCGGGTCGTAGCTGGGCCGGGTCGTAGCTGGGCCGGGTCGTAGCTGGGCCGGGTCGTAGCTGGGCCGGGTCGTAGCTGGGCCGGGTCGTAGCTGGGCCGGGTCGTAGCTGGGCCGGGTCGTAGCTGGGCCGGGTCGTAGCTGGGCCGGGTCGTAGCTGAATCGGGTCGTAGCTGAATCGGGTCGTAGCTGAATCGGGTCGTAGCTGAACCGGGTCGTAGCTGAATCGGGTCGTAGCTGAACCGGATCGTAGCTGAACCGGGTCGTAGCTGAACCGGGTCATTAGCTGAACCGGGTCATTAATGAACCGAGGTCAGTAGCTGAATCTGGTCGTAGCCTGAACCAGATCGTAGCTGAACCGGGTCGTAGCTGAACCGGGTCGTAGCTGAACCGGGTCGTAGCTTAACCGGGTCGTAGCTGAGGGCGAGGTCGTAGCTGAGATAGGGTCGTAGCTGAACGAGGTCGTAGCTGAACCGAGATTCGTAGCTGAACCGGGTCGTAGCTGAACAGGGTCGTAGTAGCTGAACCGGGTCGTAGCTGAACGTAGCTGGTCGTAGCTTAGACGAACGGGTCGTAGCTGAGGACGGGTCAGTAGCTGAATCAGGGTCGTAGCTGAACCGGGTCGTAGCTGAACCGAGATTAAGTAGCTGGATAAGTGCGTAGCTGAACGGTCGTAGCTGAACCGGGTCGTAGCTGGGCCGGGTGCATAGCTGAACCGGGTGCGTAGCTGGGCGGTCAGCGGGGCTTTAATCCCGCTGGACACACAGAGGATGCCGGGACAGCTCCTGTCAGCCTCTGAGGTCCACTGAGCTCCTCGCTGTGGAACCTCCCTAATGTTGCCATGGTTACCTGATGGTGAGACTGAGCAGTCACATGATCAGCGTCTGACTCCACCCATCTGTCTCTGCAGGAGTCCACATCATGGCCTTCCAGGACAGAGATCCAGCTCGGCCAGACAGAGGACGGCGCCGGAAGGTGAGGGTCCAGGTTCTGATGTGACCAGCCTGAACCCATTAGGACATGGTCACTTTCTGCTGATGCTGAGGTCACTTCCTGTGGCACTGGGAGGAAGTAAGGTTAGCTAGCTGCTGGTGGTTAGCCAGCAGGAGGTAAAACCCAAACTTAGACCAGTAAGATCAGAACTAAAGAACTAAAGAGGTAAAACTGACTTTATTCATTCTGGTAAAGTTTAGCTTCCTGAATCCGACCAGAACCACTTCTGGACAATGGACTCTGTGTCCAGCTCTTTGTTCCTGGACATTCCTGGACAAACTGATTCATCCAGGTGTGTCTGGTCAGTGTCGTCATGGTTACGGCATGCAGCAGAGGATTAGGATTGGGTCTGTGGAGCTAAGGCTGACTGAGGTCAGTGTAAATGCCTGCGATGGCTCCTGGCTAACAGAGAGGGCCGGACACCCGTCTGCATGGTGCCTTCAGGGACCAGCGATGAGTTCAGGGACCATCAGCCATTCATGTGTCCTCCTGTCCTACAGGGTGAGCTGCTGTATCGCTCACGCCCGTGTCCCACCAGGAGTCTTTTCCACCATTCTACGTTCAACCGTCCCCCCAGCCCCCCCAGCCCACGCGTGACCCTGCAGCAGGACTCCCCCCCCAAGTCTCACGCGCAGGTAGTCCCAGCAAGGAACCAGAGCGGTTCCCAGACACCTTCTGTTTCGATTCCGGTGCTTCGGAGCCATTGGGAACCCACGTTCTTCTGAGGTGAGGCATCCTGTGGATCAGAACCGATCTCTCTCTCTGTGTCCCTTGCAGGCTGAGCTTCAGTGGGATCTTCAGGTCTGCCTCCAAAGAGTCAAACCAGCAACCCTCGCCTTCGACCCCCGTCAAACTGCTTGGACGGAACCGCAGAGAGAAAAGCCGAGGTGAGGATGGCGTTGACTGCTGGTGGGTCTGTGGGGTTTCAGGCAGCCTGAGTTCTGAACAGGTCTCTCAAATGGACCAGAACCTCTTTGGTTTCTGTTCTAAAGTCAAGTAGAACCTTGGAGAACCAGCAGACGTTCTAGTCGGGTTTAAATAGGGTCAGAGTCTGCTAGAAACGGCCCCTCCCTCTGGGTGTTCCACATGCTCAACTTGGCCTTAGTCCACTTCCTGGTTCCGGCCGTAGAACCAGAAAGATCGAGGCTCCTGATTGGTCAGCTCTGTAATATGACACCTGATGGGCTTCAGGAGGTGGAGGAGGAACCCAGTTGGGTTTAATGTCCTGGTTCTGATACCAGGAGTGGGTTTAATGTCCTGGTTCTGATACCAGGAGCGGGTTTAATGTCCTGGTTCTGATACCAGGAGCGGGTTTAATGTCCTAGTTCTGATACCAGGAGCAGGTTTAATGTCCTGGTTCTGATACCAGGAAGCGGGTTTAATGTCACAGTTCTGATCCCAGGAGGCCGGTTTAGTTTTCTGGTTCTGATGCCAGGAGCAGGTTTAATGTCCTGGATTCTGGTCACCAGGAGCGGGTTCATGGTTCAGTGCAGGGCGGGTTTATGGTTCCTGACCACCAGGATGTTACAGTTCACTACAGCAGATCCTGCCTGAGAGAGGCAACAGGTCAGAACCAGCTGATCTGTGTTAGGCAGGTTTCCTGCTGCTCTGATAACTTAAAACAGTGATCTGATATGAGAATGCGGTACCTGTGACCCAGAAATGAAGCCGGGTCGGCCCATCAGGAGATCCGGTCCTACCCCGAGAGGATCAATGACAGCCTTACGAAACTGGAAGAGATAGAGAGAGATGGAAGAGGATGGAGGAGAGGATGGAGAGAATCAGAGATGGAAGGATGGAGAGATGGAGAGGATGGAGGAAGAGATCGAGGAAGGATCGAGGATAGGATGGAGGAAGGCATATAGGAGAGGAAAGATAAGGAAGGATGGAGGAGAGAATCGAGCAGAGGAAGAAGAAGAATGGAAAGAGGATGGAGAAAGAGATGAAGAGAGAGATAAGAAGAAAAATAAAAGAGAAAACATAAGAAGAGATGGAGGAAACATGGAAGAAGAATGGATAATGATCGAAGAAACATAGAGAAGGGAGTAAAGGGATGAATGGAAGAATGGAGAAGAATGATAGAAGAATAGATAGAAGAGATAGAAGATAAGAGATAAAAAGAAGGAGAGAGAGATAGAGAAAGATAGAGAACATAAGATAGAAGAAGACATAGAATAGGAGAAGAGATGGAAGAGATAAATAAGAATAAGAAGAAACATGAATAAAGTCATAAGAGTACAAGGATAAAGAGATAGAATGAAGAGAGAAAACCTCAGAAGAAAACATAGAAGAGATAGGAATAGACAGAATGTAAAGATAAGAGATAGAAGAAGAGATAGAAGAAAGAATGAAGAGATAGAAGAAAGGAATGAAAGAGATAAGGAAAGAATAGAAGAAAAAGGAATAGAAGGGAAGAGATGAGAGGATAGAGAAGAGATGGAGAGAGGATGGAGAGGATGGAGAAGGGTGGAGAGGAAGGATAGAGAGAGAGCATAGAGGAAACATGGAGAGAATGGAAGAGGAGATGGAGAGAGGAAGGAGATGGAGAGAGGAGGAGATGGAAAGATAGAGGAGGGATGGAGATGGAAGAGGATGGAGAGAAGAGATGAGAGAGGAATGGAGAGGAGGATGGAGAAAGAGATGGAAGGAGATGGAGGAGGATGGAGGAAGGAAAACTATAGAGGAGAATGGAAGAATGAAGGGAGATGGAAAGGACCGGAGGAGAAGGAGATGGAAGAGGATCAGGAGAAGATGGATAGAGG